>JBBGZY010000644.1:2867500-3295000 GCA_037952925.1 Lithobates clamitans
AGTCCACAGTCCTCCAAGTATTGCTTCATTCGATCTTTTATTTCAGGTGGGGCCGGGTCTCTGGGAATTTCAGGGTTATTATATAGTGTTGTGTAAAATTCTCCGAAGGTCTGGGCTATATCTTGGGGGTGTGACATGAGGGCCCCCTTTTTATCTTTAATTTGGTGAGGTGTGGACAGGTGAGAGCGTTCCGAGAGTTTACGTGCTAGGATAGTATGGGCCTTATTCCCCTTGTCATAGTATGTTTGTCTTAATCGAGTAAGTGCTTTCTCTACCTGTCCCAACGCTAAATCTCGAAGGGTGTTTCTGAGGCATATTACTTTTTTGAGAAGGTTTAGGGATGGTGATATTTGCAGTCGGGTTTCTAGAATTTTATTAGAATTTCTTTTGTCTTACCTTTTTGTATTTATTTAGGGTATAAAATTGCATATGCCTAAATTTTCTAAATCTTATTTTACTTGTTTACAGTAATGGCTTGTGGCAGACCTCAGGGAACTGCAGTATACAAAGTTGCAGAGTATGCACGCAGGTTTGGTGTCCCAGTTATAGCAGATGGAGGGATTCAAACCGTAGGACACGTGGTGAAAGCTTTGGCTCTAGGGGCCTCTACAGGTACGTTTTACGTTGAATAGTACTACCAACTTTAGTTGAACAAGTATGTGTCTTCTCCCTAACTGTTCATCATCAGTACCAAAAATTGCATGTCATGATTAACATTGAGTGCTTATTGCTTTGACATTTATGCGACGAAACGCGTGTGCCACACTATTTTTTCAGACCGTGAATATTTGTTGATTATTACTGAGATCTTATGCTTTTTTTGTTCAGTAATGATGGGTTCCTTGCTGGCTGCTACCACGGAAGCACCTGGTGAATATTACTTCTCTGATGGAGTAAGGCTAAAGAAATACAGAGGGATGGGCTCGCTGGATGCCATGGAGAAAAATACCAGTAGTCAGAAGAGATATTTCAGGTATTTTCAGCTGCCTAATGTTTCACTAGTTGTGTGATTTATTTCAGGAGAAAATCATTTTCTAATTTATCCAATAATGGGTATAAATATATTTTGGATCTTTTTTTTTTTTTTTTTTTTTTTTTAAATGAACACGTTTTAGGTATCTGTATAACTTAATGTATTTGTGAACATACAATTTTATAGACTAATACAGTTCTAATATTGCGGGCACTAAAAGTTCTTTTGCTTAGTTTCAGAAATTATTTCTTGCCTACAAGGTTAAAAAGCCTTGTCATGTGACCATCTTGTCTTCCTGATAGTGGGAGTGGGGTTACAGGACACTGTGCAGACTTTATAGCCTGTTCAGCCTAAGGCAAGGTGCAGGATGTGCTTGAGCAGGGGCCATGTTCTAGAGGTGGGCTGTGATAGGGAGGGGGGTGGGATAGAGGTGCACTTTGATTGCAGGGCGGGGTGACTCAACAAACTACCTAATACAGGCATGCTGTCTTCAGTTTCCTGTACTGCTGGATGGCCAGCCAAAGCGTCTCTAATCTGATCAATTATGGTGCTTTTGGCACTTCAAAAACCAATATGAAACCTATCAGTGTGATTCCCTTTCTGCACTCACAAGATTGTGTTCCTTGTTGCCACCACCTGTGTGAGGCGAGTATCTGAGCTGGAAGCTTTATCCTGTAAATAAACTTTTCTAGTCTTGCACACTGACAAGGTGGTGTTGAGGCCTAGAGCTTTTCTTTCTGAAGTGGTTTCAGCCTAGCACCTCAAGCATGGCATTGTTCTTTTATCCTTTCTCCAGCACCAGTTCATCAGAAGGGGTTCTCTCGCAATCGCCTGAATGTAGTTTGTTATATGCATACCTCACAGCCACAGCTTTCATTGAAAAGACTGACATTTTGTTTTTAATGATGGTCCTATAAAGGGGAAGCCGCTCAATTTCATGGTGGCTCAGACAGATAATAATCTAGGCTTTATGGTCTTAAGGATCAAGCTTTCCTGCCAAGGTATACTCGACTAGGTCTGAGTATTTCTTGGTCCTTTTTAGTATCCTTTGTGTTTTTCCCAGCATTACAAGGCAGTCACCTGGTGTTCTATTCACACATTCTCAAGGTTTTACCTGGTGGATGTTCAGCCCTCATCTGATACCAGCTTCAGTCATAAGGCTCTTCAGGCGTCTGTTTTGAGCTGAAAGCAGTCCCCAGTTCTTGTTTTTGTGGGCCTTTTAGTGTTTTGATGAATTTGCTGCCCCCCCCCCTCAGTTGGACTGCTTGGACTTTCCAACAGCCTCTGAATTTCTGAATTCCTGTATCACTCACTGAACGAGAAGGGAAAATGGGACTTTTGTACTTAAAGCGGAGCTCCACCCAAAAGGGGAAGGCTGCACAGTATATAGCTGCTGACTTAATTTTTTTTCCCCCAGAGCTCTTCTTTAACTGTAAAATTAATTTGTTAGTTTGAGACAAAGGTCCCATCCGCCAGTACTGCTTTTTTTTTTCTTTCTTTTTTTTTTTTCTTTTATATATTTTTTTTTTAAACAAAACAGGCATGCTGGGAGTAAGATGGGAAAACTTTTTTTTTTTTTTTTGGTTTGTTTTTCTGTGCCTTAATTAATTTTGGTACAAAAATGAGATTTTAGCTGCTAGCTAGCAAACTTGCACTTTCTCTGTCCAGGTTGCACAGATAACATAGCCAGATACTCAGTCTCTCCTGGATCAGAAGCACAGCTTGTAATAAAGGACAGTAGATTAAAGTAAAATGATGATCATCCATCTACTCTTTTCTTGTTGTCGGCATATGACTAAGCACAGGTGTGTGAAACGAGTAGTAGTGTGTGCTTATGTTCCTAATTTTTATGCAACTTCAATAAACTATAATTTTTCTATGCTGGTGATGCCGCCACTTTTCTTCCCTTTTTTGCAGCATATATACTACCCACAGTGGTGCTTATAGTTCTGGCTCTCCCGCCTCTGTACACAGGATTACAGGAGGTTGATATCGGGACAAACTCGGATGCTTGCATAAGTTTACTTTGTATGTTTAGGTTGATGGTGGGTTTATACAATATTTATTTTGTCTTATTATAATCTCTATTTTTTAACCTCTAGTGAAGGGGATAAAGTAAAAGTGGCCCAAGGAGTTTCTGGTTCCATTCAAGACAAAGGGTCTATCCACAAATTTGCACCATACCTAATTGCAGGCATTCAGCATGGCTGTCAAGACATAGGGGCCAAAAGTCTCTCCATACTACGGTAAGATTCGCTGTTTTAATACATGTTATGTTTTGTGTGTACCCAGCTCTTTACTTTCAAGTAACATTGGGTATGTTCCTTGTATACCTATTTTTTACTATTTGTAAAAACTGACATTTTTATGGAAGTTCATAATCCAGTTGTTTTTTTGCTTTGATAAGAAGTCTTGTCTCGTCTTTCAAGTCTTGAAAGTTTTATTTTAGGCACGGTACATTTTAATATACTTCTATTGGCGCATCTTGGACCAGTGTAACTATGTATATATAACATACCTGGATCTTGTCCCTGGAAGCTGGAAATCGCTAAAGTGGACACCGCCACTTCAGTGATCCCCAACTGCTTTCGGGTCCTGTGTTAAGCAGATGGCTTGACGTATTGTGAACACGTTGCATTTTCTAAATGAATGAATTGCATTCTCTGAACGAGGTGGGAAGCATGATGACTCTTCTCTGTGTTCTTGATGCATCATGCTGGCCGCACAACTCAGGACCTGAAAGCAAGTGAACATCACTGGAGTAGCGATGTCTGTCTACTTCAGTGATTTTCCATCTTCCAGGGGCATCACCCAAATATGGTATAATAGTTATTATATACAAATATAATAGGAACCTGGAATTCTTATTTAATATTCTGGTTTTGAGAACTTAACCACTTCTGTAATCTTCTAGGTTTTCCAACTGTTAAGGGGCAATTGCTATTACTGAAGGGAAGATAAACAGCAGTTGGCATTGCTACAGGCACCTTTTTGGTCCTGTTTTCTTCTCTGTACTTTAATTTAAGCGCTATTGGCTCTTGATATTTGTTTGCAACTAACACAGCTTGATTGTAGCCCTTTGCTCTATTTGCAGTTCTATGATGTATTCTGGAGAACTCAAACTGGAAAAGAGAACCATGTCTGCCCAAGTAGAAGGTGGCGTCCATGGTCTCCATTCGTAAGTTCATATCTCTGGTTTTTTTTTTGTTTTGTTTTGTTTTTTTTTCATAGTGCCTCGGTGTTTCCAGAGCCTTTTATTTGTAATTTGGTGAATGTTATCTGGTAGTGTTTGTGATTGGGTATACAATTTCATGGTGGTTGGTTGTGGTGTTGTATCCCCCCAAAGTGAAGCGTTAAATCCACTAAAATATTTGCATAAGGTTCCTCGTGGTATCCTATGCTGAAATTATGAACAAAAGTCTGCATTTCTGCACCATTAATTGCTTCACATGTTTTGTAATATACTACAGCAGTGTGGAATCTCTAATGCTTTGAATTTCAAATTTCAAACTTCATTAAAGGTGATTGGTTACTATACACAGCTGCACCAGATTTAGTAAATCTCCCCCTTTTGTCTCTATCTCTTTCCTTTTTTTTTTATCTGTATTTGTGTCATGACTATTTCTATCAATCTCCTTTGTAACACTTCTATTCAGATGGTTGCTTGGGCAGAGTGTAGTGGACCATCCGGAGGAGACCGCTTTTTTATTTTTTTTTTTGATGTTATGCTTTGTCATGTGATCTAATGGCTGTGGTCACAGCACATATACAGTGCACACTTCAGTATGGGGTCCTACAGGTGTGCCCATGTGCTTCCGTGTAATTACATGAGTGTGCATGTGTACGGCAGATACAGGTGGTGTTAGGGGGGCTGGAGCAAAGGGAGACATGGCATTAAAGGGGAAATGAGGCATGCAGGTGCAGTGTTGTGAGCAGAAGGGTGGCAGGTCCCTGAGGGCACAGTGGTTGTAGGGATGCAGGTGTGATAAGGACAGTGTACAGGTGATGGTGGAAGCAGGATGTAGCTGTGTAGTCATTGAATATGAGTGTAATGGGGACTGTAGTATGTTTTGGGGCATAGGTAAGAATTGGGGGAGGGGGAAAAGGAGGCAGGGTACAGTGCAGACATATAGAGCCTTTAAGAGAAGCGGGGGGGGGGGGGGGGAGTTTGGGCATGATGGGACTGCCCTCTGAGCCTTGACAGTTTGCACAGTATAGTCAGAACTTTGAGAGCAGTATGGAGGAGATGCTGTAGTAGTCTCCCCACCTGGTAGCAGCAGCTAGTAGACGGGATATCTGTGGTGTGCGGGAACCAGAGAAGTGTAAGTGGGACAGGCAGATACCTATGACTGGAAGTTCTGCTGTCACTTACCCAGACTGTAGTGCTGAGTAGAACTGCAGGATAGAAGCTATTTGGGGACAACTGAGAGCTGTACAGCCACCATATTGTCTCTTTTTTTTTTTTTTTTTTTTTTTTTTCTCTCCCCCACTGGATCGTTATTAGAATATCTATTTGATTGCAATCAATCAAACCTCCCTAAATGTGTTCGTAGATGATTACAGAACACTTCATGGTTTACCATGTAATACCCAGTATTCTTTAAGCAGAAAAAATCTTATTTTATGATTCATTCAAAAGCTATAACTGCAGCGTGACTATTTTATTGATGCTTAAAGTGACATTAAACTCTGCTATAGTAATATAGCAAAAGTGTACCCATTCCAGAATGCGCAAGGTTGGGGCAGTTGTGCTGCGCAAGAGAGAAGCATTGAGTTTATAAGAGCAGTTAGCAGTTAGTATGTACTGGAGAGGAGTATGAGGTGGGTATGCTGGTGTATAGTATTTGCAGAGGCTGTGAGAACTAGGTAGTATGTGCAGGGAAGGAGTGCGGAGGGTATGATGGCGGGTAGAGTATGTGCAGCAGAGGGATAATAGCAAGGGTATGAGAGTGGAGTTATTGTTGGCTGTTTAGGTCAAGGCAAGGCAAGGCAAATGTGGACGGATAGGTTAGAATGCATGCTTATATTCATTTTTAAATGAATTCTTTCTTACTGTGGTGATGGATAAAGACATTGGAGGTCTATTAGGACCTGATACATCCCCTGTGTTCAGTACATTTAGGTCAGGGACAGAGCCCTGGCACACAGAATAGGAAAACATAGCAGAGGGAATGCAACAGAGAAGATGAGGAGTGTACGAGCTGTTAAAGTGTAAGGGCTTGTGTCAATGAGGTTTTTTAATCTTGTACAAGTCAATAGGATGGCAAAATCTGCTTGAAGCGGCCAAACGCAAGTCAGGAGGAGGTCAACTTGCAGGTCGATATGCACCTGTCAATAAATTCTATCTCCAAGCATCTTAAGCTGATGCCATTACCACAAGCCCAAAGCCTGTTGACCGTGCAGATCGTAGGTAAGAAACAGGAAGTTCTTTTCTGCAAAGTAGAAGGCTACATTCACATGGGTGCTTGGGGGTGGCTGTTGGCAAGAATCTGCAGGCACACACACTGTGCCGCCACCAGCAGCTGTCAGCGACTGCTAACATGATTGTACGCTGTACTGTTCAATGGCTGGAGCCACCACTGTTGCATGTTACTGCTCCTCTGTCACGTGCAATTAGAGCCTTCAGCCAACCCATGGTGCAGATAGTGGGTGTCCAGGGTTGGTGTTTCTGCATTTCAGCTAATTGGTCAGATTGTATGCAGCTACAGTAGAATGTGTTCCTGCACCCAGAGGTGGCATTTAGCTGCTTCCAAACCCAGCAAAACATCTGCACTCCTGTGGCTGTGTGAATGAAGTAAAGTGATTCTATTAATGGGGAGAGCAGAGTATGCTTGTTGAGTTTACAAAGCTGAATATACTCTGAAGAGTACTTTGTCCTAAAGCAGTGGTTCTCAGTCCTCAAGTATCCCCAACAGGCCATGTTTTGGGAATTTCTCTTGGGTATAGCTGTCAAAAATACCAAGCAATTGACTCTGATTAAAAGCACCTTTTGCAGGATAAAGGAAAACCTGCAAACATGGCCTACTTGAGGACTGAGGTTGAGAACCACTGTCCTACAGGAAGGGTAGCTGTGAGTACTGCAGGGGATGTCTTACTGGACTGGAGGCAAAATCCCTCATGTGACAGTGTCACTTAGCTTTGGGACTGTTTTGGATTTGTAAAATTAATCCTAATTTTCATAGCACTCCATAGAACGGGGATGTTAGGAAGTAAAGAATTGCCTAGTTGGTTATTTATTTTAAATTCTAAATCGTTATGGACTGTGTGGAGGGTTAACTCTCTGGAAGCAAAGTGGGTGCTTCTGCTATTCTGATCAGAGCAATGAAACGGTATGTAAGTATTTTATTAATTTTTTGACCCAGAGCCTTTTCCTCCTTTATAACTTCCTTGAGTCATGTGTTTTTTTTTGTTTTTGTTTTTTGTGGGTTTTTTTTTTTTTTTTTTTTTAAGGTTACTTAGGTGGAAAAAAATAGAAAATTTATTTTCCTGTAAATTTTCCCAATTCTCCCCTATGCAACTTTTATTTTGTATAACTCTAGCTTTTTCCCCCAAAATATAGACAAAGTTGATTGAAAGTGTATATCCCGTAATTTTCACTGGTGTGCGATCACGAAGGTTCAGCAAGGACTGGCTAAATTGCGATCCATGTATGACCACTGTGGTTGAATTGACTTCTGTTCAACCACCCTGTTGGAAAATTGCTCCTTGATCAGCGCTGCAGGCTACCGATTGTGTAGCGCTGATCTGTGCATTCTAATGAGAGAAGTCTCCTTACTGTTAGAATACAATGACAGAGTGGGGAGAATTCGCAATTGGGTCAGTTTTTGGGTTAAACGGCAGAAACTAACTCCTCTGGCCAGCCCAAGCTCCTTTCATTACACTTGTGTACATGAGCATTTGCTATTGGTATAGTAAGTGCAGATGTAATCACAGTAAATGCAAGATGTCAGTTACCAGCATCTGACGTAATTGTTGTGACCAAGTTTAATGTTGAGAGAAAATGTATTTTATTATAGTAAAGATACACAGCCCCTGTTTCTGTACATGGCAAGCAATAGATTCCTATAGTGATGGTCTGTTGCTGCAAGATTAGACTCTACCCTAGCTGCTTTTACAGGTGATGCAGCATTTCCTCTATGCATAATGTAGCTGCATTGTGTGATAATGGTCAGTTATGGCGCACTCTAGGTTACCACCTTCTTTTAGTCTGATTGCAAGCCCAGAAGTTGACGTTTCAGCCAACAGAAGCGGCCGAGCTTAGTTTTAAAATGGCCACTAATACTACCTCTACAAAACAAAAAGCAACAAGGGTGCATCAGCCTAGTGCATCATCTAAGGCACCATTTATTAGCAAGTGAAAGAATAAACAAATATACTCAAACATGGGCAGATAATAAGCTCATCACATATGACAGAAGGAACGTTGACCAGGGCTGATGCCTGTGGTCCCAGAAAGTCACAGATGACCTCTATAGGCATTTGGAAGATGCTGATGTGTTTCGAGGGTTCCACTCTTCCTCAGAGCTGTTTTCTTGTGTAGTGTTCTGGATCACCCCTGTCTGAGGAGAGCTGCAAGGTGTAGTAAGCACCTGATTATCTGGGGCATATTCCAGCCAATACGAATACTAGAAGTGGAGACCAGCTACATCCACCTTATGTATCACCCTAGTGTCTTGTTTTCTTTAACTATACCACCTCTGTTTTAAATGTGCAAAGAGAATAGGGAGTTTGTCATTGCTGAACTTTCCTTGAGAATGCTAGCTGCCTGACTCTTATGTTTTTTGCTGATCTGCAAACTTCCAGATCTCATAGTATACATATCCTGGAAACTTGCCAGCCCCAATTCAAGCATTTTTATTTTGGGATGGATAAGCAGCTAAGCTGTAAATAGGTGTAAACTGCTTGTAAACCAACAGCTAAATGGCTGTCTTGCTGTTTAATTTATATTTTGCTTGTGAAACCGTGGAAAAGAGAACCATCCCTGCTAGTGATGCATTTCTCATTTATTGTATACTTCTAAAAAAAAAAAAAAGCCTTTTCTGAACTTGAAATTTAAAAATACTATTGTGCACGTTTTGATGGTTTTTATTCATTTTTTGGCATACATAGGACTATATTTTCATATATTGTATTCTTTTACCTATTGTTGGCTCCTGGAATGGCCTGATTCCTTAAAGCAAAACTCCATGCAAATATTAAAAAAAAAAAAGAATTGAATATAAAATATTTGAATACTGACGGTGTACAATTTACTTGACTGCCAGTGTCATTACCTGAAATCTGTCTTGTGAAGAAAGGGATTACAAAATTCTGCACTAATATTCAATCCAGTTCTTTGCTTTCTGCTGTCAGTCTAACATTTTAAAATGGGAGATGTTTACTTAGTTTACAAGATGACACAGGTAATGGCTTACAAGTCAAGTATTGTCCTTTTTTTAATGGTTCAATGAACTGACTTCAGGTGGGGTGACAGAGGAAGCAACAGAGCTACAATAATGATTACTGTTATCGCCATTCTAGCTAGAGACCAATCAATGGTTTCTAAATCCATGATGGCATATATAAAATGTATAGATTTTATTTTTGTTTATTTGTTTGGCTGGAGCCTTGCTTTAATTTCAGATTAATGTGTCCTTCCCTGACCTAGGAATTTTGTATTTGTGCTTATTTTGGTGATGGTGGTGGGAGAGCTCAAATTTAATAAAATCCCAGACAGCTTTTAATCTTCTCTTTCTTTTGTACATGCATCCATTCTAGATATACATTCCTACCATGTAAGTAACAGAGTATTTATGTCTTGTGTTCTGAAAGGTCAATGGACAAAAAAAAACAGGGTTATGTACAAAGAAAATGAGGGGGGGGGGGTTAAATTTATTCTACAGCAGGGAAATATGGCCCTAAGTAAGACAAATATAGAGGCCCAATAACGCTTCTTATCCTACAAATGTGTGATAATTTGCATATCAGTATATGATGCCAAGTTGTATTTTTACTATGGTTAAAAGTTCTCACTGCCATTGCTAAAACACCTAAGCAGTATGGTAATAGTTCTCACCGCCATTACTAAAACCCCTAAATTGGCTATAATTATTTAGGCTATCAATAAATTACCAAAACATTCAAGCTTTTAGGTTATATGAATCTCCAAGGCCCCTTACACTCAGGACAGGCTTTGTTCGAGTCAGGTGATTGCTCTGTGTGCGCCTCGCTTATGCAGAGTGGACACAGCCCACTCTCCTCTATGGGCGGTCGGATGTAAACAGGCCGCCGGTCCGTTCACACCCAACTGCCATCCAATCCACCAGATAGATTGGGGAACAGATCCAATCTGTCTGTTTTTATAGCAGATTGGATGTCGGCAGGTGTCAACGGACACATGTCCATTGACACCCACTTCTCCGTAGTGGAGACTGGAGGGTCCGATCTGGTCCGCCTGAAAAAACGACAGGTGGACCTGATCAGTCTGCCCTTGTAAAAAGAACCCTAAATTTTATGAATGGTGTATGTACAATTCAGCTCAAATTCTGGATCAGTTTAACAAGGTTCACTTTCATTTTTTTTTTTTTAAAGCCAAAACCTGCTTGCATAATGTTTAGCTTAGTGATTCATGGACAATTTTTCTTTGGAGTAAAATGAGTCTTATTGAAATGTTGTGGTTCTCAAAAGGCCTCAAGTGTGACTAATCCCTCAACATGTTCAAAGGGCTTCATAACATCTGTACTTTAATTACAGATACTCTAGAAAAAGCTCAAAGTAATGCCTAGTACACCATGAGGATATCTGACGAAAAAAACACATTCGGAGCAATTGTCTGATAATCTGTTCATTAGTACAAAGCTTTCGAGAGCCGATCCTGACAGTTCATGCAAAATTTTCCAATGGGACAAGCACAAAGATTTTTCTTGTAAGATAACAGAACAAACAATTTTTGTGTAATCTGGTACAGTATTTGTATGAAACAAAATCATGGGACCAAAACCACGCATCCTTGGAAATGAAAGAATACAATATATTACATCGCTTCTGAAGTTGTATTCTGTCTTTATGAGAATTTTCAGAACTTTAGTTTCCCATTTAGTTTCGATATGAGACTAGCATGCAAGGGGAAAAAAAATGGACGCTCATTTGTCCGATATTCTCATTTGTGTGTACTAAGCATTATTTTGCATTGTAAACTTAAGAATAACCGTTATACCTTCACCATTGTACGCAGGACTTGTACCTAAAACTACGCATTTTTTCTTTTTTTTTTTTTTTTTTTTTATTTTTTTTTTTTATTTTTTTTTTTTACATTTTTAAGAATTTCAGAAAGTGCTGTTATATGTGAGGGTACCTGACATGTTACCAGACCAGTCCAAGAAGCAGCCAGCTGGGATGCAGTCATTGCATTTACGTGACTCCTGAGGCCCAGTGGTTGGCTCACCACTGACCGCACATAGAGCATGGACAGGCAGCAGGAAGCCAATGACTGAATCCCATAATTTCATATTTCACCCACAAATGGAATGTTTGAATTTTACTTTGATTACACGTAATACTAGACTATTTTTAATCGCTGGCAGAATTGCCCAAGCTGCGGCAAAACATGCATTTAAAAATCACACAAAGCTTCTCACATAAAAAGGTGCTTGAATGGGCAGCCGTATGTGTGGCGTGCGTGAAAATCATGCAACAAAAATTTCAAGTGGGAACGCTCGTTCCTACTACGCAATATGTAAATGGGGCCTGAAGGGAATTTTTAGTGGCCAGTCTTTTTAATGTGAAAATAAAATAAGTTGACGTTCCTTTTTGCATCTACACCGTGTCTGACTTATTTCGCTCACTATTTGTATATTACACCACACAAACTAGTTTTGTGACATTTTAACAATTCAATTTTATTTTTGTTTTTTTGTTTTTAGTTTTAATTACAATTTGGCTTTTCATAGCCTAACACTATATTTCCCATGAGTTGGTTCATTGTACGTTTTTTACATACCCCATTTTTTACATGGGCCATTGTATTTTTGTAATTCCTTTAAGCAGTTATTATGCACGAAACCCACAGACAAATTACCAGTAAATACAGACTACTGGATATTTGTATAAGAGAATGCAATGTCATACAGACAATATGAGGAAAATTAACATGACCTAGCTAGTCTGTTATTGTGTTTTATTACTTTCATGTAGACTTGATTTCACTGGGTACTTGCTTTTATGGCCATGTATCATTCTTTTCAGCCATGTTTGATCATGTGGAGTACAGAACCCAAAAGGCATTGTTTGAAAACTACAATTGCACATTCTCCGATCTAGTTTTCCTTTCATATAAGGCTACATTTGCACGGACGGCTAGTGCCGTTGCGAATGACATTGGCAGGAATCTACTAATCCCTGCAGTAGTTTCAGCCAGCTGTGAGTGGATAGCTGCAGCCAAGCTCTGAACACTTTAATGACAGGTCAGCGACTGCAGCTATCCTTGGCTGTCCGCCCAGATAGCGATTACCTCTGACGATTGCTGCTGGACGCACAAAGTATGTCGAGCAGCAATATCCACAGGTAATCGCTGGCTTGGTGGACAGCCACAGATGGCCGCAATTTCTGTTCTATACTTATGCACATGATTGTCATTAAAGGGGTTGGGTTTGCAGACATCCATGCGTTTATGGCCCCCTTAATTTTGTCTGTATTGCTGATTTATAAAAACCCGATTTTATCTTTGTGTTTTTGCAATAAAGATTTGGCATTGCTTTACATGTCTGCATGAAACTTTCACTGTATTTTGTGCCTTTCTGGTCAAGTCAGTCACAGAATAAGTTATAATTGGTAGCACACTCCATAAATTTAAGGCCTGGTTCACACTAGTGCGACTTGAGTCACACAATCACATGACAAGGGAAATCTCATTGTTTTCAATAGGGCATGTTCTCATTAGCACAACTCGGAAGGGTGAGATTTTTTTTTTTTTTTGGAAAAGGTTCCTGCACTACTTTTGTGCAATTTTGAGTGTCACTTGTCCTCATAGAATATGCAAAGTCGCATTAAAGTCACACCACATGAGTGTGAACCGAGCCTAGTGCTGTATGCTCTGTCTGTATGGACTACTAAAATTTGATCTCTGTGCAAGCTTACTTGTGTTTCACAGAATGAGAATGATTAATCTGCGCATATCCCAGTAGCTCCCCCTTTTGGCAACCCCCTGTTTCCACCGGGTATGTAACCTGACAGGTACGGTTGGTGGCTGAATAAGGGAATGTACCGTATAGGTGATTATTTTGAGAAGCTTGGAGATGCTCCATGCTGAGAGCTTCCAGTTCCTACAAATTTATCACTTTTTCCAATCCCTACAGAAAGACAGCCCTGATGTGGCAGTCCCTACTGTGTTTGAAAACAAATGCATGCAGGGTGCTGCTCTGCGGGAGAGCACCTCACTATTATATACGACTCATTACCAATAATGATAGATTATCCTACCAGGTGGCGTGGGAAAGGGATCTGTCCATAACCCCTGAGGCGGAAGACTGGCGTAAATGGAGCATGGGGATTCATAAAGGCATTCTGAATGTAGCCTTGATAGAAGCAGGCTATAAAGTCCACGCCAGATGGTACTTGGTGCCAGAGTGTTTGTCAAAAACGTATCCAGGTACCTCAGCAGTGTGCTTCAGGGGCTGTGGTCAAATTACATATGTGGTGGGCGTGCCCTAAGGTTCGCTGCTTTTGGATAATGGTACATTCGCTGATTTACTCTGTCACGATGGTCAATATCCCTAAAGAAGAGAGTGTAGCCTTAATAAATAAGCCTGTTTGAAAATATCCCTCGACATACCCAGACCCTAATTTATTTTATGTTCTTGGCGGCTAAAATCGCTATAGCCAGGTCCCAGGAGACTGATGCCGATCATGAGGATCCCCAGATTTTTCTTTTCTCTTTTCTTTTCCATTTCTATTGCTCCTCTGATCCCAACCGATCTAGGAATCATGATCTGTCTGCTCGTCACCCACCCCCTTTTTTTTTTTTTTTTTTATCTTTCTTTCCCTCCTTTTTTCTTAAACAAAATTTTAAAAACTAGGGAAACTGGGGAAGATATTTAGAGAAAAATGGTCACTGGACCAGAACCCTCTACATCATTTTTCGAGGGCCTACTCACAATGATTATGTTTTAGCAAGGTCTCCACCTCAGGATCTTCCTACCCTCATTGATCCTTATTTTGATATACAGGGCAATAATCCTGACGGCTACCTCTAAGGGATAATAATGTCTTTGTAATGTACTATGTTTATAACCCAAAGCTTATTTTTCTCGTCTATTTCTGTTGATACCCACATGTTCCACTGTGACCTTACTAAAGACCTAACCGGTTTACCAAGATCTTCGTCTGATGATTCCATACTCTCCTCATTAGTTTTTGTATCAGTTCTTGTTATATGATTCAGAACATGCAAGGATTGTTTGCTGCTCTGCACAGTGTTCATTTACTCTGCACTTTTAAAAATACCAGTAAAAATTATTGAAACAAAGTGCACATCATGCAAGGAGTTTTTCTCTTCCTGGTTAGCACTGCAATGTAGTCTGGGCATACAGCCAAGACAGCTGATTAGAGGAAAGGCACACACCCCCTCTCTTCATAGGTAGAGTCTTTCAGAGTAGATCTTTCAGTAGCTACTTATCTATTTATAGCAGCCTCCCCAATAGAAAACTCAGGCTGCTTTATTTATATGTGACAAAACTTGTCAGAAGTTATCAGGCTGTTTACAAAAGAACAGAGCAGGAGACAGCTACGGAACATAGTGCTTTGAAGAGAGATAACAAAACCCTGCAGATATACAGTTAGGTCCATATATATTTGGACACAGGCACAATTTTCATACTTTTGGCTCTGTATGCCACCAGAGTAAAATTAAAACAAAACAATCCAAATGAATCTGAATTGCAGACCTTGAGCTTTAATTCAAGGGGTTGAACATGAATATCAAGTACAAATTTTAGGAACTGCAACCATTTTTATACACAGCCCCCCCCCCCATATTTTCAGGGGCTCAAATGTAATTGGACAAATGAATAAATTCATAAATAAAGTGTTAATATTTTGAAAATCCTTTGCTGGGAACGACTGCCTGAAATCTGGAACCCATGGACAATACCTGATGCTTTGCCAGGCTCTAACTGCAGCTGTCTTCAGTTCTTTGTGGGTCTTTATGCCTTTAGTTTTGCCTTCAGCAAGTGAAATGCATGCTCAATTGGGTTGAGATCAGGTGACTGACTCAGCCATTGCAGAATATTCCACTTATTTTTTTTCCTTCAAAAGCTCCTAGGTTGCTTTTGCAGTGTGTTTTGGTTCATTGCCCATTTGTACTGTAAAGTGCTGTCCAATCAACTTTGCTGCATTTGGCTGAATCTGGGCTGACATATCTCTAAACACTGCAGAATTAATCCTTCTGCTTCTGTCACATCATCCATAAATACCTGTAACCCGGTGCCACTGGAAGCCATGCATGCCCATGCCATCACACTACCTCCACCATGTTTTATAGATGACGTGTGTACTTTGGATCATGAGCTGTTCCAAGCCTTCTCCACACTTTTTTTTTTTTTTTTTTTTTTTTTTTTTTTTTTTCTTCTCGTCATTCTGGTACAGATGAATCTTAGTTTCATTCGTCCCAAAGAATGCTTTTCCAGAACTGGTCTGGCTTTTTTTAGATGTTTTGTGGCAAAGTCCAATCTGGCTTTTCTATTTTTAAGGCTTATGAATGGTTTGCACCGTGTAGTAAGCCCTCTGTATTTGCTCTTGTGAAGTCTTCTCTTGATTGTAGACTTTGACAATGATACGCCAACCTCCTGGAGAGTGTCCTTCACTTGTCTGGATGTTGTGAATGGGTTTTTCTTTACCATAGATAGGATCCTGCGATCATCAACCACTGTTGTCTTCCGTGGACGTCCAGGCCGTTTTATGTTGCTGAGCTCACCAGTGCATTCTTCTTTCCTCAGAATGCACCAAACTATTGATTTGGCCACTCCTAATGTTGCTGCTATATCTCTGATGGATTTGTTTTTGAAGCCTTACAATGGCCTGTGTCACTTGCATGAACAGCTCCTTTTGAATGCATGATGTAGATTCACAGCAATAAATTCCAAATGCAAATACCACACATAGAATAAACTCCAGACCTTTTACCTGCTTAACTGATGAAGAAATAATGGAGTAGCCCACACCTGACTATGAAACCACTTTTGATTCAATTGTTCAATTACATTTGTTCCCTTGAAAAAGGAACGGGGGGGGGGTGGCTATTCTTAAGTGCTGTAATTCCTCAACTCAAATTAAACCTGAGTATGCAAAATTTAGGATATATGGACCTAGCTGTATGTGCCCAGCTCAAATTTCATAAATCTGGTTTACATCCACTTTAAGATAAGATTTGTCATGCTTGTGTGGATTTTATTTTTAAAGTCCCTTTTTAAGCTGCTAGTATTTTAATAAACAGCCATTTAGACTGTTAATGAGAAACAAAATGTTATGGAGCAAACAGATTGCAAGCTGTTACTGTCGGATAGATGCTGATATGGGACATTCTAGTGGCCTTTCTAAAATGCAAGCTCTGAATATGACGGTTAAACTGCTAATAAAACATTCAGTCCTGGGGTACAATAAGAAATAGTGCAGTCCTCCATCTCTGCAGATGTACAAAGTGTGACCCACTGCAATAAAGCTCAGGTGATTACTCAGACTTGCAAAGCTACATTCTGAGATTTCCTGTTTTTGTATTTAATATTTTCAGCATACCCCAGCAAAATGTAAATTTGGTAAATAGAAAGGTACTTTTTATTGTAATCACTTCTGTAGCAGTTATGTGTAGTTTTGTTTTATTGCACAAAATTAGTAAGACCTTCTGTTGAAGGTCCAAAGTGTTTTGTCGCTTTTGTTCCGCATATCGGTCACTGACCTAATATTTGTACGATGAGGACTCGTTTACAACTGTATAATGTAGCAATCGGACTTTTCTAAAAACAAAAAAAAAAAAAAAACCTTACATTCAAAATGGGACATCATACCAAAAGCTTAGATCCCGAACCTTTAGCAAAAAATACTTCATTAGGCTTTTGTTCTGAATTTACTTATACGGTTGCTTCTTTGAGTTTCGTCAGACTTCACTTTGAGAAACCACGCAGCAATTTGTACTTCTATTATGAAATCGAATTTATTGTCTTATCAGTGTGCTTGTAACTTCCTGTGTTGTGAACTGATGTGTCAGTGTTATCAGCTTTCTCAGCAATCTTTTGTGAACTACAAAAAGGAGGTGTTTTCTAGTCCAAATCAGGAGAGCAGTCTATTCAACCTTACTAACTATAACTATGTAACAGACAGCGGTCCATCCAGTTCAACCTGAGTGAGTGTGGGTGCATGTTATAATTATTTATGTAAAGTACCCATATAACCCCGTCAATTTACGCAGCGCTCTACACATACATCGCACACTCACATTGGTCCCTACCCTCAAGGAGCCCACAATGCAAGGTCTCCAACTCACATTCATATACTAGGGCCAATATATTTTTGGCAGATGCAAATTAACCTACCAGTATGTCTTTGGAGTGTGGGAGAAAACCCACGCATGCACAGGGAGAACATGCAAGCTCCAAGCAGGTAGTGCTAATGTTGATGTTGGTAGCTGACAATGGTGCTTCGACATAGATACAGTACAGTGAGTGAGTGTCATCACCCAATTGTTACTGGCAGGGTCAAAAAAAGCTTGAAACTCAAACAAAATGTGCTACCACTTCTAAGGGATTGGTAAGCTACAACTTAATCGTTGTTACTTTTTATGTTGGATACATATTAATATCCAGTTTAATAAAGAAATGCAAAGAGAAAAATAAAATTCCTATGAGTTTCTTTGCCCATTCAGTTCTTACCATGCCCCATTCCCACTAATATTTAACATACTGTGTACCCAGGCCTTTTGTGTGCTCATTTAAGTCACTGAGAGTTTACACAGGACTTATGACCATCTCCTCCACTTGCCATATACTAAGTCAAGAGTGGGAAGGGAGAGGGTCACATTCCCTAATCCTGAAATTACCTGGTGTTTTCAAGGGCACCGACATGTGAGTGAGATGAAGGTAAGTATTAGTGTGGTTGGGGGGGGGGCATGGCATATCATATGTTTAAGGAGCAGTTTGGGGTAATTCTCCCCATTCATTCTGCAGCATTGGTGTGAAAGTGCAACTGCCCATGTCAACTCTAATACTGAGTGGTCACATAGCCTCTAACCACTCAGCTCTTGGGCCTTCATGCATCTGAGACCAGTGACTACCATTATTGCTCTGCTATTTCAGCACTCACTGGTGTGTCGGGCTGGAGAGAGGGTGGGCATGGCTGGCTCTGACTCAACCATGTGTTTTAAAGGTGGAGTCAGCTGTCAATCAGGCAGCCGCTTGGACCCTGACAATTTTCGGAATGCTTTGTGAGCCTGGGAGAACTGTGCCCAATCAGCTGATAGTTGGCTGTAGGTCACTACCAACTAACTCCAGGTCACAAAAAAGTATATGTACTCCTGTGACCGTCTAAAAAATTTGTTCTCCTTTTTTAGGTAAAAGTGTCTGGTTTAATTTAAATGAGGGCCTGTATTTAAAATCAAGAGTGGAAGACATTGTTGTGACTGTGTGGGGTTCAATAGTTTTGATATAATGCGGCTCCGGTCTCAGACTGTTAGGCTGTCATAACTTCTTATACTTTGCTGCGATGTATAAATTATCAGCTTGGCATTTACTTGGTGGATTAAACATTCCTCAAACTATGTATTTTCTGTTTTTGTTTTTCAGTTACGAGAAACGACTATACTGAAACTGGGAGACGTAGCCATCGCCAGTCTACTCCCAACGTTCCCTCTCTGGTCCCAACCAAACCCACATGATGCATTGAAGAGATCCTCCTCCATTGTCCCCACCTCTTCGCCTTTTCCCTTTCCTTGAATTATGCAGGAAATCCAACTCGGCAATGTTTACTGACTCACTGCATGGGGTGATATTTGCACTAAGGACACCATTCTGTAGGGTGTGTAAGAAAGACTTGAAAGAATGAAAGACCAAGCTGCTGCCATGCTGAAATACCAACTGATCATTGAGCTGAATTGGCAGTACTTAAAATTACATTTGTTACATTTGCATCTGTGTGCAATTACAGTATATACATTGATAATTCTCTGGGTGCCTACTTGGAGTGGATAGAGACGCATTGCTGTTGGATCAATACAAGAAACAACGATCATGTTAATTCAATGTGTCATACTCAGAATTCTTAGATATGTTTATGTGATTGAAACACTGACAGTCTGCAGATTTTGCTTTCTTCCATATAGTGTTCATGAAATGGGATTGTGATGACAGCAGTGGGCCGGTTTTCAATGAACGTAGCTTAGATGACTAAAAAACTGTGGGTTGTACTTGTGATAGTAATATTGTCAGACAGCCCAGTTTGGGTTGCATTAGCTATTTCTTTCCTTTTGTCATAAGCTTGGCTTAACTTGGCAGTTTGACTGTATATGCATATTTCTCAATTCTAATATATTGGTATTCAGCCCTGTGGAAGAGGGATATATCGGAGGTCAAAAAACTAGTATGGTCTGCAGTCCTAGATCTTGTCAGCTGGCCCGTCTTGTGACCGAAGTCTCACTCACTTAGCACTATATACCATAAAATGGCACCTTTTTTCATGTGGCTAAATGGTCTGGAAACAGCTGTGACATGGCAGAAGATGAGGAAGCAAGCACTTTTCCGCTCATTTATAGTTCTAGCAGTGAACTGAAAGAAAGCAAGGTGGAATTCCAGACAAATTTTGTTTTTTACATTTTTACTGTGCTGCCCAATGCACCCCAAAATCTAACAGACCTAGTCAGATGGATCTTCTTCTCTTGTGCAAGTCTGTGTGAAGACGTGATGAGAGCCATGGCTGTTACTCAACAATGCCAGCATAAAGCACTGGAGTGAGAATGCTGGGTTCTCATTTCTGTTGGAGGCAACATTACTTTTAGGCATGTTTAAGCGCAATCTGGTTGATCAATATCTGAGGCAAAGAGCTGATAAAAAGGGGGGGTGACTTTAAATGTGCTTTAAAGCCCAACTCAAGACCAAAAACATTTGTTCTTTAAAACTTGTATAGACTTTGCAAGAGTAAAAGCTATTTTTATTGTGGTCTGTAACCCTCTTGGGGAAATACTAACCCTTCACCGTTTAACTTAAGATCACAAATCTCAGGAAAAAAAAAAAAACTTATCCGAAACCCAATTTAAAATTTGGCTTGTGTTGCATTTTAAGATATTGATGCATAAGGAAAAAACAAACTAGAAGTGTTGGCCAGCTGCAAAATATTCCAACCTGTGATAGATGTCCTCTGATATATCTATGTGGGTTACTTTCATGGTAATCAGTTGTACCCCTGATATGTGGAGTCTGCTAAATATTTCTGTAAAAGATTACTCCACTAACCTCCTTCATGAAAAATTATAAAAGCTGACCATAAAACATGGTTTTGATACTGCATTTCTAGTTTTTCCAAAGCCTTCCATGGCAGACTACACAATATATTGGAACTTTAGAAGAACATTTATGGGAAAAAGTACTGCATACAGTCTTTGGTGGTTTTAATAATCTGCTTGCAACGGCACCAACCTGCTGGATTGTTAACGCTTCCATTTTCCTTACCCTAACCAAAACATAATTTAAACAAAAAAAAGCAATAAATGCAGATTTGAAGCTGTCCATGTGTTCTGTATAATGTGATTTATATGTTGCTTAACATTGAAGTTTTATTTGTGTAGCATTCATTTTAAGTTTACATGTTTTAGCTTGTAGGGTTATGCTGCATTCATTACTGGCCATAAATTGACACTAGCTTTGACAATTGCAGATGCCATATACCATTAGAGCTTTTGTAGCGCACTGGTTGTGGCACTAAATGCATAAAGCAGTCTGTTTAGAAGTGTTACATTGCCATTTTATACACACTGTGCTATATACCAACCAGAGGTAATGCATATCTATGTATCCCCCATCCCAATAAAAAGTACACAAACATTTCATACAGTGCTAATTGTACATTTTAGTGATTATTTTTTATTTCCTTTTCCATTAAACGTAATTGGCAGATTTCCATTTTCTAGTTATGTTAAAAAAAAAAAAAATTATGTTGCATTTACAGAGGGCAAATAAAAGTTTTGTATTTATAGGGCATGTAATGCCTATGGCATTCAGTGATTGGGTGTCAGTTACCCTAAACACAAGGTTTGAAATTCTAGCTAAACAATAGTTTATCTGCTTTATTTCATGGTAACATATGTGTTTTTTGAGGAAGGTTGTTTTAGGAACCAAATGTGTTTTTGTATTTTCGACAACTGGACAAACGTGCATGCTTTTTGATAACGGCTTTATCATAAAATTTTAAAAATGGTCAGATGTTAGCTGCTGGTTTGCACTAAATATCCTTTATTGCATTTCTCTTGTATCACACCCCAGCGGTTTTGCCGAACCGTTTAGACCCACATTGAATAGATGTAATTCTCTTAATAAACTCTTTAATAAAAGGGTAACACCACTTTGGTTTAAAAAAAATAAAGTATATAACATAGTTGCTAAACAAGCCTTCCATTTAATTTATTGGTAATACAATTTACCCTTTCTAATACAATCTACAGCCAGCTATAATTTGAAAAAAAAATCAAACCTAGATTCCTTTCATGGTGTCATTCTGGTTTTCAGAATCGGATGTAATTTGTTAATGCGATTTTTGTCTCCCTGACTCTTGCAGTGTTTGGTACAACACTGGGACTAATCATACGACATTAGGAGGAAGATCTTCCCACTCCATGGGAAGTGCTTCAAAGCTGGTAAGACTCTGCTTTGAATATGGCCACAAGCCTTGCAGTGTGTGCATCTGACCAGGCTAAGAATACTGTCTTAGAGTTGAGCCTGAGGTGTAGCATTACAATTAAGGATGAGATCAGGCGTGTTCGCAAGTTCACATGTGATTAGCGCTGCAGAGTTTCAGCTTTCTGGGCACGGGCATGTAGACTTGCGAACACGCCTGAGCTCATTCATTACAATATAGCTGTTAACTACCCTGAATCCTGTATTGAGGAAATAAGGAGGCTGCCATTGCTGGCCTCTCCTGAGATTACTAGTTCCCAGTAGGTTTAGTAAGTAGAATGGAACCACTGGCTTGGAACAACTATGAAGATTAGCAGTTCTGATTTTCAGTGGTTTTTGAGACACTGTGCCTGACTTTTTAGCTTGTTCAAAATCGGACTCTAAAAGCATTTTCAGAACTTCAGCAATAGCGGCCTCCATATTTCACCAGATGTGGGTGACTTTTGGGCTCGTTCGGGCAGCTGTCTGATTTTACTTGTAGTGAGCTGTGGATAGGGAGCAGTGTTTCATTCATTGCATTGCAGTGTTTTTATTTATTTTTTGTAATGTTATTTGAGGTGTTTGAGTGACGCTTCATTCAGGGGATATGTGGTGCCTTCCTGTGCACTGCTGTAAAATCCTGCATTTTACCTCAGCTTCCGGCTGTGTTGCAGTGTGAACTGGGCACATAGAAAACACTTAGCGGTGACTGGCATTTATGCAGTGCTGGAAAAAGCTAGTCCCTGCATTCTGCGAACTAGACTTTGGGATGGCTGGTGGTGTGTGCTTTGGCTGTTTGAACAACTAGATAAACAGAGCTTTGAAGGAACTGTGTTTTTACATGTTATTATCTGTGCAGCAAGTTAAATGCAATTTATTTGACCATTCAGGAAAAGCAGAAAGCAATGGGACATGTGTTCCTGCACCAGGATTCTGCTGAGCATTCATTTGAAAAGTATATTACTGATCTTTTTGTTCTGTAGAATGTAGAAGCTGAAAATCTTCCTGGGATGTAGGTTCAGTAACATAACGTACATATAATTATAATTATCTCCCACATTCTGCCATTTGCTTCTTAGACTCCATACACACTGGGCTTAAAGAAAAAATGCCAATTCCCTTGGCAGAAAAAAAAATGCTCACATAGAGCTGTTTTTGTACAAAATTGAGGGGGGGTTTTTTTGCCGGAAAGCTCCAAATGCAAACCAGAAGGATTTTTTTTTTTTCTGCCTCTCTAGGATGATTAAAGGCATATTTTGAGCTCAGGGTGTAATGTGCATGGACACATAGGGGATAACATTGAGCTACTCCTACAGGCAAAACTCCTGTGGAAGCAACAATTTTATCTATTTTTTTTCCTCCAGCCAGTGTGCATTGAGCCTTAGTGTTAAAAAAAAAAAAAAAAAAAAAAGCTCCCTGCATTGATGATGGATCCTCTTCACAACTCTGAACTAACAATGTGGTGAAGGTTAACTTTTTCTTGGCTGCAGGAAGTATTTCTACACTAAGGAGCAGTGAGCAGGATGTAAGAATTTTTACTGAACCTACATCCCATAAAAATTCTAACTGTAAATTTTATATGCTTTACACATAATATTTTGGCCCTGAAGGTACCGCTTTTTCAGTTACATTTGTAAGAACACTGGAAACTCATTTGTAAGGGTAGCCCCTTTAAATGAAATAAGTGTTTTCTAGAATATTGCAAAATGGGATTTTGGATATTACAATTTTAAAATCATGTGAATTTGTTTGGAGCTATGTTTTTTAATATGAAGTTCTCGTGTGAAAACCATGTGTTTAATATGCTGCATTGCACACCAGGTGGCACTGTGATCTGTATAATGATGGCTATGTCTTTGGTCAGCCATGACAATCAGCCTGTGGATCACCAGAAGAAAAATAAGGAAATGCTGCCCTTTTACTTGCTGGGATTACATGTTTTGCCATTCTAGCTGGATTTCCACAGGTTGGCTTCTATTTCCTCATATGTCTGCCATTTTTTTTTTAACTGACATTTTCTTTGCATCTTTGGAACATACACAAAACTGAATATATATTTTGCAAGTCTTTCAAATGCCATCTGTTTTTATGTTTTGGATACATTTTACTGCAGGCAGTGTATTATAAAAATAATCCAGAATTTCACTGTATTAGTTTTTCACTCCTCTTACTAATTAGTATATTTGCTTGAGGTTGACCAATTTTTTTTTTTTTTTTTTTTAACAGTTATACTCTGTCATGTCCATAACAAAAACTTGTAAAGAATGTGTAAGATTTGTGTACAGTAGAAAGTGTAAAATATGAGACTTTATTAATGTATTTTGTGGTTGTGTAGAAAAAAACATGCATAAACCACAGCTGTTCAATATATAATATGACATAGATTGGATGGTTTCTATTACACTCCATTTGTAATGTTCTTCTGTTAACCTCTCTGCTAGTAATGAAGTCTTTAAGAGAGATTATAGATCAATGACTGAAGCAAGTCATGCAATTATGCTCCATCTATGGAAAATGGTACATGTATTACCCCCAAGCTTTTCCTATACATTTCAGAGTGCATTGTGTTCTTCCCAGCTCCTGTTTCAACTGGTCAGTCTGGGTCCTTAATCTGCTCTATGCTCCACCATCTTTTCATGTAAGTGCATCGGCCCTCCAATTTAATGAAAATACATAGCTAGCAATATATTCTCAGGTCGTCCAGCTAGTATGCAGACATTAGTTCTGCAGTAAAATACAGGGTACTCTCAATCTATATTTTATAAGCCTTGCCTTTTTGGCTCCATGTTTCCTACATTCCACAACTTCTCTTGTGTTAACCCATGTTGTGGTGTGTGCTTTGTTTTTTATATAATATATTTCCAAAACTGGTTTGGAGGCACTCGCAAGACCAAATCTTGAGACAAATGTACTGAGCTTCATCGAATCGTTGGCTATAAAAAAAAAAAAAAACCCTGCTCTTTGATGATCTGTGCAAGACCCATGCGTGCCTCCTAAATCCGTTTTGAATTCATGTTTTTCTTTGTGGATGAACATCCGGGCATTTACTTCAAACAAAGAGTGCTGTGGCTGCCATTGGAACTAATTTAAATAAATATGTATATTATAAAATTATTATTATATATTTCAGTGTTCTTAATCCGTTCTCTAGCTCATCAAGTTTAAAATTGCCAGGATAGTAATGTGGATGCTGCCGTTCCGTATTTTAAGCTGTCCTTTAAATCCTTCCCCCTACCCCAACACATGTTAAAGCGGATAACCAGTATAACCATTATTGTATATTGGTATTAGGAAACTTGTCTCCAGCCTATAAATCCTTAGCCATGACTCCTAGCAAAAGTTACAGTATACATTAAAACAGGATGTTGTCTAGAAACCTTTGCACTCTGGGACTTATTTATTAGTGCTTCATTACTTGCATGATCTGATTCATTTTTAGCACCAGACGTTCCCAAAGGTCAATCAGAAATAATTATAAGGCAGTGTTAGACACTATCAGGGATCTTTTACCTTAAACTTTTTCCAATTTGATGTTTACTTTTGTGTATCATGTTTGCAAAGTATGTCAGCATCATATACATATATCTCTAAGCTTTAATTGTACACACTTGGGTCCAATTGTTTGTGCAAATGTGAATAAAAAAAGTAAAGACAATAAAGTGGATTTATTTTGTTGCCTTTCTATGCTTGCATTTTATTTTTTATATTTACTACAGAAGTGCAAATATACTTGAAGGGGCAGTTTCTTAATGATTAGGTTTTGTGGTCAGATTCAAGTGCCTTGAAAAAGTATTCAGACCCCTTGAAATTTTCCACATTTTGTCATGTTACAACCAAAAATGTAAAAGTATTTTATGTGATAGCAAATAAAGTATTGTAAAATAGCAAAAACTAGTGCGCAAAACCACACTCTCAAAGAACATGGACGATAGTACCAGATAAAAGAGCTGCCAACATAAAAGGTGTCCTCACACACCCTGAAGGATACGTAATTAAAGGTAAACAAGAGTATGTGGCCCTAATCTATCTAAATGTACCACTCACAATTATAGAAACTACCTCTCAAAGTAGCATAGATCTAAATCCTTCCAATTCTCAAATTCACGGTGCACGTGATGCCTATAGTCAGTATAACGGCCAATGAGCACCTACAGATAGTTACCATAGAATACAATCTACTAAATTTCCTGCAAGTGCAGACTGCATGAAAGTTCAAGTTGACTTATATGAACACTGCACTACAGTACTGACTACTGGCTATTCTGTTTAAAAACAGACAAACTGTATAAAAGTGCTTAGTGCTGATTACCATTCCTGGTGAAAATAAACAAATCATACAATATACATTATGTTCCTAAAACCACAACGTGTGAAAATATGACCAAAAAGTGAAATATGTATTATAGGATGAATACGTAAAATACAGTTCCTCATACTATAAGCATAAAAACTGTGATACAATACTTGTATGAGTACCTTTTTAAAATAAACATAATACAATGTAATCCCATCGTGCAAACTAATCATGAAGCAACATTTGATTGGACTTGATCACACTATTTGTCACATTTTTTTGCAATTTTTTTGTATTGCTTTCAGGTGGGAGGGGTGTTTGATTTTGAGTCAGTATTGGAGTCGCATTTATATATGCATGTTTTTTGCACAACTGTCACCTTGTTTTGCACTTGATCACTTATGTAGTTGTGGGGTGCAGAGTCGCATCCTTTGACTCACTTATGCATTTATTTTGCATAGTTTGCACGATGGGATTATATTGTATTATGTTTATTTTAAAAGGTACTCATACAAGTATTGTATCCTAGTTTTTATGCTTATAGTATGAGGAACTGTATTTTACGTATTCACCCTATAATACATATTTCACTCTTTGGTCATATTTTCACACGTTGTGGTTTTAGGAACATTATGTATATTGTATGATTTGTTTATTTTCACCAGGAATGGTAATCAGCACTAGGCACTTTTATACAGTTTGTCTGTTTTTAAACAGAATAGCCAGTAGTCAGTACTGTAGTGCAGTGTTCATATAAGTCAACTTGAACTTTCATGCAGTCTGCACTTGCAGGAAATTTAGTAGATTGTATTCTATGGTAACTATCTGTAGGTGCTCATTGGCCGTTATACTGACTATAGGCATCACGTGCACCGTGAATTAGAGAATTGGAAGGATTTAGATCTATGCTACTTTGAGAGGTTCTTTCTATAATTGTGAGTGGTACATTTAGATAGATTAGGGCCACATACTCTTGTTTACCTTTAAATAAAGTATTGTGTTGCGCTAATATTAACCTTTTCAGTCAATCTAAAACCAGTGCACAGTGTAATAAACTGTATCTTCTATCCAGTGCACAATCAGCTGCTTGGGGTTCGGTGAGTCCTCACAACGAGCTGCTGACCAGCCTCTCAATGTTTCATGTCACTGACTCCTAGGCGTTGCGTCACTCGATAGACGTGTTGGGTGACGCAACGGCTATCAACATACAGCGCCAAGTGATAATCTAAACATAAGAGGGAATAGTAAGAATATTGGACAATATATATATAGCAATTACATTTACTCATAAGTACAGGGGATAACCTGTGGTTGAGTGACTTTGTGGAGCATATTATTATAATTTAGTGGCTATAGTTTTTCTGACCTGATCACGCTTATATGTATTTGTTTAAATTTTTTTATATTTTGTCACGTAAAGGGATTGATTTATTACACTGTGCACTGGTTTTAGATTGACTGGATGGTTAATATTTGCGCAACACGATACTTTATTTGTTACTTTATATAGGTGTCTGAACACTTAAGTTTTGCAGCTTTTATTATTTGGGCTTCTCCCAGTCACAAATTGGATATTTTTTTTATAGTTTTGAAATTTCTCAGCAACGATTTAGTTTCACATTAGTCCATATCAGCACTTTAGTACATTTTGAATTTTATGTGATAGACCAACACAAAGTGGCACATAATTGTGAAGTGGAAGGAAAACGATAAATAGTTTTCAATTTTTTTTTATTTTTTTTTATTTTTTTTTACAAATAAATAGCTGAAAAGTGCTGTGCATTTATATTCAGCCCCCTTTACCCTAATACCCCTAACTAAAATCTAGTGGAACCCACTGCCTTCAGAATATGCCTAATTAGTAAATAGTCCACCTGTGTTTAATTTAATCTAAGTATAAATACAGATGTTCTGTGAAGCCCTCAGAGGTTTGGTAGGGAACACACCAGCCACGTCAGGGATAAGGTTGTGGAGAAGTTTTAAATCAGGGTTAGGTAATTAAAAATAAATAAATAAATAAATCCCAAGCTTTGAACATCTCATGGAGCACTGTTCAATCCATCATCTGAAAATGGAAAGAGTATGGCACACCTGCAAACCTACTGAGACATGGCCGCCCACTTAAACTCACAGCTTGGGCGATGAGAGCGTTGATCTGAGAACAAGCCAACAAGCCCATGGTAACTCTGGAGGAGCTACATATATCCACAGCTCAGGTAGGAGAATCTGTCCACAGGACAACTATTAGTCATGCACTCCACAAATCTGGCCTTTATGGAAGAGTGACAAGAAGAAAGCCATAAGAAGTCCTGTTTGTGAGAAGCCATGTGGAGGACACCGCAAATGTGAAAGGTGCTCTGATCAGATGAGATCCAAATTGAAAGTTTTTGCCTAAAAGCAAAACCCTGTTTGGTGCCACACTAACACTGCACATCATCCTGAACCCACCATGAAATGTGGTGGCAGCAGCATCATCATGTGGGGATGTTTTTCTTCAGCAGGAACAGGGAAGCTGGTCAGAGTTGATGGGGAGATGGATGGAGCCAGATACAGGGCAATCTTTGAAGAAAATCTATTAGTCTGCAAAAGATTAAAGACTGGGGAGGAGGTTCATATTCCAGCAGGACAACGACCCTAACATACAGCCAGAGCTACAATGGAATGGTTTAGATCAAAGCATAATCTTGTGTTAGAATTGCCCAAAGTCCAGACCTAAAGCCAATTGAGAATCTGTGGTGATGGACTTTAAAAAAGCCAATATTATGAGGGTTATCCATGCTGAGTACTCCACATATTCAAGAGGGGTTGCCATTCTGGTTACAAAAAAGGCTGCAGCTCATATTTTACAGGTCAAGCTGGACCCCAATGGTAGATATGCAATATCTATGCATAACATTATTATGTGTATATCCCCCCCCCCCCCCCGTTCTCTCTTTCCAGGTGTTAGAAGGTATTATAACGGAGGCTGTGCTGATAGCATACGGCCCACTACTGTTATTGGAGACTTCAATGCAGTGTCGGATGTGACTCCTGACAGACATGGTTGTACCACTGACTCACACCATATTCTTTCCTCCGGGTTGGAGAGCTACACTCACTGATGTATGGCGTCAAAAAAACCCTGGAGTCAGAGAATACTCCTGTCACTCAGAGAATTATAAGATACTGTCCAGGATAGACCTGCTGCTCTCCTCAATTGATGGTCTCCCGATCATAACCATGGTCAGATATCTCCCCAGAGCCCTTTCAGATCATTCACCGATGGAGGTCCTATTGGACTTGAATGCTCCTCAGGGGAGGAAACACTGGCGTATGAATGTTACAGGAGGAATTTATCACCCTGAAATGCAAAACCGTTATTGATCACTATTGGAGGGAAAATAGTGCAGACTCTCCGGTGCACAACCAATGGGAGGCTCTTAAGGCAACTATGAGGGGGGTGTTCACTAAAGAAACTAAAGATTTCTCTAGAGCTTTAAACTCTGACATAAGAAACACAGAACTCAATGTTACCGATGCTGAACAGAGTATATCCATGACCCATCACCTACTATATACCAGACATGGCAAGACCAAATGAGGCAGTACAGGCTACTTCTGACTGAACAAACTACAAAAAACAATTACACCAGACCAGATCCATTTTTGAATTTGGTGATAAAAGCGGACGCTTGTTAGCCTTTTTAGCGAAACCCCTATATGCCCCGATTAATGTGATACAACTTGGACACCCAAGAGGGTATGTGGTAGGGGACTCTCAGGGAATTCTGAGCACCTTTCTAGAGTTCTATGAGAACCTATACTAGTCACAAACCCGACATACAGATCAGGAAATATCGTCCTATTTGAAGGATCTGTCTTTACCTTCATTAAGCTCGGAGGATAGTGATACCCTGGAACATCCCATAACACAGGAAGAGATATGTGGAGCCATTTCCTCCTTTAAACCAGGTAAGTCGCCTGGACATGACGGCTTTCCGTCCGACTGGTATCAGTTGCATAGGGAGGAATTGGGCCCACATCTACAAAAGGTCTTTCTAGCGACAGAAAAAGAGGGTATACTACCAGAATCCATGCGTGAGGGCCTGATTGTGGTGATACCCAAACCTGGGAAGGATCCGCATGTGAGTCAAATAGACCGATATCTCTGATCAACTCAGATTAATTAATTTAATTAACTCTGATCAGACGGGATTCATACCGGGTCGCAGTGCCCAAATGAACTTTAGAAGACTATATGTTAATTTACAGATTCAGCACACTAATACTGTTAAAAGAGTGATAGCATCACTAGATAATAAAAAAGCTTTCAACTCGGTGGAATGGGATTACCTTTTCTCCCTTCTTGTCAGGTTGGGCTTTGGGCCCAAATTTGTCTCCTGGGTTAAACTACTGTATAAGGATCCCAGGGCGAGTATTAGAGTGAATGGGCTTATATCTGACACTTTCCGGATACATAGAGGTGCCCCTGGAAGACGTCATCTTTGACAAAACGGCGTAGGGAGGAGCGACATAGAGGGACGAGACAGGGATGCCCTCTCCTTTTCTGTTCGCGCTGGCTATTGAGCCGCTAGCGGCTAAAATTAGAACTCGTGTCTCCATAGATGGGCTGATGGCCGGGGGTCTGGAGGAACGTGTTTCATTATATGCAGATGATATTCTCCTGTATTTGGGAGACCAGATACATCCCTATCTACTACATTCTTGGTAATACAGGAATTTGGAGACCTTTCTGGCTTTAGAATCAACTGGTCCTAATCAACACTATTTCCTCTAGACCCTCAGCCAAATTTGATTCTTCCCACTCAGTGTTTATTGACAGAGTACAGAAATGGAAGGCCCTGCCACTTACACTGCTAGGTAGAGCTAACCCATTCAAAATTATTTTTTTGCCTAAATTTCTATATATGCTCTCTAATGCCCCGATCTACATCCCCCCAAAAAAATTAGATATATTAACTCCATGCTGACCTCCTTTCTGTAGGACACCAAGGCGGCTAGGGTCTCCTTGGAGCCTTTACAGTTAACGATAGGAAGAGGGGGTTACCCGACCTTCGCCTCTACTACCTGGCTTCGTAGCTGGTACATATACACTGGCAAATGTTTCCACAATTGAATAATGCTGCAACTGCAGTTGAAGCGATAGTGGTAACCTCCTACGAAACTTTATTAAATTTTTTTCTTTTCGGGAGAAGTGCCTACGGCGAGAGGCAAGACGATACTCAGAACTGCTAAGCGGATCCTGGGAATCTGTCTGAAACATATAGCAGATGGCCCCCTCTACTTATCACCTAATTCCCCGCTCTGGTTTAATCCCTGTCTGAAGGAATTTTCCCATCTGGAAGATGGCTATAGATGGGCTAAATTTCGACTCAACTACCTCCACCAATTATACGATAAACTTAAATAGTTCACACAACTGAAGAGTGAACTGTACGTTCCGGACTCCTGGGCATTCCAGTTTACCAAACTGAAACATGCAGCTCATAGTCAGTTTGGGACTGAACCAGTACTCCTTGAAAACTCTACTATAGAAAAACTCCTTGCCGCCCCCGATCACACTAAATTGATATCCACCTATTATAGTGTACTCATAGGCAAAGAACACCCAAAAGAAAAGAAAACTAGAATAAGATGGACCATTGTTATTCCAGAACTAACGGAGGAACAATGGGGGGAAGTGTTGACATCTTATACGCCCACAGTTATTTCTGCTAAGGACAAGATGATACAACTTCGATATCTACACCAAATGTATTACGCTCCACTCAGACTGTATAAAATGGGAAGGAGAGACAACCCCACTTGTCATAAATGTTTAGCAGCAGAAGGATCCTTTATCCATATAGTATAGGACTGTAATAGGATACGGCCCTTTTGGTCGCAGGTGACTCAGTTAATTGCTGATACATTTGATCTTCTGAATATTTTTAGCCCACTACTGGGACTTCTAGGTATTATTGAGGATGAAGTTATGATTAACAGTATGAAAACATTATTGCGATTACTATTCTATGTTAGAAAGCTGATAGTCCCTCTTAATCCAGTTAAGGACAATCTTACATTAGACGCCTGGAAAGGCCTGGTCAATGCCAATGTAACATTATATAAAATGACTTATGAAGCAAGGGGATCTGCAAAAAAATTCAATAAAGTTTGGGGTAAATGGATAAAATCTAGTGAATCCATACAAAGTGACATCTAATATGGTTCCTTTACAATAATTGTGATATAAGATCTGTACCCACTGTGAGATGTGAATGTGGGAGCTTGGCTCTGGATGAATAACAGCACACAGCACGAGAGGTTATGGAGGAGTTTGCCTCCGATTTTTTTAAATGTTTTATTGTTTTTGATTTAGTGATGTTTTGGGCTGTCCTGTTTTTTTCTCTTTATGAGAATAGGATATGATATATCACAATTACCAATAGAAAATAGAAAAAGAGCTTTGTGTACTGAAAAATATACTGTATGCAGTTAGAGATCATCAAAACTCGATCAAGCAAATGATATGCTGTCTTACACACTTATGACTGTACCCTGTTTACAGTTTCTTCCTTACGTGTATGTACACTTGGCAAATAAAAAACGTAAAAAAAAAGAAAGGTAAGGGTCCCAACACTGAACCTTGGGATACACCACTGATAAAATTAGACCATTCAGAGTGAATCATTTACCACTGCTCTCTGAATTCTGTTTTTTAAACAGTTTTCTATCCATTTACAAATTGATCTTTTCCAAGCCTGTAGATTTTACACATTAGCCATGTGTGGGGAACTGTGTCAAGCACTTTTGCAAAATCCAAGTATACCACGTCCACAGCCACTCCTCTGTCCAAGGTTTTACTTACCTCCTCATAAAAAGAAATCAGGTTTGTTTGACAACTTCTGTCTTTCATGAATCCGTGCTGTCTGTTGCTTAAAATATTTATTTTCAGCGAGAACTTGTCTATGTGATCTTTTATTAAAGTCTCCAGTATCTTCCGGACTACAGAAGTTAAACTAACAGGTCTATAGTTACTTGGTAAAGACTTTGATCCTTTTTTAAATATGGGCACCACATTGGCCCTTCGCCAATCCAGTGGTACCATTCCTGTCAATAACGTGTCCCTAAAAATTAGAAACAATGGCTTTGAAATGACAGAGCTCAATTCTGTGTCATGCCATTTGGTCCATGTGCTTTATCCACCTTTATTCTGTCTAAATATTTCTGGACCATATCACTTTTGAGCCATTGTGGATCATTTGGGGCTGTGTCAATACAACCCATTATGGACATGAGCTCCCCCGTGCTCTTTTGTATACACAGAGCTGAAGAATGTATTTGATAAATTTGCCTTCTCTTTGTCCCCAGTCACCCACTCTAGATTATTTTGTAAAGGACCTACATGCTCAGACCTGACCTTCTTACTATTAATATATTTGAAGATTTTTGGGGGGTTCATCCTACTATCTTTTGCAATCTGCCGTTCATGCTAAGGTTTTTTTCTCATGGTTATTTTTATGTAATCCACATTCATGTTTACAATAAATTAAAAATCCTTATATCCAATGTTACCAAGGATAAAAAAAATAAAATAAAATCAAGGTAACAAAAAGAAATGATTATCATATTTTTTTGTAAGCAATCTTTTATTACCTTGATTTGGACTTCTTTGGAGAGTGGAGTTGTGCAGGAAGTTGTGGCTGATCCTAAAGCTTTAAGGTGTATCCCTTATGGCTTAACCTCTAATCTTCTTTGTGCACAGAAATTCCCTATGTTTACCTGATGAAAATAGAACTTCAGGCATATTAAATGCTCTGTTGACCTGCTTTCCCCTCTTATATAGTTCACAAATGTTATGCAAGTATTGATCTCTTCCCACCCTGTATAGTAGGTGTATGGTGACCTATGTACAAGCACACAAGTGCAGGTAAGTTGTTTGAAATCCATCTGATTTATTAGTCTTGATTTTCTGCATGTGGCCATTAGCAACCTTGTTATTTGGGTCAAAAACAGATGGGAGATAAAACAAACATACCTGGAAATAGGACAGCTTGGAGAATTTATGTCCTGCCAAGGTCACTGTCTGCCTGGAATTCATAAGTTCTCCACATATTTGTATGGTTTTGATCTGGCCTCCTTTGTCATGTTAATTGGCTTCCTTCCAAACTGATAGTAGTTAGTGGTGTTGGCTACATTACTGTGAGGGCCAACAGGCATCAGAGGATGCCCCAATGGTTGAATATATTTTGTAAAGCTGGCCATGCACTATACAATCTGAGTGTACAATCGTTGTACAATCTCTTTGGCTTTACCTAAACAATGTAAAGCTGGCCATGCACTATACAATCTGAGTGTACAATCGTTGTACAATCTCTTTGGCTTTACCTAAACAATGTGAGGATATAACTAAACAATTCATTCAATTAGTATCAAATGTAAAGTAGAATGTACAATCAGATTGTGAAGTGCATGGTCAACCTTAAGCCTAGTACACAATACTATTTTTTTTTTTTAGTTGAACCCAGCAGGTTGAATGCAAAAAAACTGACAGCTCAGGTCAGAGCTGCTGTACAAACGATGTGATGTTAGTACAGCGATCTCCCCTGCTGTTCCAATGGGTTCTGATAGCGGGACGGCCCGCCAGCCAGAACACTAATGTCAGCGCTCTCAGCCATTGACCTTTTTCGGTCATGCCCCTTCAACAGAAGCCAACAGAAGGCCTCTGTCAGATCGGCTGCAGTACACACGGGCCGAATATCAGCTGGCTTCAATTGAACTGGACGATCCCATCCGACATTTGGCCTGTGTGTATCAGGCTGTAAATGTTGCCTAAATGATACATCCTCCTCATTACTAACAGCACTGCAGATAATTGATGAGTTACTAAACCCAGTAATATGAAAATAGTTCACCCCCCCCCCCACACAGTGCCCACAGCTTATAAATCTTCTTTTTACATTAAAATACCGCTATATACCTTTTTGGATGATTTGTATACCACGGTTACATGATAACCGATGCACAGTTTCTCCAGTACTGAGAGTTCAGGTAGGAGGAGATTTCCAGTTCCACTACAGTCTGTATACATGACCACATGTGTAATGTCAATATCATGTGACCTGGCTAGTTCTGAGAACAAGTAAATGTTCTCTCCAGCATAAAAGACACAACAGAGCATGTGCAGGTTGGCTACCATGCCTGTGTTAGCTGGCCTTCCCCAGATAGACAGTGCAGGAGGGGAAGGATCTATGCATACAGGATAAAACAGCCTTTTTACACAATGCAGAGGATTAACCCATTAAGTTCCACAGTGAGTATAACAAGCATGGCATGCTGCATATACAGACTGATTTTACTGTTGTGGTTTTGTGGTTTTAGTAACACTTTAAGGTTAAGTAGGAGAAATCTTTGATTTTCCTGCTCAGCCCATCACGTCCCAAACCGCCTACGAACACCCCGCTTTGCTGGGTAGATGGGTTTAAGTACCATGGGATACATGTGGGTAGCACCCTGGCAACTTTTATGGATCTTAAAGGATAAGTTTGCCTTTTAAAAAAATAATAAATGCACTTTTTTTTTTTTTTTTTTTTTTTTTTGGTAAAAGGAGACTGCAGAACATTGCATCTGCTATCAGTAGATTGCAATCTCAGGCTCCTGCAGGCTCCCAGGACAGAGGTCTGCCGATACCTCGTATGGGCAGGCAGTTACCTGAGAGCAGAAAGATCAATGGACCGTGAGAGTGCTCACCAGTGCTCTCATAGTTCATTGAGAACTACAAGCCATCAGCTGCAATGGCTGGTGATACTTGTAGGTATATTTCACAGGAAACTGTGAATGAATGACATGGTTATGTGGGTAGAGCCCCTCATGGCCTCGCTATTTTCACATTTACTGACACTACCATGTGGGCGGAGCCCCACATGTCCACGCTATTTTCCAATTGTGACAGTGGAGAGAAGATCCCCTCACCCACCATCACAGAAGGGGGAATGGGAAGGAGAGGTTACAGGAATGTCTCCCATCTGCAAAGTATCCTGGATCGACAGCTGTGGTGTCATGGTTATGCAATAGAGTTTGTCGATCAGCATACCTGTCTCTATGTGTTCATCTCTAGAGACCAGCTGACCCTCACCTGACTGCTTTTGTAACCTCTCCTCTAAGCATGGCCCCACCCCAGGCCCTATCAGGGAACCCTATATTAACCTGTGCACTGCAAGCCAGCAGTGCTGATCAACCATTATGTGTTAGCCTCTGTGTGTACTTGTGTTTCCTACATCTGATTCTTGTTACCGACTTTGGCCTGTTCTTAACTATTCCTGTCTGCTCGTGACCGTGACCTTTGGCGTGTTCCTGACCATCCCTGTTTGCCTGCGACCCTGAACCTTGGCGTGTACTCTGTTGTCCTTGTCTGCTTGTGGCCCCGACCTTGGCTTGTCCCTTACTTTCCTTGTTGTTCCAGCCTGCTGCCTCCTTCCTCTTCTCCTGTAGTCTACCGTGAGCTGTGAGACCCTGGGGGCCGCGACCTGGAGCCAGACTGCAGCGCAGTCCATCCTTACCATTAAAGGCTTTGGTGAACACCTGCTGGCTCTTAGACTCCGTGCCCTGGGGAATCTATGCTCTAGCTCCCAGTGGGATCTGTGTCAGTGATCCAGTAGACCTGCTTCCTGAACCTCCCAGGGTTCAATCTGCAGCAGTCAGCCGTATTATGTCAGACGGAAGACTGATGGGGTCCTCTGATCTCAAGACTACGTATAATCTTACTATTAGTATGTTTTTTAAATATTTGCAGCTAAGCCATGTGGTGCAGGTGCAATTCCCTGCCCCGATCACTCTTGTGTCTGATCCTATTGAGTGATTGCTTAACTCGAGCATGTTGGGGTCTTAGACTTTCCCTGGCTTACGCCACTAACTCAAATGGAAGCTACCAGAAATGGGATGTTGACTTGTCAGATTTGGATAAGGAAGATTGGGAGACCTGCACCAGCCATTATGTTATGTATATGGTGTCCACTAGAGTCAGGTTTTTGAAGCTAAACTTCCTCACTTCCTCCACAAAGCCTATTTCAACCCGCAATGGCTGCCCACTATCTCACATTCGTCTGATCCTTCCTGTACACATTGCCATTTCTCTGTAGGCTCCTTCCTACACATCGCACTTCATTAAACATTTCTGGATGGCAGTGGTAGTTGAAATTAACAGGCTCTCTGACTCAACCCTCGGTTTGCACCCTAAGGTGCTCATGCTAGGTATCTTAGATGGGGTAGACTTGGGTTGTTATGTTAATTTCATTATTTTCTTTGCTGTATTATACACCCGCAGATAAATTTTCTTAAAATGGAAGTCACCTCACCCTCCCTCCTACTTTTTCTTCATGGTGTGCTGCTATTAATAATGCTTTACCGATGAGGCAGTTCCTACTTGGGTTGGTCAACCTGTACAAGAAGTTTGATAAGATATGGCCCATCTGGATAGACTAATGGGGGTCTAGTTAACCCATTTAAGTAAAGAAGTGGTACTCTATTGCCCCGTACACACGGTCGGATTTTCCGAAGGAAAATGTCCGATCGGAGCGTGTTGTCGGAAATTCCGACCGTGTGTGGGCTCCATCGGACATTTTCCATCGGATTTTCCGACACACAAAGTTGGAGAGCAGGAGATAAAATTTTCCGACAACAAAATCCAATCGCGCCAATTCCGACCGCGTGTGGCCTGTTCCGACGCACAAAGTGCCACGCAGGCTCAGAAGAAATTCCAAGACGGAACAGCTCGTTCTGGTAAACTTAGCGTTCGTAATGAATATAGCACTTCTGTCACGCTGCAATGTTAAAAATGGTTTAATACAGCGCACTCTCTTCTTCTTTATAATGTGACAAGAATTAAGTAGTTTTTGCTGCTCATATTCACACAGACTTCTCACAAAGTTTTATTTTAGTTTTTTTATTGGGATTCCCTGAATATATTGTTATTAGTTGTCACATCTGAGAGAATTTTTTTTTTTTTTATTTAATTTTTTTGGGGATTTTAAGCCTTTTTTTTAATTTAATGTTTGGATTTTTTCAAAGGCTGATCTTTGTTCAATGTTATTTTTATTTTTACTCCAGAATATTTTTGTGTGTGTTTTGTGAGTCAAGTTACCCCAACACCATTGATATCTTTTATTATTTAATCTCAAGGAGATTGTTTGTTGTTGGTGTCCCTTGTTCATTTCACATTGTATATTTGAAATGTACCTGAATCCTCACAAACTGTCATTTTTGAAGTAAAACACATAGGAGAGTATAATTCAAAACAAAAATCCTTTATTAAGGGATCAGAACCAAACAAAGAGGAAGGCAACACTGGATCAACATGAGAAATTAGCGAAGCCTGGGACCCCCACGGCAGACATCAATTCTTGAACATCAAAATTGGTGGCCTGAGGAGTCCATATGTAAGGGAGGGCAGTCTGGTCCGGGATTCTCAGAGATCCGGAAAGCAGCAGATGACATCTGTGTCCCCAGGCTGTGGTACCACAAGAGGCTGCATTTTTTGGCCGACCCGACTGGATCCAGGGTCCTCACTTTCTGGTCTTCCTTTCACGCTTCCTTCCCGGCTGTGGCTGTGCTGTTGGAGATGTGGCAGGAGGAGGAGTAGGACCTGGAGGAGGAGGAGGACTGGGAGGACCTGGAGGAGAGGGAGGACGAGGAGGAGGACCTGCAGGAGGAGGAGGAGGACCATCGCAAAGGTGTGTCTGAGCTGTCATTTGGCCCCTCATACCTTTGTTAAGAGCCTCCAATATGAGCGCCTCACACATGGCTTGTTGGCCCTCCTCCATCCTCTGCATTTTATATGCAATGATGGCAGCAATGTCCTCCTCCACGGTGTGTGGTGCTCCCAGGACCTCTGTAGCCCTCCAAAAGAGTCCTCTGGTAGCCTCCTCTAGGGCACTCCTCCTACTGCCACTTTTTCTTTCCAGTGGGGGTGGAGGGACCTGCAGATCAGCCAGCCGGCTCGGCCCGGCCACCTCCTGGCTGAGACTTCCCTGTGTATGAAAAAGGGACATGGTTTTAGTTTTTGCATCATAAATCACAATCATAAATTAGTACTCCCAACTAACATCTAGTTAACATCATTGATTGGACAAGCAGAAATATTTAGAGGAATGCTATACCTGGCTCAATCTGGGCTCCTCCACATGCGGCCTGGAAGGCCCAGGTTGGGCGTCAGAAGCCTCAGCCGGGGGGGAAGGAAGCGTGGAAGGAAGACTGGAGAGGGATGGCCTGGGTTCAGTCTGGCCTGCCAGAAAATGCAGCCTGTCGTAGTACAACATCCTGGGGACATAGATGTCATCTGCTGCTCTGGATCTCTGTGAATCCAGGGCTTTCTTGCGCTCCCTTAGATATGTGCTCCTCAGGCCACCAATTAATATCTTTAAATAGGTGATGTCTGCCGTGGGGGTCACCTGCTTCACAATTTCACACTATTGCTCCAGTGCTGCCTTCCTCTTTGCTTGGTTCTTGAAATGGGGGTGTTTAATCTCCCACAGACAGGGCAGCTCCCTTAACATATCTACGAATACTGACATGAAGTCATTGTCTTTCAGTAGCATATCCATGTTCACTGCAAGACAACACAAGACAAAGCCTAATGTCAGACAAAACTCTCCTAATCTTGTTACAATATAGGCTTCAATGTAGAAGCAGTATAGGCACAAGTTTGTCTCTTACCTTCGTTCTTACGATCGGCGCGTCCAATGCTCCTTCCTCCGCTCACAGATCGTACGTAATACGCACGCGTGTTACGCTTTATACACACTGCGCATGCATGTAACTCCGCCTGACGTTCTTTCTAGTCTATTCCCCGCCCCTTTTCGTTCGGCGCAGTGGGGGAAGAGCACATGGCGGAGTCACAGCAGGTGCGTGATAATTGCAGAAACGAGGAGGAGGAGGAGGAAAGCCCGGATCCGGACACGTCCCGATCCAGAAGGAGACATTTTAAGGCCACAAATATGTCCTTTGGGGAGATGTTGGAGATGGTCGACATCATGAAAAAGTCCGACTATGACGGAAAGTATGGGCCTTACCCCAACCCCAATATCCGAAAGGCCAAGATCATGGCGAAAGTGATCAAAAGTGTGCAGAAGAATTTCGGGGTACGACGATCGAAAGATCAGCTCAGGAAGCGGTGGTAGGACCTGAAATTGAGAGAGCCAGAGCAGTACCGAAAGATCCGGAGAGTGCTGCAAAAAAGTAAGTAGTTGTGCTGTGTTCCTATTCTTTCTGTCTTTATTCCGTTCGTGCTGCTCCATATGCTTTTATTAATTGTAACGTTTAAAAGGGCAACTTTAATGTTCATGGGCCCATTATTCGTTCGTCAAACATTTTTCTTTCGGCCTCTAAAACACCATTGTTTAGGCCATATGCATTTTCCCACATTTTTTTTGGGCCTACTTGGATGCCAAATATTTGTTTGTGTAGTCGGGTTTGTTACTAGAATGAAATGCAAACTAGATTCTGTGTAAGGAGAGGACACTGAGCAGCTGTTTTCACATCTGGACACTGGAGCACTAGTGTAAAAGAGGGCGGTCTGGATGCTGCCTCTTAATATAACACAACTCCATCCCTAATAAACATGCACAACAAGAGAAAATCACCCATGGGACTTTAAATGAGTTGGTCATAGAGGTCATAGTAGATAGTATAAAAATTTATTGAGGTTCCAAAAACATGATTTGCAATAAGCGTAGAAACATCATAGGGCATGATTAGACCATTGACATGTTGGTTATAGTAATAAAATACATGGTAACATAGTATAATATACAGCTTGTGTACTCTTAGACCATTGACATATTGGTTACAGTGATAAAACCCATAGTATACATATACAACTTATGTACTCGACGCGTTTCGCGAGCTCTGCTCGCTTCCTCAGGAGTTGGTGTATATGCAGGATATCTACAAAATAATAAGTATCGATAAGATATAACATTCAATAATGATTATGGTCAGAAAAGAAGCACATGGCCTAAAAAGATAACCCATACTTGCATTATGGTTAATGGATCCATGAGATTGGTCTACAAAGGCAACAGCGGAAAGTACTCCAACCGGGAGCTGAAGGGGCGTAGCCCGCAGCAACCGAGCGGGGGTCCAATGGAGGGCGGACATGGCGAGAAGAGAAAGAGGGAATATTGTATATCCTAGGATGCCCCAATGGCCATATATGTCATGACAACTGTAATAGAAATTAAATGTATGAATAATGTATGTATCTGGGTCACAGTGAAACTTAAATAATAGTTTAAGAGTATAAATAGTAGCATGATATCACTCTTATATAAAAAATTCGTGACATAGTAGGCCTGGATGCAAACAGGAAAGAAAAAGAAAAGATAGAAAATAGATGAATAGAGTGTGAAAAATGCATGGTGTGAAAAAGAAAAGAAAAAAATAAATAAATAAATAAATATAAAAAATATATAAATTCTGTTTCTAGGTATGTCTCATTGACCATGTAAAGTATGATAACAGTGCTGGCAGTAAAATATATGTAAGTCTGATGGTGAACACCAGAGGTGAAATAAATATATACAGTATATAAATATCGATATATCTTTATGTCCATATAGTATACTAGAATGAAAAGCGAGCACAAACAGCCAAAGATGGACATGAACACAATACCAAGAGTAGAATAGAAACCAAACAAAAAAAGGGAAGAAAGAGGGATGTTTCTAATTGGTGGTGAGTATACCAATTCACACATAGTATGTGCAAGTGAAATTGAATAAGAATAAAATGACATATTAAGTGATGGTGATATGCTTACCCATGTATAGGACCTCTCGGATGTGAGGGAACAATCCAAGTGAGAAGAGAAAAAGAGTTCGCCATGCTACAACCTCCAAACTTAAATCCCCGAGCGGGAGCAGTGGGCTACGCCCCTAACGCCATACGAACGTGGCTAAGGTGGACGCCCGCGCTACGCATGCGCGGGCTCCTCCAGCCAACGGGATGACGCACTGCACGCCAGAGCGTGGAGCCGCAGATATGCACTAGTGTGGGACCCCAGAACACCATTTTTATTAGGGGGCCACACAGGTGCTCCAGTGTATACTATAGGGGGGGCTACATCTGTAAAGCTTGTACCAAACAGGTAAAGTATTGCAGCTTGACAAAGGGCATTAAAAAAAAGACATCTTGGAACTCGGCTAAAATAGACAATTGTACCCCACTTCCAAGCAATGTTTCCTATTTCAAGTTCTGCCATCAAATATCTGTGTGCTAATTATACCATTTTTGTTTTACATAGGGGAGAAAAGACTCGGAGGACACCCCTAATCCGAGGAGACCAGAGACCCCCCACCTCTGGAAGAAGGGGAACTAACACCAACCCAAGAAGAGCAGGAGGAAGAAGAAGATGTGGTGGAGATTGGCACCACAACAGGTGAGTGTCTGCGACCACAGGCTCAGGTAAAAGAGATGGATGGTGGCAGATTTTTGATACCTGTTTTTGTTTTGTTTCTCTCTTTTTAGGTGATCGTGATGTGAGGGATCCAGAATGTTTCACATCAGAAAGTGCCCAGATCCTGATTGGGGAGATCATGGGGTGTAATGTAGAACTGCAAAACATACAGCAAAAAATCAATGATGTGATTAAAAAAAATAATAACATCATTGATGTTTTGGGGCGAAGTTAAAACCCCACAAAATTACTTTTTGGATTGTGGTCCAATCTTTTAAAACTTTTTGCAATGTTTTGAAAAGCCAAATTTGGAAGATGCACACAGTGTGTCAACATGTGCTATCTGCCATCACGGGAGATCAATGGACGCGTTTTGGGGGGTGCAACCCCTTCCTCAATTATAAAGTAGCGTTGAGGAAGGGCTTGCTCCCCAAAAACACGTCCCTTGATCCCCCTGATGGCAGATAGCACATGCTGACATTCGTAAATTGGTGTGCATCTTCCAAATTTGGCTTTTCCAGGGGTGATTTCCCCCCATCTGAACGCTATATCAAACCCAGTTCCTAAATACTGATGTCTGATATAGCCTTCAGGTTTTACCTAATGTGAACTTTGTAAGTTCAAGTTTTTTGTCTTTCTTGTTGGTTTTACACAGGCCTGTTTTATCTGAAATGAACATTTCGATTTTTGATAATGCTACTGCAAAAATTGTTATACAACAATCATGTTGGTTTGTTTTAAAAACCTTTGGTAAATGCACATGTGATTGTGCAGGTATAAAAAAGTTGCTTACTCAAGAATGTGTGGATTATTGTCTGAACACTACAATACAACACTTTTGGGGTGATGTAATTGCTGTTTTCAGCAAAAATGGGGGTTATTTCCTAAGGGCAAATCCTCTTTGCACTACAAGTGCAGTTTCAGTGCAGTTGCAATTGCACTTGTAGTGAAATGTGTTTTTGCATTTAGGAAATAACAGCCAACAGTGCTTTGTATAAGGTTACACAATCACGACATTTTCTGGACTCAACACATTTCTGTCAGGGTCAGCTAAAACAAACACAAGCAGTAAATGTCCACCAAGAATTTCTTTTTTTTTAATTATAAAAAGGCTTCACAGATTGTCTGGCATATTGATAGCCCCCCTACCCGCAAAGAACTCCAGGTAGCGTAACCGGACATCACTGGCACTCAGGGAGGGCAAGCCAGGACGGCCACTTTCAAGCGCCGTCAGTGTGGTTTGATGTAGGATTCCGGCCTCAGGCCCAACTGAGCCAGCATAGTTGGCCGAATGTTTCCTAAAAAAGTTATGGAGAACACAGCACGCCAGTATAATATGGTTCAGTTTATACTCCGCCATATGGATGGGTGTCAGAAATAGTCGGAACCGGCTGGCCAGGGTTCCAAATGTGTTCTCCACCACTCTTCGGGCTCTGGCCAGCCGGTAATTAAAAACCCTCTGTTCCGGGGTGAGGGTCCTCATTGGGAATGGCCGCATCAGGTGGTCCCCCAGCGCAAACGCTTCATCAGCAACGAACACAAATGGGAGTCCTTCCACATTGTCCTCTGGAGCTGGCAAGTCCAAGCTGCCATTCTGGAGACGCCTGTAGAACACCATCGGACATCCGGCCATTCTTCCCCACGTCCACATACAAGAAGTTGTAATTAGCCGACACCACCGCCAACATCACTATACTATTAAACCCCTTGTAATTATAATAGTACGACCCCGAGTTGGGTTGTGGGATGATGTGGACGTGTTTCCCATCAATTGCCCCTCCGCAGTTAGGAAAGTCCCACCGCTCGGCAAAGTGGGAGGCCACAGTCTGCCATTCCTGTGGCGTGGAAGGAAACTGTTGAGGAAAAAACAATAAACATTACTATTTTTACTCTGAAACATGGCAAGCAGATTATACACAAACATTATGGGGCAACCTCCAGATAGCATTTACTAAGGGGAATTTAACAAGGCCAAAGTATAAGGTACACCTATCATATTCCCCCTCCCCCTCTCATGGGCCATTTCTAACATTATAGGGGGTGTGTGGAAATCTTGGACAGGTAACCCTCTTCACTTCATTGAGAGATGAATGCCTAAATGGGTATTACTTGGAACAGCCCCTCCTTAGTTACACTATTGGCAGACCACTGGACAGGTAAGAAGTGTCATAATACAAAGATATAAATACACATTGTACACATTTGGGGACATTTGGACATTCTGCTATTACCTATCAAGATAATAATAGGATACAAAAACTTTAAACAGTACCATTGGAAAGTATACAGGCAGGCCCTTGCACTACATGCTTTGGGTATAGTGTGTATGGGTTTGGCAAAGTCAGCAGATAGATGATTGAGGATAGATAGAGAATTAGGATCAGCTGACTTAGCAGTTGGGGGAGGGAGGGTTACTAAAAATTATTTGGGGACACCACAAAAAAAAAACCTCTGGCACTCTGCCTGAATTTAAATCAAAAATAAAATTTCCAAACATTTTAGGGGGTGTTTGGGGTAAAGCACTACTATGGAGCAGAAAAAATACATTGTTAAGTGACTACATGAGGTGAATATAGGGCCAGGAGAGACCATGCTGGGGAGGTTAGTGAAGGGCAAATATGTATGAAGGACATAAAATAATAATTACATGAAAATCCAGCATGCATGAGGACAAAGGGGACATTCACAGCATATTCCAATCATGGTAATTAGGGAATGAGGAAACAAATACAATATATTAGCAAACATTCAATACAATAAAATGTGATATAAAAGGATAAAAATCTTACCTTCATATACTCCTTCTGCAGGACCTAGATGATGGCAGAACAGGTCTCTGGGATAATGATCCCCAGAGCCTGGGGGGAGATGCCTGTCGAGAACTTCAAGTCCTGCAGGCTTCTCCCTGTGGCCAAATACCGCAGGGTAGCGACCAACCTCTGCTCCGGAGTGATGGCTTGCCTCATGCAGGTATCCTGCCTGCTGATATAGGGGGTCAGCGAAGCCAACAAACGGTGAAACACGGGGTCCATCATCCGGAGAAAGTTCCTGAAATCATCAGGATTATTCTCACGGATCTCACGGAGCAAAGGCATATGAGAGAACTGGTCACGCTGAAGCAACCAATTCTTGGTCCATGAACTCCTCCCCACCCTGTTCATGGACTGGACTTGTGTCAAGGTCAGGACCCCAACACCAAGCCCCCGCACAGCACGAACTCTACGAGGAGTACGCATACGAAACATGGCTAGAAAACGGTCGGCTGCTCAGAACGAAGTAACAGAACGCACTGAAGAACAGCAAGGCCTGTGAAGAGCGACCTGAAAAACAGTAACGAACGAACAAGAATACAATGACTAAGTCACGCGGAACTTGCTTGCACGCACTGAAGAGCAGATACAAACCCACAAGCACAAACTGAACGGCAGAAAACGATCTGAAAGCCACGAGTCTGAAAAAGCGCGAATCGTCTCTCACCAAACTTTTACTAACACAAGATAAGCAAAAGGAGCCCAAAGGGTGCCACGCTTGGTTCTGAACCAGCCTTTTCTTGTCTCGTCGTACGTGGTGTACGTGACCGCGTGGTTGGCGATCGGAAATTCCGACAACTTTGTGCGACCGTGTGTAGACAAAATAAGTTTGAGCCAACATCCGTCGGAAAAAATCCTAGGATTTTGTTGTCGGAATGTCCGAACAAAGTCCGACCGTGTGTACGCCCTATATGACTTAAATGCTCTTTACTTAGTGAACATCAAGTCATTTCTTTTCTGTGGCTCTCTTCCTTCCCTTCTTCCCCCATACTTCCCCTTCCCTTTACCCTACGCGTTCTATCCTCCACTTTTCTTCCCACTCCCCCCTTTCGCAATCTTCTGCAGTCTCGAGAATGTCCTGTAGACAATATTCTGCACTGTTTGTATTTGCCTGTATTATTTTTTAAATAAACATTTTCTACGTATAAAAAAAATAAAATGTTAGTAAAATGTTGCCTTTATATAAATACAAGAAATTATAGACTGGTAAAATCAAGCATTGCAACCAACTGTTCTGAGCACTGCAAAAATCAGGCTTTACTGGGAGCGAGTGCTGAACATGTTAGATCATCAGAAGCTACCTTTGTCATACATAGAGAATGTTGCTAAATCTCTTTGAAGGCTTCTTATTTTGCTTCTGATTAGTAAAAAGAGCAAAGATATTAAAGCATGCGCAGGCTCACATTGTCATAAAAAAAGCCTGCAGGGAGCTTGGTGGCACATCTTGTTTTAATTGTTTCAAGCTCTTCATTTATATTTTGCAATACTACTTACCTTTCTATTGATCTACTCAAGCATGCACATCATACAGGTACTATAGATGTAGAGCAGGGATCTTTAAACTTGTCCGTGGGACTAACATGGCCTGTTGCAAGATTTTATTTGGCCCTCTGATATAGGGGGGACTCTGATGCAAAGGGGCTCTAATGGGGACTCAAATGAGGACTCTGATGGACTCAAGTTTATATGGAATGTCTTTGCTTTGTTTTACTGAAGTTTTTTCTCTGTTGTTCTAAATCTAAATCATATGATTACAAACAGATGCCCAAAGTAAAATGTTTTCTTTCATTTAACCACTTCAGCTATGAAAGATTTTACCCCCTTCATGACCAGGCCATTTTTTGCTATTTGGCACTGCGCTACTTTAACTGGTATTTGTGCGGTCATGCAAAGGTAAACCAAAACGAAATGTATATTTTTTTTCACATTTTTTTCACACAAACAGGGCTTTTGGTGGTATTTAATCGCCATAATATTTGATATTGTTGTTACTGATTGTTTTGGGGTATCCTGTGACCCTAAACCCCTCTCTTGTTAAAGTTCTTCAGCAATAAATGCTAAAAAGACATCTCTTAGACTGAGCCTGAATTGTCAGTGTGTGCGGGACTGTGCTTGTGTGACTGGCAGCCTCTGTACTACTTGGGAGAACCTGGACATTATCTCAGCAGCCTCTTTTGTAGAAAACATCAAAATGGCGGAGAGCTTCTTGTGGGATGCAGAGCAGACCAGAAGTGATGTCATCTGTAGAGAGCTCAAGAGCTTGAGACAGAGGCTTGGGTGACCTTTAAATGCATAGCTCCGTCCCCCCCAACATCCAGATGGCATCATTTCTGGTCTGCTCTGCATCCCACAAGAAACTATCTGCCATTTTGTTGTTTTCCACTTCCTCAGCTAAGCTGTCATCCAGCATCATATATGGACTTTCCAGGCTGCAAGTTGTAGGAAGAGGCAACCCATCCCAGAAGCATGAGCCGACCGCTCACGGATTACATACAAAAAGTGCCATCTCTTCTTCCCATGTGAGTTACTAATTTCCAAGTATTTCTTAGTACTATTAATGCTGCGATTAGTTTGGTACCCCCCCAGTGTGTTCTCTTTGTCCTGCAGGTGTATCCATCCACCCAGTACTACTATTGTTCTGAGGTTCCCTTTTGTTGTGAGACTGTCCATCGGTAGCCCCTACTATGTGATGTGCCTGATTTTAACTGTCACAATGTGAGTTGCCATTTGTCTTTTCACCACAATATATATGTTAAAATACTATATTCAGATTGTGAACTGCTGTTCTTCTTATATACATGCAGCCTGCCTAGGAAAACCCATTCCTTCAGACTGACATCCACCCTTTTTTGGGCATCTTAAATACAGTATTGCTACACAAGAGTCAGCCCGCCGCTTGCATCAGGACGGAGGACTCTTGAGAAGAATATCAAGGCTGGGTGCTGTGATGTTTTTGGGAAGCTATGTACAGCAACTTGCCGGATGACAGGAACAGGCCACCCAGATAGCAAGGATAACTTGCCACAAAATTGTGGTAGTGTTGAATTGTAAGTCTGTTAATTTGTTGCACATTTTTACTGGCAAGTTGTACACTTGCACAGCACTTGAAGCACAAGTTCTTGCTGATACTTTTCCAATTTGTAGCAAATTTGCGGGGCACATCTCTAGCAAGAGCAAAGTTGCAGTGGTGAGTCTACAGCAAGAACTCTACAAGTCTACAGCATGAAAATTCAGCCACAGTGACCCCTGTGGTGGGATGACTATTGCACAACATAACTGAACCAGAACTTGCAGCAGATTTGCAGAATGTTTGCAAATAAAGTTGATCTGGAATCATGCAATGCGGACTTGCTGCAATTGTGCAACAAACTTGTGAAGCCTGGTAAATCTAACAATAGCTTAGCAAGTCACTTTCAAACTTGCAGCACAATTGCTTGCTATCTGGGCAGAGCAAGTATATACATCTTTCTTTCACAGGTTAGTAAGCATAGTTGGGGGGGAGGGGAGGGGGGATACAGTTTTAGGAGTAGTTAGGTTTTAGCAGGAATTCCACGTTAATGCATGACCAATGGCAACTTACAAGGAATGAGTGAATTTGTTGATTTTGTGAATCAGCTTATCCGTTGTAATAACTGTTTCAGTATTCAGACCATCACAGGTGCTGGCTGACCACAATAGGCTGCAGTGGAAATGTCTCAATCCATGCTTTTAAGACTGTAGGTATGTGCAATCTACTATTTCCACTAAAGGTGGTGCTCAACCGCAGCAGCATTACAGGGGGAAAGGAGGTCAAGAGGAACATGGTTCCTCTATGGTTTCCTGGGTCACTGGGGAAGCTATCTGATTGGATGCTGCCATTCATGTGACTCTAGCAGCCATCTTGGGTCAGGCAGAGCCTATTTAAGGCCCTGTCTCCCAGGCTTGGCATGAATTTCACATGTGGATATTGTAGGGACAGGTCACCCATCTGACAGGGACAGTAATTAGCAGCAGGGAGAGGTTCCAGACAAGTGGATAAAAGGACAGGGAAACGCCAGTTCAGCAGGAACCAGACAAATTTTGATCCATGTATATGCAGGCTGGTTGTACTATAGGCGATCTACCGATCGCCTTCAGTACAACCAGTCTGACATATTTTTTTTGTTCGATCACTGCCTGCGGTAATATATGATCATTGAATTCTGATGGCTGAGAAACCTGCTACTGTAAGAATACAATAGTGCAACAGGAGGGATTCCCAACACTGACTCTGTTGATGGGGAATCAGGCAATTTTCTTTCCTTCAACCCATGGTTTCAATGAAGGAAAGAAAACTGCATAAGGCAGGCCATACATTATACAATTTTCTTATTCTATTTCCTTTAGATTTACCTTCAACTATGTAGTGCAAGGGTCTACCTGATTGAATAGACATTGAAAGTGTTTAGGTTTGACCCCATACTATATGGTTTTGGTAAATCTAAAGAAAAATTGTACAAGAAAATGTTATAATGTATGGCTAGCCTTCATGTAGATGGGGGAATTGATTGATTTTCTCTCATTCAGCTTGTAACGAAACGTCCCACACTCCGCTTGAGTGCTTTCGTCATATACCTCTTCCTCCAGTCTGAATATAGATCTGAATATAGATGTGTGTATATATATATATATATATATATATATATATATATATATATATAATTCCAGTGTGGTTGTACAGTGAGTTCGATTAGTACAGATCAGACTGGACTTCTCGGTCACCCTGTGCCCCTATTAGAGACACAGGATAAGTTAGACATAGGAGGTGCATGGGGAGCTGAAACAAGGGTCTCCCAACCTCCCCAAGGGATTCTGGGTTTCATGCCCCCCCCCCACCCAAAGTGACTCCGGTCACACAGCTTACATGTTGAACAAGATAAAATTGAGCTGTGTATGGCTACAGGATAAGTTCACCTCTCTGAACATGTTACACCCATATTTAGGGTGTAACATGTATTATGTTTAGCATCTCTGCCTGCTCTTCCCCTGACCCCCCCCCCTGTGACAGCAAGCCAGTGGATCTTCTCCCTGCACCCGCTGTCACGATTGAGAAAGGGGAAAACCATGCAGGGCTCTGCCCATGCCCATCATTCTTTCACAGAGTCCTGTGAATCAAAGAACTACAACTACTCTCAGCCTTTGCGGTTGACGGCTTGTAGTTCTCAATGAACTACCAGGACGCTGATGAGTGCTCCAGGTGGTAGTTAATTGAGCTCTCTGTTATTCCGTAACTGCCTACCCTGATTGAAGGTACGGCAGATAGCTACACTGACAGCTGCAGGAGCCTGCATTACACCCACGATCTACTGATCTTGGGTGAAATACTTTACAGCTTCTTGAAAAAAAATTTTTTTTTCAAAATGCACCTGAAAAAAAGTGTGCATTTATTATTTTTAAAAAAGTAAGCTCATCTACTGTGCGTCTTTAAGTGTAAATTCCTGGATATAGATTGTCACACAGTTGTGATGAATGTGCAAGTTACGGCAATCTTGTTGTATTTTGTCTGTTTTTTGCCTTGTGGAATAGATGCTATTTGTAATGAGGGATAATGAGATAACAGGATGTTGTAGGATTATCCACCTTTGCAGAGCAGGATCAATTAACACAAAGACTAACTAAGTATCTTAGCAGGCCTCAAATTTAAATGGGTTTTCTATAAACACAGCAAAACTAGTAAACACACAAGAAAGCAGCACAACACAGTTTTATATCACACATACAATACATTTGTACATACCCCAACCAGTACTCATCTTCTAATGTGCTTGAAAATCTAGGCAAAATGGAGAAAAAAAAAAAGAAACAACATAAATCAGTTAAGAATTAAACATTAAACCATTAATATAGTTGAGCCAATATATTAAATGTACCACTCATCTGTACCTACAACCGCTTAGGCCTTGTTCAAATAAGGTGTACCTAATTGTATGCCCATGAAGGGCCAGGCTTACCATGGGTACACACTGGCCAAATATCGGCTGAAATCAGCTGTTACAGTAGAAACCTGCCAATTTGTGTGTACAGATGCGTGTCCAACAGAAGTCGATCTCACGACTGGCTTCTGTTAAACGGGCATGCTGGAAAACCAGCATCCAACCGGCATCCAATCAGCGCTGGCAGCCAATGGCTGCGAGCACTGACCAGTGTGTTCCTGGTGGAGGGGGGGGGGGGGCAGTCTGCCCCCCCATGAGAACACAATAGAACAATAGGGGAGATTGCTATACTAACATTGGATGTGTTAGTATGGCGACCTGTCAGTTTTTATTCATTTAGCCTGCTGGGTCAAATGAAAAAAAAAATTATAGCATGTACCAGGCTTTACCCTAATGAGGGTGCACAGGTGTTCCGTGCATCTCAATGCAGGCAGTCCCATTGCTGTCAATTAGGACAAAGCGGGTGCCCAGTCAAGAATGCATTCATGCCCATGTCCATGCAGCCGATGCTTCCCAATTGACAGCAATGGGACTGTCTGCATGGGTATGCATGGAACACCTGCACACACTTGTGCGGGTAAACACAACCCTATATGGGCATACGGTTTTGTAGGCCCTATGTGATGCTAGGTTCACACCCATGCGTTTTTGCGGGTCATGTTTGTGTGGGCACGGCAGCCCATTCAAATGAATCGGCTGCCATGCCTGTGTTTAAGCAAAAAAAAAAAGTGCATGCATCTTGTCAAATATGCGGCCGCAGGGAAATCGCATGGTCTTTTTAACCATGCAATTTCCCTGTGGTTTCCGCACACACGAACTGTGATTTTACATGCGTGGAGTGCCATAGCATCCCCGCACGTTTTTGCAGAGCAGTGCGTTTTTACTGCGGTTGGTTGGGGGTGTGGGAATCACTGTGATTCCCGCAGCCACACGCAGAAGTGTGAACCAAGCCTGAATGAGGCCCCAATGCAGTGCAGGAAATCTGCGCTCTTGTGCATCTTCCAGCAGAGAATTGCAATTGCAATGCCCCTGCGATCTGCTGAGGTGATCAGTGCCAAGTTAACAACACCCCAAACACAGGTCACAACCGCGGTGCGTTTGCCCGCACCAGATCGTATAGTACAAAAGTACCATGCGATTCAGTTGCTGTGCGTTTCAAAAAGTAGTACATGCACTACTTTTGGTGCGGTGCAGTGCGCTCTCAGCCCATTCAAAATTAATAAGACTGAAATCGCACTGAGCAAAACTACATGTGAATAGCACAGCATTTCTGTGTGATTCACATGCAGTTTCTAGTGTGACTGGGCCCCAAGATGTACGCACAGCGAGGTGTCCGTCATTCGTTTGTACAGGCCCCCGACTGGCGGGTTTGTACACAAACGCTGGGTACAGAAATTCTTTTGATGTTTGGCATAGCCCCAAATACATCCCAGCACAGCGGAACACCCTCATTGTAGCTATGGGGGGATAGAAATATTGCCTTTGATTTGATTTTGATTTGCCTTTGAGGTGATTTCGTATGGCTGCACATTCTCTGGGCCATCATGCCATGAGGAAAGATACCTGTTGGCTCTGTGTAGAAATTCTGCCCCTAAATTTCTGGGCATTTATGATACTTCTGTAAATAGTTGAATATGCCTTTAAAAGTTCAACGTTACACAATGCCAAACCTTTTAAAATAGGGGGGGGGGGGTGGGATGGGGGGAACCACTGAGGATTCCTGTTTACTACACATCAGACATGATGAGGGATGTGAGAGGAAATAACGTGCTATCTCTTTGAATTGCTTCTCTTGCAGACAAGGATATCGGCTCGTTGGTCTAGGGGTATGATTCTCGCTTTGGGTGCGAGAGGTCCCGGGTTCAAATCCCGGACGAGCCCTCGAGTTTTTGTGTATTATTAAATGGTGGCAATAGGTTCTCATAAAATATTTATATACTCCTATTGCGTTTTTCAGGCTATTCAGTTTAACGTTTTTTTTTTCTTTTGGTTCATTCATGTTTACAAAGTAGAAACCGTCACAACCAGTATGGCGAGGAAATTATTTTTGCTACATTGTTTCTCTTGTTTCCTTGTCATACTGGTTGTGACGGTTTCTCATGTAATAAATAGCCATTTTGTTACACTTCCCCCTTCTTTTTATATCTTTGCATTTTTCACCATAGACGTTGTTTTCTGAATAAACTTGTCCTGAGATTACAGGGATTTATTTGTAGCGAACTGACAACTTAACAACTGTAAACAGTGAGAATATACAGTGAATGTGAAGAAAAACAGGGCTCGTCCGGGATTTGAACCCGGGACCTCTCGCACCCAAAGCGAGAATCATACCCCTAGACCAACGAGCCAGTTGCTTTATTTGTCTGTATAGATAAAGATATAGTAAAATGAGGTCTAACAAAATACTGTAGCTATTGCATTGAAGTTTCTTTCCAAAAAGATTTTATATTACTTTCTGTTGTGTCTCCTCAGCAGAAGTAGCAGTAAAGATTTCGTCACCTGGATTCACCTTGCAATAAAAATCTAGTAAAAAAAAATCCTTCCCCTCCCTAACCCAACATATTGGCTGCTATATCAATAAGTGAACTTTGTCTGGTACCAGAAAGCAGGGTTGGCATAGAAAGGGTTCTTTCAGTCGTGGTGGAGTGCCCTCCACGTTTGTATCACTTTTCAGAGGACGTTTGACAGGTGGTGAGGAGGTGTTATATTGCCTGCTCACCACCTGATTTAACCCTATAATGCGGTATTAAACTCAATGAACAAATTTGCCAAGAGCTTGGCAAACTCTGCAACCCAAGGTAAAAATGGCGTGACCACGGCACGTGAACAGAAGCTGCGTACAGCCACATATGGAAATAAACAGGATACAGCTGTATATGGGTATATGCTGGCATAAACACAAGTACAGAAGTACACCTCTTTCTGTCCAGGAGCACATGTCTGTATGGGTGCTAATGCAAGTACCGACATATGAAGTGTGTCTAAAAAGTTTAGTGAATGGTCCAATATCTCAGCGGCAATGTGGGCCAGGTGCGCGCACATGCACATGGCTATCCACAGACACGTAGAGAAGCGCCACCTAGCGTGGAGTACATGTGACTGTCAGGGTAAACCCACTGCGGGCAGTCATAGTCAGTGTGAGAGGTAGGGTCACAGTGCAATGGAGTGAACATCAAGTTCTGCTACAAATTGGGGAAAATGGCAATGAAGACGCATGAAATGTTGGTGCAAGTGTACGGGACAGAAGCCGTAAGCAGAAAATGTGTTTACAACTGGTTCAAATGCTTTCGCGACGAGAAGGAAATGACTGAGGATGAGCCACGTTCGGGTCGGCCATAGATAAGCAGAACCCCAGACATGATCGAGAGAGTGCAACAAATGTTGGCACGAGATCAGCGACTGACTCTACGATTGATAGCGAAGGAACTGAGCATTAGCAAGGACTTGGTGCGCACCATCGTCCGGGAAGATTTGGATATGCGGAAGATCTGTTTGCGGTTTGTGCCGCACAAGCTAACAGACGAACAGAAAGCAAAAGGGATGGAAACCTCTGGATATTTCATTACCATGTGTGATCAGGATCCATCCTTTCTGTGAACCATCATCACAGGGAATGAGACCTGGTGCTACCAGTTTGATCCCGAATCCAAGCGGCAATCGATGGAATGGCATTCACTGTCTTCCCCGCGACTCAAAAAGAGTCGCCTGCAAAAGTCCAAGAAGAATGTCATGCAAGGCGCACGTTTTTCGGACGTGGCGGCAATCCAAGAATGTGTTCTACGATCATATCCTAAAGAGGTTTTTGCTGACAGTTTTCAGAAGCTTTATGAATGCTGCCAAAAGTGAGTTGTGAAGGATGGCAATTATTTTGAAGGCCAATGGAGGTAATTTGTTTGTATCTTTTGTTTTCTTTGTTTTCTGATACCTTTCATCAAACTTTTTAGACACACCTTGTATACAACCCTTGATTTCCAAGGGAGGCTGTACACAGTTGCTGTGGATCCGGGTACAAGCATATTTTACGTCATATGACCCTAGGCACCCGCATGCATGAAGTCTAAGGCCTCATGCACACAGGACTTTATTTTTTACTCCCCTAAAAGCCAGCAGCGTTTTTGTGGAAAAAATGCCTGACACTTTTAAAATTGTCTGCCGCTTTACAAGCGTTTAGGCATGTTTACAGGCGTCAAAGCCCTTGGGCGTTAATTCATTTCATAATTCATACTTTATTCTGGCCATAGAAATGAATTAATGCTCAAACTCTAAACGTGCCTAGCATTAAGGCGTGTTTAGACAAGTTTACAAGTGTTTTTTCTGCCCAAACCCTGCTGCTCCTGGACACACGGGCAGAGGATTTTTTTTCCTTGCCTCAACTCTCCTGCCACGAAATGCTGCTAAAAGTCTATGTGTGCATGGACACAGGCTAACAGAGAGGAGCGTAAAGAGGTAGGAAAAAAAAAAAAAAACGCTAGACGCCCCTAAGAGCAGCTGCAAACATTTCCTGTGTGCATGAGGCCATAAAATGGTACTTCTTGCAAAGTGTCAAAGATGAGACTGTCAGTCCAACTCTATACCTGCTGTACAATGGCAACTTTCTATTACATTCAGAATACAAATGTTACAATAAATTAATTTTTTATGACTTGAGTAGGAAAGGTTTACCCTACTCACGCTTGTTTTTCCCTGTCCTAATCTCACCCTCCAGTGCTCATTATCTGTGATTCTACATCATGTTAAGAACATCCATAAATCTTTTGTGAGTAAGATTACTGGCTGATCCTGATGAGTACTTAAAAGGATTGCAATGAGAAAAGGCCCTATATAATGGAACATGAGGGTGACTCAGGGACAGAGGTTTGTACACAGAAAGCGAGGAATGTTGGGTGACGAAGACTTCTACCTCTTTAAGAATGTGTCCGATATACGGCCATGGGATGGTCCTCAGTATCATATTGCACCAAGATGGGCCTTCACCCTCCAGGCAATTTTTATGGGTGTGATCTTTATTATTGGCACGCCACTAAATGCCGTTGTTTTGTTGGTGACGGTAAAATACAAGAAACTTCGACAACCACTCAACTACATCCTAGTAAACATCTCAGTGGGTGGCCTTCTCATATGCCTCTTTTCCATTTTTGTAGTTTTTATAAACAGCTGGCAGGGCTACTTTTTTTTTGGGAAGGCATTCTGTGCTATTGAGGCTTTTGTGGGTACACTTGCAGGTAAGACAGAAATAACAGCCGTACTGTGACCTAAAATCTAAAATTAAAGTATAACTAAAGGCAAAACCTTATTGTAGATGTGGATTGAGTGGTTAGTGGTTAGAACCACTGTCGGGTTGTAATTGCTGTCTGTGTCCGCATTAGAGAGATTTGCTCTCTCTAATTGTCCTGATCATAACTGTCACCAGAAATGAAAGTTAGGAGGGTAAATCCAAAATCTGGAGTTGCCACCGTAACTAGAATTGAGGGAAATGTTTCCAATAAGGACATTTGTTGAAGTGACAACAGTCATATTAGAAAGATATACTTACATTTCCTGTTGAGTCTATAGGACAGGAAGTGAAGGGAAGACTTTCTAATGAGACACAGATGGCAAAAAAAACAACCTAAAAGAGATTTCAACCCTCTCCTAATCTATCCAATATGGAAAATGGCTTTAGATGTATCTTAAAATATTGTTTGCTTTGTTTTAAAAAGTCTTGCTGGTTTTAAGTTTCAAATACTGAGTTGTTGTAGTCTTTTACAGTCATGTTTGTTCAAGACGTTCCAGTCTCTTTCCGTTGTTCTTGCAACTTTTTAGCTTTTGTCAATCACTTTCAATCCATGTAACTTTGACTAACCACCCTGTTTAATTCATTTAGCAATGTTGTTATTTAATGAACGTGTAGTTCCCTGTTTAAATGACAGCCTGCGAAACGAGTGAGAATCAAAAATCAGCTTTTGTTATTGACCAAGATTGCTATGTGTCACATTCTGTAAGTTTGCTGACTAGGTTTTTATTGTTCCGCGCTTTTTAAGTCAGCCTACAGTTCAGATGTTCTCAACATTTTTACCCTAGAGGAACCCTTGAAGTGATTTTTAGGTCTCAGGGTCAGGAAACCCCTATTAAAACCAGGTGTCAGTGGAAAAATTGCCCCTTACATTGGTGGTCAGTGAGAAAAATGCCCCTTTACAGATAGCTAAATAGATAGTATCACGCTGTTGACTCTGCCGAGGGACATTGACTCTGGAACTATACTGGAACCACCAAATGGGAGTTCAATTAGCCCATAGCTCATGGAATCCCTAGCCACCTCTGAAGGAACTCTAAGGTCCCACAGAACCCTGGTTGGGTATGGCTTCTATAGATAGCACACCCGATAAATACATGTGTAAAGAATTGCCCTATTGCACAAAATCCCTGTGTGTGATGATATCGTGTGCATTTGATAATTGGAAGAGCTTGTTACTGCTCACTATAGAAGCTCTACAAAGTCTGATGGGTGCATTGGGCTGTCACCTTGACTTGGAGTCGGGCCATATATGCCAGCCATATACATGACATATTTCAGGCAATTTTAGCAAATCTCAACTGGGTTTTGAACTCCAAAATCATCCTAATGGGTCAAGGCAATGTAACACCTACAGTTTCTGGTAAAACTGTGAATTGATGAAAAAGCAAGGAACCCGGCTTCACTTTTTTTATGATTGTAAAATTGTAGCCTGCATGCTTACACTAGTATGATGGTTTCATGGAATTTACCTGAAAAAGTGACAGATTTTGGACCATTTGTGGGTAATTGGTGTCACAACCATATGCAGTCTTCATTGCAGTAAAATGATCTATAGAGCTGGCCATACATTACAGTACAGTAGAATTTAGTTTGACTGTTTGTATGGGAAGTCTGAAAAGTCATCAGAGCATTTGTTCAGTCAACTAATTTTGTTCTGAAATTTTGTACACACCTGCTATTTGAATGGAATCCCAGATGTACTAAGTGGGTTACTTTTGTCCTCAAAACAATAGCATTACAATATGTTGTATTTTTTCCTGAATGAAAACCAGATTGACAATTCAAATTTTGTTTGAGAAAAAAATTCCATCAGTGATTCTTCCAATTTCTTTGCCACTATGGTCAAAAACCAACATTGTTTTGACCCCACTAACCATAAGGAAATCAAATGGGCATTCCAAATACTTGTCGAACAATATTTCTGGTGTATGGCCAGCTTTAGGCAGACAGGTCTCTCATTTCAGTGAAAGTTGTATGACTGGTCATGTATAGTACTAATCATATAAATCTAACAAACTTCTCCTTCTTTGTACATCAGGACCAGTTCTCCCTAGGTCCAGTTTATCAAACATGTTACTGCAATTTCAAGTCTAAGTCAAAGGCACTGACTTGACAAATCCACTATTTTCAATAGCACCCATTCTAGGGCTGACACCTACCCAGTACAGAATGAAACATGCTTCTAAAATTACTAATAGGAATGAGATCCAAAGGCCAGTATTATTTCCTAGAAAAGGAGGCAATCCTAAGACCCCATTCACATGGGGCAGATTGTGTTCCGATTAGCAGGGGATCATCTCACAGATTCTCTGCTGATCAAAGCAGAGCAGGCAGAAGACACATCCATGTCCGCTTAGTTTCCCCGGAGCAGACACGGACAGAGCCCGCTCTGCTCTATCAGCTGCCAGGGTTAAATGGACTTCACTCTCTGTTTACACCCAAATAACCTCCAAACCGATCCGCCTAAATGAAAGAGGTCGGATTCCCTTCTGTTTACACTTGCCTGTACATAGGCAAAGGAGTGGTATGATGATTTGCTGCAAATTGATTGTACTGTTTATATATATATATATATATATATATATATATATTTTTTTTTTTTCTTTATTGAAATACCACACATAGACATTTATTTTAACTCTATGCACTGTAGCCAGGGGCATTCCTACCATGAGGCAATTTGAGCCAGCCACCTCAGGTGGCACTCACAGAGGAGAACTGGAACAGGTGCATCCGAGCTACTACCTCCTGTGCAATGCCTGGTGAGCCTCAAAAACACAGCACTCAGCCTATGAAGTCTCTGTAAACCTCCGTATAGTCCATGCAAAAAAGGAGAAAGGCTGATGCTTTGAAAGTCAGCTAAAACATAGTTTTATTATTGCATGAGAACAGCAGTCAAAAAGAAAGCTAACGTGTTTCGGCCGTCAGGCCTTAATCAGCCATGGTTAAGGCCTGACGGCCGAAATGCATTGGATTCTTTTTGACTGCTGTTCACATGCAATAATAAAATGATGTCTTAGCTGACTTTCATAGCAACAGCGTTTCTCCTTTTTTTTTGCATGCACTCACAGAGGGGTGGCACTGAGGCTGGAGTGTCCAAATGGACATTCTGGTCTCCGTGTTGTTCAATAAGACTAAAATCAACATTACTGAGCTCCCTGTTCAGCCATTGTGCCTATTGGTGCCGATAAAATGTGTCCTTTTTTTTTTTTGATCAAAGTGTGCTTGGATTATCAGGCGCAGAGACTAATGCTGGCCATAAACTAGCTGAAAAATTGTTTGAAATTCTGTCATTTGGACCATTTCTTTGTTTTTTCTCCAGTTAATGGGCACAAATAGAAAATCGGTTTTACCTTTTCAGACCTGAAAAATTGAAGGAACAGGTTGAAAAATTCTGCCGAACGAACGATAAATTGAAAGGTTGATGTGTTTCTTGCCTGAACTGTTTGCACTAGGCATATGTGACAAAACGTACAAAAAACGGATCCATTTATGTTTATTGTACAATTTATCGATCAAAATTCGGTCATTACACAATAGCAAAAACGTTTTCTCTCACGACTGAGTGTTCGTTATTTGAAAAATGAGTTTGAACCATTTATCGTATATGGCCAGCATAAGGCTCCTCAGTGCTGATCCAGAGTGTGTGCAAGTCTGCAAACACACACATTCACAATTAGTGTTGCCATCGCTTGAGGCGACCATTTTTGTCGAAGTGGGCCCCAGCAAGCTCCTGACTGCTGCAGCGTGTTTTGATGTTGTGAAGTGCATTGAAACAGGCTTTTCTGTGTAAGAAAATGCAGCATGTCCTACTTCTTTTTAGTGCACACTAATGCAGCGCTTGCAAAAATAGGACATAAAGTGAATGACCGTGTGTATATGTTAGGACTGCATTGAGCCCAGGGCAGCCCAACACATATGGTGGAACATGCCCTAAACCAGTCACACCAATGTGTTGCATGGAGTTACAGTTGTTAAAAATCTCACATGTGCCATTTTACTTCAGTCAGTGGGCATTTCTCAATGAATGGGGTCCTAAAGACATGCAAAATGTGCATTGGTGGCTGTAAATAGGTGCATGTTCCTCTTCAGTGAACTGCACTGACAGAAGCATTAATAATTTTTTAATTATTATTATAAAAAGGAAATTCCTGGATAATTGTATTTTCCCACAGGATAGCAGACACTAATCTCCCAAGCTTTAATCATTGCCTTCACCACAGAATGAAGGGTATGGTGTGTGTACCTCAGGGGGACTTGTGAGGTGACATTGGGGGACAATGTTGTGTCTGGCTGGTTGTGATTACTCTGCTGTTATTCCTGATTTGCATTTATTTTTCTTCTAGGTTTAGTCACAGGCTGGTCTCTGGCCTTCCTAGCCTTCGAGAGGTATATTGTTATCTGCAAACCGATGGGCACCTTCACCTTCACCTCTAAGCACGCCTTGGCGGTAGTGCTGACTACCTGGATGATTGGTGTCGGGGTGTCGGTACCCCCTTTCTTTGGTTGGAGTAGGTAAGTCAGTATTTGGTATTATACTATCATGTGCTTCCTCATATCAGCCAGTTTTTGACCTACACGTCTGTTAGTAAAGCTACATGAATGTATGTCTTGGCGGATTATACGCTTCACAGAAAGCTTACAATTAGACATAGTAAGTCACGTAGAGAATTTAGCACGTCTCTCATGTCTATTGAAGAATGCTGGAAGGTCGTATAGAGCCCGGCTGAGTACGTGGGGCGCTGTGGCTTAGTTGGTTAAAGCGCCTGTCTAGTAAACAGGAGATCCTGAGTTCGAATCTCAGCAGTGCCTACCTTTTTTTTTTTTTTTTTTGCCCTCCTATTGTCATCTACAAAATCACAGCTCCAGATAGACCCGACTCATGATCAAATAACTGCACGCAAATTCATTTTTACAAACACAGTTAAAAACAGACACAGTCTATTATGATGGCCCCATCCACTTCAAATGACGTGGGAGCATCGCGTTTTTTCGTACAGATTTTCGGAGCGACACCATTCAAAGCAATGGACAGCCCTTTGCATCATCAAAACCGCACGAAAGTAACGCCTGTTCCATTTTTGCAATTTTTGCACAATTCGGAAATGCAGGCAGAATTGTGCAATTCTGCCCATGATTCCAAGCCATTCAGATGTGAACAGGGCATTAAACCTAGTTACACCACTTGTACCTACAGGTAAACCTATAATAAGGCTTACCTGTAGGTACTGTAAATATCTCCTAAACCTGCACGGTTTAGGAGATATATATCATATACGATTGCGCAGACGTCCTCGGCGCATGCGCACTGAAGAAACGGCTCGCTCGTGCCGTTTCTTCAGCAGCAGCGCCATGACCGGTGGTAACCCGCGGTTCCCGCACGCATGTGCAGGTGATCATTGCGGCTCCAGCCAATCACCGCGCCGGGGCCCGTGAACCTGGAAATAACTCCAGGAGACATGTCACCAGTCACAGAGGTGTGTGGGGCCGCTGCAACAGCTTCCATCTAAGGTAAGTATTTAATAATGAGCTAGTATGCAATGCATACTAGCTCATTATGCCTTTGTCTTACAGAGTTTTTTTTTTCCGGGTATACAACCACTTTAAGGCTAGGCTTCACTGCCAGTTTCCCTTAGATGCAATGCCGGCGCCTGCACCCATGGACGAATCGGATTCGGATATTTTATGTCACACTGTATTTGCACAGCGGTCTTTCAACTTTTTTGGAAAAAATACACTTTAATAAATAAAAACAAACAAAAAAAAACACAATAGTTATCCCAATTTTTTGCACAACCTGAAAGATTATGTTATGCCAAGTAATAATATACCTAACATGTCATGCTTTAAAATTGCGCATGCTTGGGGAATGGAGACAAACTACGGTACTTAGAAATCTCCATAGGCGATGCTTTAAACATTTTTACAGGTTACCTGTTTAGAGTTACGAAGGGCATTCTAGTGTTAGAATTTTTGCTCTTTCTAACAATCACAGCAATACCTCACATGTGTGGTTGGAACACCATTTACATATGCAAGCACGACTTACGTATGCGTTTGCTTCTGCGCACGAAGACAGAGGGATGGGGCGCTTTAAATTTTTTTTGTTTTTTTACTTATTTTACTTTTTATTTTTACACTGTCCCTTTATTTATTTATTTTTTTTGGATCACTTTTATTCCTATTACAGGGAAAAGAAACATCCCCTGTGATAAAAATAAGCATGACAGGTCCCCTTTATTGAGAGATCTGGGGTCAAAATGACCCCAGATCTCTTGTTTACTTTTAAAAGCAAAAGAGAGGAAAAAAAATTATGACATTTTGACTTGAAAAAAAAAATTGTTTATGCCTGAGAACTGGAAGTGATGTCAGAGGTTGCTCCGGTCCTCCAAGGGCATAGAGCCAAGTGGGGGCCACCTTACCCTCACTTGACTTCCTGCCCAGCAAACAGCCTTTTCAGATCGCTTCTGTGTTTAACGACGGCTCTGGTAAGCTCGAGAAATGACCAGGAAGCTGTCACTTAAAAATGATCCTGTGGCAAAACTGCCAGTGGGACCACTTTTATCATATAGAGAATCGCCCACATTAAATAACAATACCGGGGTTATGGCAGCTAGCTGCTGCTATAACCCCAGTATTTAACATCAAAGTAATGATTTATATTTACTGTGGTCGGTTGGTAAGTGGTTACGAAAGTTTTTGTACAACAGAATACAACTCTAAAAGTATTGTAATGTATTCTTTCATTTCTGAGCATGCGTGGTCTTGGTCACACAATTTTTTTTGTACAAATACTATACTAATTACACGCATATCATTCTTTCTGTTATGGTACGAGAAAATTTTTTGCATGAACTGTCGTGATTGGCTCTCGAAAGATGTGTAGTAACGACCAGATTATTGGTCGATCACTCTGAAAACAGTATTTTGCATCCGATGTCTCATTGTGTGTACTAGGCCTAGTTCTATTGTTTCCAATGGCCTCATTCAGAAGGCCTCATTTATATACCTAAAGCAAGGAGTCGCCTAGGCAGCCAAAATGAGGAAGTGGGACAGGAAGTCCCGAGAGGGATGCCCCAATTATGATCCTGTTTATGTGTCGATAACTTTGTCATTATTTAAAATAAAGAAGTAATACACATATAATTTGTTTGTGGATAAACAAAACGGAAAATTTATATCAAATACTTACCGTAATTTTCCTTTCCTGATGGACTCCATGGCAGCATACGTATGGGTTAATCCCGCCTCTCATACCTCATAGGACCCCACTCCCATAAATCTTTGCTTCCAGCCATAGACCGTGTTCCGTAACATAGCCTACTCCAGCAAAATGGGAGGGAACTCCTGCTGCCATGGAGTCCATCAGGAAAGGAAAATTACGGTAAGTATTTGATATAAATTTTCCGTTTTCCTGACAGACTCCATGGCAGCATACGTATGGGAAATGACTAGCCATACACTCCCGGGTGGGAAATTGCTGGTTTTAAAGAAAAAAGGTTTATTTGGCACCGTCAACAGACAAGACATGCAAACCAAAATTAACCGAAGACAAAGAGGCCGGTTCTACACAATAGTGTGTCATAAAGGTGTTGATCGACGACCAAGAGGCCGCCTTGCAGATTACTTCCGGGGACACATGACGGGAAGCTGCCCATGATGTAGAAACGCTCCTAGTAGAATGGGCGGTCACCGCTTCTGGAGGAGCCAGACCCTTGGCTGCATAAGCTCCTTGTATAGCCTGAACGATCCAAGCTGCAATGACTCTGGAGGAAGCACGTAAACCCTTGTTCTTTCCTTGAAAATAAACAAACAAATGATCAGATCTTCGGAAAGAGGCAGTGACTTCAAGGTATTGCCTTAAAACTTCTCCCACATCCAAAGGGTGAATGCTAGAGTCCTCTGTTGTCCGGAAAATTGGAAGAACAATCTCCTGATTCTCATGAAAAACCGATGTCACCTTAGGATTTGATCCGAGCATAGGAATCAGGACCACCCGGTCAGGGAAGAAGGTCAGGAATGGTTCTTTACATCCTAGAGAACTGATCTCGGAGACCCTTTTGGCTGATGTTATAGCCACTAGAAATACAGCTTTGAGGGAGAGATCTTTAATAGCTGCTTGATCCACACATATTTCCTTTTCAGAAAAGAAATTTAGTACAAGGGGAAGATCCCACTTAGAAAACCTTGGCTTTCTTTGAGGCCTGAGTCTTATCGCTCCTCTGAAGAATTGCCTTGTAAGGGGATGCCTGGCCCAGGATATACCTGTGAAGGCAGAGATTGCGGAAACCTGAACCCGAAGAGAGCTTACTGATAAGGATAGATCCAGGCCTGTTTGTAAGAAACCAAGAATATCCTGAATCCTAGGGTCAGTACAGGAACCATCAGTGGTGGAGACGTAATCCGCAAATTTCGACCAAATTCTTTGGTAGACCCTATTGGTACCTGGTCTCCTGGCATTCAGTAGAGTCGAAATAGCCGCACTTGGACATCCTAGGGCTTCCAACCTTCCCCTCTCAAGAACCAAGCCGTCAGATGGAGCTGGGACGGACATGGGTGAAGAGATGTTCCTTGTAATAGGAGATCTGATCTGGATGGGAGAGGAACTGGATTCCGGTAGCTGAGTTGTAGTAAGAGGGGGAACCACGGTCTGTTGGGCCAATATGGAACAACTGCCACTATTTCGACCTCTTCCCACCTGAGCCTCGATAGGAAGCGAAGAATGACCGGAACTGGTGGAAAGGCATAAGCCCTGTGGAATCTCCACTGGTCCGTCAGAGCATCCACTCCGAAAGCCTGGGGACAACGACATCTCGTGTAGTACTTCTCCATTTTGTGGTTGCAAGGAGACGCAAACAGATCCACTTCTGGTGACACTCCCAGAGACAGGATCCAATTGAAAACTTCCGTGTGGAGAGACCACTCGTTGTTGTCCAGGGCAAACCTCGAGAGGAAGTCCGCCTGGACATTTTGGACTCCTGGAAGATAGACAGCTGTCAGATTTGATAGGTTCGTCTGGGCCAAAGACATGATAGGACTCACCTCCTTCAGAAGGGAGAGACTGCGTGTGCCCCCTTGTCTCTTGATATAAGACACCGCTGTCGTGTTGTCTAGCCTCAGGAGGACTGAGGCCCCTGATGTTAAGTGGAGAAAGGCTCGTAGAGCACAGAGGGCAGCTCGGAGTTCCAGGACATTTGAAACTACGCCCCGGGATGGGAAATCCCACTGACCCTGGGCTATCTCCGTCAGACAGAGGGCGCCCCAGCCTCTGCTGCTGGCATCCGTTGTCACCGTGATCCATGAAACGGGTGCTATGGAATGGCAATTGAGGAGATTCCTCCGCTGCAGCCACCAGGGGAGACTTTCCCGCATGGACGGGGTTATCCGAACCAGATGGTCTCGAGAACCCGGATCCCACTGTTGTAGGAAACCCTTCTGAAAGGGGCGCATCCTCCATTGAGCCCATTTCACCATGGGGGTTGTTGCTACCATGGTGCCGATTATCCTGAGACACTGAGAGGCTCTGAGCAGGGGAGACGACATTGCCAGGTGAATTCTGTCCCGAATCAAAGGGATTTTCTCCAGAGGCAGAGAGATGGTGCTCTTCAACGTGTTGAACTGGGCTCCGAGGAATATCAGAGACTGTGTCGGATCTAGATGACTTTTTTCCCTGTTCAACAGCCAACCGAACTCTGTCAGGGTAGAAATGACTTGATCTCGGTGTGACACTAGTTGATCCCTGTCCTGCGAAAGCAAGAGTAGGTCGTCCAGGTAGTGGTGTAAACGGATACCCTTGACCCTGATTAATGCCACGACAGCCAGTAAGAGCTTCGAAAACACTCGCGGCGATGTTGTAAGCCCGAATGGGAGACATGTAAATTGGAGGTGTCTCTGATCCACTGCAAAACGTAGGTACTTCTGGAAGTCTCTCGCAATCGGTACGTGAAAGTAGGCATCTTTCAGGTCTATGGAGACTAGCCAATCGCCTGGCTGTATTATCTGACGAATTGTTAGCAGTGTCTCCATCTTGAATTTTTCCTTCTTGATGAAGGAGTTCAGGTATGTCAGGTCGATGACTGGCCTCCAGGAACCGCTCTTTTTGAGGACCATAAAAAGGGGGGAATACACCCCTTGAAATTTCTCTTCCGAGGGCACCGGGACGGCAGCCCCTTGAGCTATCAGAGAATCCGTGTATGATAGAAGAATTTGTTTCTTTTCTTCTTGGTGAGGAAGGATTGTGGGGACAAACCGGTGTAAGGGTGGATTGCAGAACACCCATGAATGGCCTGATGAGACTGTCTTGACCGTCCAGTAGTCCCTGATCGAGGCTGCCCAGACGTGCTGAAAAAGGAGTAACCGCGCCCCGACTTGCTCCGCCTGGACAGGCTTCGTATCAAAAGGACTTAGAAGCCTCCCGTCCACCAGAAGAGGATGTCTTTGAGGACTTCTGACCAGAAGGTTGATTTCTCTTCCAGTTTCTCCTGAAATCACGGCCCGGTCTATAGCGGCGGGCATCTCTAGCGCGTTCTTGGTCTTGCCTGGGTTGAGGTCTCCTCTGCCCCAAAAGGCGACGATCTTGGGGTAAGAACCCTGACTTACCCCCTGTGGCACGGGTAATGGCGGAATCAAGTTTGTTCCCAAAGAGGGAGGAACCCTCAAAGGGAATTCTGCACCAGGCCTGTTTAGAGGCAGGATCCGCAACCCATGGGCGTAGCCACAGAGCGCGCTTGGCTGTGACTGAGGAAAGCATGACCCGTGCCACTAAGCGGATAATATCCAGGGATGCTTCCCCCAAGAAGACTGACGCCAGTTTTAGTTCATGGATTGGTGAACTCTTGACCAAATCTTCAGACACACTTGCTAATGCCGCATCCACATCATCTGACCAGGATTCCATAGCTTTCGACAGAGCTGCGAGAGCCAAGGCTGGTTTACAAGCCATACCTGCCGTAATATAGATGCGTTTAAGATCAGTATCGATCTTCCTTTCCAGACCATCCTTAAATGAAACGGTATCCTCTAGAGGGAGGGTGACATGCCTCACCAGCCTCATCAAAGCAGCATCAATGAGCGGAGCTGACTCCAGATGCTTTACCTCTTCGTTCTTAAACGGATACATCTTGGCCACTTTGGAGATTAGTGAGTTCTTCCTCTCAACTTTACTCCACTCTTCTGAAATGATTTCGCCAAGCTCTTCCAGGAAGGGGAAATTTGGTTGAACCTTTTTGAGATGCTTAAAGTATTTCCTCTGTTTAGAGGGTGCTTCTACTGGTTCTTCCCATCTCAATGCGTCTTTAACCGCCTTGACCAACCGTGGCACTAGGGAGAAATCAAAGCCTGCGCCAGGATCTTTCAGATCAGCCTCGCTTTCCGAGGATCCGCTTAAGGAGGGACTGCGTCTAGAGGGACCAGGAGTCCCAAGGTCGACTCCACCAGGAGCTAGCACTGGAGCAGAAGGAGAGATAGCTGAATGATTGGGATCCGTTCTGATCAGGGATTCCTGAACCACTCTTCGGACCATAGCTTCCACCTGCTGGTCCCCAGCTCCTCTTTCTTTTGCAGCTCGGGCATAACATAGCTCACAGAGGGACTTCCCTTCTGGGACCTGAGCTTTACATCCCCAGCAAGCCCTTTTATCAGAGCGGCTAGAATGGCGGTGAGAGTGACGCCCAGATGTGGACTTGGGCTCTTCACTATGGCGCCTAGAAGCTGATCTAGAACGCCTTGAACTTGATGATTGTTTCTGATGATGCGATCTGGAACGATCGGTATCTTCACGTGCTGAGGGTCTATGTTCAGACCTAGGAGTGCTGTGGAAAAAAGGAAATAAACAGAATCCAGAAAGAAACAAACCCAAAACAATCAAGCAGAAGGAATAAACAATTCCTACCTGCAGCGCAAGGGTTGGCCACTGGGGGGCGGTGACACGTCCATAGCAGAAAAAAACCAGGTATCTGAAATGAACAGTTCCTTGTCAAAACACAGGGATCAGAGAGAAAGAAAGGGGCTTGGACAGCCAGCAGCGAAGTCTCCTACCTTGCCAGGGAATAAGCACTGCACCGGGAAGCCGCCGTATACACCCGCAGACAACCCAAGTAATAGCTGTATTCTGACAGCTATTTAAACTTGGCGCCGCCGATGACGTCACCGCGCCCCCCAGCGTCGAAAAACGGGGCTCGCGCGCATGCGCGGCCGCCGCCATTTTCCCGGGACTGCGCATGTGCGAACCAAGCCTCGCTCCCAGACGAGGATCGCACTGTGCAGGGACCCGGAAGACGCGGCGGAATGGGACGCAGATGCGTTCCAGCCGCCATAGAGGCCAGAAAGATACAGGAACGAACAACACACAAAAACAGCTGCCATATATGAATGAATAATGCAATATACGATACCACCGCACGATCCTGGTCCAGTCTGATTTGGGGACGATCATCCACTGCACGGCCGGGCATCAATAAGGGGGAGGCCTCCTGCTAATAGCAAGGACGTTTGGCCAGTTGCCGCTTGCCTGCCAATGGCGAGGCTAGTAAGCTCTTCATGGCATCGCAGATCTGCCCGTATCCACCCTGCTAATAGCTGGGACTGCTGGACTCCAGAACCGCCATCAGAACCACCGTGCAACCAGAACCGGACCGTAGAAAACTTCATAAGGTAAGATACACCTTGGTCCTAGGAGGAGGACAAAAAAGGAACACGGTCTATGGCTGGAAGCAAAGATTTATGGGAGTGGGGTCCTATGAGGTATGAGAGGCGGGATTAACCCATACGTATGCTGCCATGGAGTCTGTCAGGAAATCTTTATTTTGATTATATTGCCTTGCAAAAATATTTTATTTAAGGTTATTTGCAATCTACAAACAAAAAATGTAACACAACTAACAAAAATGTTAGCATAAAAAGAATATTTTTCATCTGCAGTAACACTATAATTTGTCCAAGAAAATTATGATTTTTGTATAAACTCCTGTAATAAAGGCTTTTGTTCAATTCTGCACATTTTTTATTGAGACACAAAAACATTAACAAGCAAAATTATTTAAAAAAACAAAGTTAAATAATGAGAAAAAAAGAAAAAAGAAAGAAAAAACGTAATAATTGAAGGGAGAAGGGCCTTGGTACGTCCAGATCCTGGCATTCCGACTTACATGACTTATGGTATAGGTCAAGTACCTATTGCTTTTTCCATTCATGCCAGAACTATATTATCATTCTGCAGCATTTTTTCGATTTATTTTAAGTGCCGGTTCACACCAGGAAACAAACAGGTACGCAGGGCGCTTTCCTGTGCGATTTACTGCGATGCAATTTTTCAGCCTATTGATTTGAATGGGCTGAAATCGCACTGGATTGCACCGAAAGTAGTGCATGCATTACTTTGAAAAAGGCACTGCAACCAGATCGCATGGTACTGCGGTACCATGCAATCCGGTGCAGGCAAATGCACTGCATTTGTGATCTGCAATTGGGGTGTCGTTGAGAATCTGTTCACACCCACAACAGATCGCATACCCAGTGCTTTTGGAATGTGGTTCATGAAACACGTACAAAATGTGGGTTTCCTGCACTGTGTTCCGGTGTTAATGGGCACTTAAAATGAAACTACGGTCAATATAAAATATTAAACCTTGAGATTTTTACAGTGAGGATATCCCACCTGTTTAGTAGTTCATTTTTTAAAATTAGACTTTGCTATTCTGACACATTTTGTTTACAAGTATAAATCAGTATTTTTTTGCTAGAAAATTACTTAGAACCCCCAAACATTATATATATATATATATATATATATATATATATATATATATATATATATTTTATTTTTTTTTTTCAGCAGAGGCCCTAGAGAATAAAATGGCTGTCGTTGAATTTTTTTATGTTACACAGTATTTGCGCAGTGGTTTTTCAAAGGCCCTTTTTTCGAAAAAATACACTTTAATGAATTTGGAAAAAAAACAATATTTAACATTTTTTTATTTGTAAAATATGAAAGATGATGTTATACCGAGTAAATAGATACCTAACGGTCATGCTTTAAAATTGTGCACACTCGTGGAATGGCCAAACTACAGTACTTAAATACCTCCATAGGCGATACCTTACATGTGTGGTGCGAACACCGTTTACATATGTAGATGTGACCTACGTATGTGTTCACCATTGCACATGAGCACGGGGGGGATGGGGGTGCTTTAAAAAAAAGTATTTATCATTATTTGTTTCATTAAAAAAAAAAAAATTACACTGTCCCTTTAAAAAAAATGTTATAATTTTTATTGCTATCACAAGAAATGTAAACATTTTAATACTGGGGTTTTGGCATCTAGCTGAAGCCATAACCCCAGTATTCTACTGTACAGTCATGTCGTATACTTCCAGTTAGGGGGTCAGAAAATGGATATTACACACTCACTCATATAAACTCATATAAAGGTAAGCTGAGTTAGTGAATTTCTTTCTTGAGCATAGTTGCTGTTTTGTAGGATAGTATTGCATCTCAGGGAATGCTTTAACTTGTTGCCTTGATATGCTGTTTACATTTTTTTTTTCTGCCTATTTTTCTTGTTCAGGTATATCCCAGAAGGTTTGCAATGCTCCTGTGGCCCTGATTGGTATACTGTTGGTACAAAATATCACAGTGAATATTACACGTGGTTCATATTTGTGTTCTGCTTTATTATTCCTCTGACTCTGATCTGTTACTCTTATGCAAGACTGCTGGGAGCACTGCGGGCGGTGAGTGCTGGAAAAATATGAAAGGCTTGCATGCATTGTTGCCCTTACAATCAATGAATCAGATTTATGTTTTTTTTTTTTTCTTTGGATGTTTTCTATTTTTCTAACCCCTACTAAAACATTTGTAACATAATAAGGTACTATGGAGAATATAGACCTTTGCATATGTTTGTTTACACATTAAATGATTTTTATGGAAGTTTTACCCCTTTTTTACTATTGGACATAATATCAAATCATATTGCTTTAGCCTCTTTGAGGAACATTTTCACTCACTTCCTGTCCTGATGATGTCATCAAGATGGAAAGTGAGAGATGGAGACAAAGACGGCAATAAAAAAATTTTGGGGGCTCTACCCTTTTCCTACACTACCAAAAAAAGTTTTCCTTTTTGTCTGTGTCCCTCTTGCAGATCTACTCCTGTTGATGTGTTATGACAAGGACAGAAAATGAAGGGAAATCTTCCTAAAATTTTTATGAAAACTTGTCCCTAGTTTTCAAGTGAGCTATAGTTTAAACTAAAGTTGTCCTTTAATTCTTCCCTAACTCCCCTGTGTGCAGCCCACCAGAATAATACTAACGGTCCTCCTCAATTTAGCAAACTTTGCTCCAACATGGGTCAATATGATATATGCAAATAATTTGCTTACTTTACAGAGGGATAAAGCATTAGTTGTGGTGGAGGCTGCTTTTCTGGCATTATATGAAGTGCTACAATCCTTTCTATATCGGGGTGGCCACTCCCTATATCAACTCACCCTGTTACTATGAGAGCCACCATTAGGGCATGGCATAAGACTTGGCTGTTCCCTTTAGCCAACATGAACCGCTGGTCATACCATATTCCTCTGTGGAACAATCCAAATCTCCACCACTTCTTTCAATTCCTAGACCCTGCATTCTGGGTGTCGAGGGGAATTAAAGTCTTGAAGGATTTGTTTTTTAATGTTTAATTCTCTTCATTTGATGTATTGAAATCTAAGTAAACCCTTCTCAACTGGTTTCCTTTCTGATTTATCCAATTACGACATGCTTGTTCTTTCCAGTTTGACTTATGCCGCGTACACACGAGCGGACTTTACGGCAGACTTTGCCCGGCGGACGGGATTTCGTCGGACAATTCGATCGTGTGTGGGCTCCAGTGGACTTTGTTTTCTCAAAAGTTGGACGGACTTAGATTTGAAACATGTTTTAAATCTATCCGTCAAACTCGAGTCCGGTCGAAAAGTCCGCTCGTCTGTATGCTAGTTAGACGGACAAAAAGCCACGCTAGGGCAGCTATTGGCTACTGGCTATGAACTTCCTTGTTTTAGTCCGGTCGTACGTCATCACGTACGAATTCGACGGACTTTGGTGGATTGTGTGTAGGCAAGTCCGTTCATTCGGAAAGTCCGTCATAAAGTCCGTCGAAAAGTCCGCCGGGCAAAGTCTGCCGTAAAGTCCGCTCGTGTGTACGCAGCATTAGCCTCATTCCATTTAATTTCCACTAACATGGTAGTACTTTGGCAAGAGGAGGCTTTGTCTAAAGATCATTCAAAGGTGGTTAAGGCTTCGCAACAGCCAATTTCACGAGGGTTAGTTAAATTTTGGGAAGCATGGACCCCAGACATGCCCACTTTAGATAATGATAATTAGGATGACTTATAGGAATATTTGTTTCATTTCTGCTAGAGATAGGCTTATACAATTTGAAATTATTCAGAGATACTACCTTACACCAGCTAGGCTTGGTAAATTATCTGCTTACCATACCAGTGCATGTTGGAGATGCTCCTGTATACGTAAATGCAGATTTCATCCATATTTTTTGGACGTGCTCAGTAATAGAGACTTTCTGGTCCCAGATTCTCTAATTTGTGTTTGAGGAAATGACTATCCGAGTACCTCATCAATCTGCCTATTGGGTCTTGTGGAATCCTTGGCCCCAAGAAGGGCAACCAGAACATTGCTTGGTATATTACCGTTCTATGCCAGTAAAATAATTATTTTACATTGGAAATCTTCTGGATTATCAACTTTGGCCAATCGGAAGTCTTTGGTGAACTCTGTCTTTCCTTTATATATGGCCATTTACAATAGCAGAGAGTGTTCATCTAAATATGGTTAGGTCTGGTCCACATAGTTATATAGTCCTGACACAGCAGCTTAACCTGTTACCTATACAGTTTGATGTTTCATAGCTTGGGAATAGTCCTATTTGAGGGGTGAAGTCCCCTGATCTGGATTTACTGCCAGCATGTGAAAAACATCCTTTGCTATTGTAAGGCCCTTTATTTATTGATTTTCCAGGCATTATTTGTGAAATAGAGTTTACACATATGAATGCTGATTTGGATATTGATCATTGTCCTCTTGCCTTTGTTTGTAATTGATGGTCTGTTGGAGCACAACAGTTTTTTTCAAGTCGTTTTAACAGTGGTGCCACACTAACTGTTTTTATAAAATTTTTATAAAACCTAATAAATTATAGATCATAAAAATAGGCCAAAAGCTATCAATTGGCTCGTTGGTCTAGGGGTATGATTCTCGCTTAGGGTGCGAGAGGTCCCGGGTTCAAATCCCGGATGAGCCCTGTTTTCTCTATGTAAGGTATGTGAATACATATTATGCAGGGAAATTTCTCAATTTAAACATTTTCAAACCTTGAAGGTACAGTGCATTCATAAAGTATTCAGACCCCTTCACTTTTTTAAATATTGTTATGTTGCAGAATAATATTACAGTTGTTTAAATTATTTTTTTTTCTTGTTAATCTACACTTAGTACCCCATAATGGCAAAGGGAAAAGAGAATTTTAAAAATGTTTGCAAATGCATGAAAAGGAACAATGAAAATATCACATTAACATAAAGTGCCTAGCAAAAGTATTCACCCCCTTGGCTTTTTACCTATTTTGTTACATTACAGCCATTAGTTCAATGTTTTTTTAATCTGAATTATATGTGATGGATCAGAACACAATAGTCTTAGTGGGTAAAGTAAAATTAGAAAAATATATACATAAAACTATTTTTCAGAAATAAAAAACTGATAATTGGCATGTGCATATGTATTCACCCCCTTTGTTATGAAGCCCATAAAAAAGCTCTGGTGCAACCAATTAGCTCCAGGAGTCACATAATTAGTGAAATGATGTCCACCTGTGTGCAATCTAAGTGTCACATGATCTGTCATTACATATACTCATCTTTTTGAAAGGCCCCAGAAGCTGCAACACCTAAGCAAGAGGTACCACTAACCAAACACTGCCATGAAGACCAAGGAACTCTCCAAACAAGTAAGGGACAATGTTGTTAAGTACAAGTCAGGGTTAGGTTATAAAAAAATATCCAAATCTTTGATGATCCCTAGGAACACCATCAAATCTATCATGACCAAATGGAAAGAACATGGCACAACAGCAAACCTGCCAAGAGACGGCCTGCCCACCAAAACTCACGGACAAGGAGGGCATTATTTAAAGAGGCAGCACAGAGACCTAAGGTAACCCTGGAGGAGCTGCAGAGTTCCACAGCAGAGACTGGAGTATCTGTACATAGGACGACAAATAGCCGTATGCTCCATAAAGTTGGGCTTTATGGCAGAGTGGCCAAAAGAAAGCCATTACTTTCAGAAGAAAACAAATGGCGTGTTTTGAGTTTGCGAAAAGGCACGTAGGAGACTCCCAAAATGTATGGAGGAAGGTGCTCTGGTCTGATGAGACTAAAATTGAACTTTTTGGCCATCAAAGGAAATGCTATGTCTGGCTCAAACCCAACACATCACATCACCCAAAGAACACAGTGAAACATGGTGGTGGCAGCATCATGCTGTGGTGATGTTTTTCAGCAGTCGGGACTGGGAAACTAGTCAGAGTTGAAGGAAAGATGAATGGTGCTAAATACAGGGATATTCTTGAGCAAAACCTGAACCACTCTGTGTGTGATTTGAGGCTAGGACAGAGGTTCACCTTCCAGCAGGACAATGACCCCAAACACACTGCTAAAGCAACACTTGAGTGCTTTAAGGGGAAACATGTAAATGTGTTGGAATGGCCTAGTCAAAGCCCAGACCTCAATCTAATAGAAAATCTGTGGTCAGACTTAAAGATTACTGTTCACAAGCGCAAACCATCCAACTTGAAGGAGCTGGAGCAGTTTTGCAAGGAGGAATGGGCAAAAATCCTAGTGGTAAGATGTGGCAAGCTTATCCAAAGCGACTTGGAGTTGTGATAGCCGCATTCACCCCCTTAAAGTCAATACTTTGTAGAGCCTACTTTGTGGCTCTACAAAGTATTGACTTTAAGGGGGTGGATAGTTATGCACATTGACTTTTTCTGTTATTTTGTCCTATTTGTTGTTTGCTTCACAATAATAAAAAAAAATGTTCTGTAAATTAAATGATGCAAATCCTCAAACAATCCATGTTAATTCCAGGTTGTGAGGCAACAAAACACGAAAAATGCCAAGGGGGGGGTGAATACTTTTCCAAGGCACTGTAAGTATTCAGACTTCAAATTTAGCTCAGGTGCCTCCCATTTCTCCTGATTGTTGCTGTGATGTTTCTACACCTTGATTGAAATCCACCTGTGGTAAATCACGTAAATTGATTGGACATGATTTGGAAGGGCACATACCTCTCTATGAAAGGTCTCACAGCTGACAATGCATACTGTATCAGAGCAAAAGCCATGAGGTCAAAGGAACTGCTTGCAGAGCTCAGAGACAGGATTATTGCAAGGCACAGATCTGCTGAACTAAACGTTCCCAAGAGCACAGCGGCCTACATAGTTCTCAAATTGAAGAAGATTGGCACAACCAGGACTCTTCCAAGAACTGGTCGCCTGGCCAAGCTGAGCAATTGGAGGAGAAGGACCTTGGTAAGAGAATGGACCAAAAACTGATTCCCAAAAAAACCCAATGGTTACTATGAGCTCCAGAGATTCTGGGCAGAGATGTGATAATGTTCCAGAAGGATAGCCATCACTGCAGCCCTCCACCGACCTGGCCTTTATGGCAGGGTGGCTAGAAGGAAGACTCTGCAAAACACATGAAAACCTGCTTGGAGTTCGCAAAAAAGCAACTGAAGGACTCTCAGACTGTGGGGAATAAAATTATCTGAGAGACCGTTTGCCAGCTATGATGCTCAATAAACAGTCCAGTACAGTATTCTTAATGACTCTCAAGCCAAGTTCTTAAAGGGTAACTCCACTTTCGTGGGAAAAAAAATAGCAAATAAAGAAGAAATAACATAGCGTATATAATTGCGACACAAATCATATTGTAATTAAATGTTATTAAAAATTACCTTTCCTTTTCAATCTGCAGCTCTGTAATTTTCTGTAAAATGCAATACAATAAGGCTACCATGAGGTGTTCTGTGTACAGAACGCCCCACAGAAACATAGTTTCCTGCTTGTGTGATTGGCCCACTGAATTTCCCAGAAGTCTGCCTAAGATACAAGTCAGATTTTAGGCATCCCCTGCAACAAAAATGTCATTTTTGGTGAGATACTCCCAATAGGAAATCATGTCTAAAGGGATGCAGGCCGGGCAGCTTTTCTCCTTAGAGCCCTGCAGGTGCACAGCTGATTAATAATTATGAAAAAGCTCATAGACTCCCTTTCCCACATGGATACAGACAAACACACAGGGATTACTTCAGAATAACAAAAGGTAGGAATCTGCAACAAAATTTGTTAAAATCCTTGTAATGTACATAGATCACCCAGAGGGGAATGTTTTTCTTTTTCAACAAAAGTGGAGTTACGCTTTAAGCATTTGGGAACCCTGACTGGCATATGCCTTTCCTGCTCTCCCCCCGACTAGTGTGGGCTGGCTTTGACTGGTGCCACTGATGATCCCGAGTCCCTGCCTTCCCCTCCCTCTCTTACCTCACTTCCTCTCCTTTTCCTTGTCTCTTTTCTTTTGTTCTTCCTTTCTTGCTGGTACCCTGTGTTCTCTTTCGCTTTTCATACATGTCCAGGACAAATTGCACTATTGTATGGAACTTCACAAGGCCCGGTACAATGCCAGCTAAAACTGATCTTCCCTGAATCTTCTTGTTTGGTATTTATGTTTATCAACAATTGACTGTGTAGGATGTTCCTCCCTTTTTTATTCATACTGTGTAAGCCTGTCTATATCCATGTTGCCAGTCCTAGCCCCTGCACGGGCGGACTGGGTGCTTTCTCTTGTCAATATGTTTTAAATGAATAAAAATGATTGCACCAGAAAAACATAGAAGGTATATCTCATTGGTACAGGTTCTGCTGCTCTGGGACTATGAAGGAAGGGGAAAGGTCAAGGCAGTAATTCTGACAATGATACCTAGCAGAGCTTTCTGATATATAGCTAATTGAAATATAGCAACATTTCCATTATGTTCCTACCCTGAGACCTTTTTTTCTACATTTACAGGTTGCAGCACAGCAACAGGAATCAGCTAGTACACAGAAGGCTGAGAAGGAAGTTTCCCGTATGGTTGTAGTTATGGTTGGATCCTTCTGTCTGTGTTATGTTCCCTATGCAGCTATGGCAATGTATATGATTACTAATCGAAACCATGGACTGGACTTACGATTTGTAACCATCCCTGCTTTTTTTTCCAAGAGCGCCTGTGTCTACAATCCCATCATATACACCTTCATGAACAAACAGGTAACGCTGTGACATTATTTTGGTGTGAGTGCGGAAGGTTTATAACCCTATAACCCTTTACCAGGTTTTTATTGTTGTCTGTGCCTCTATTAGGGAGATTTAACTTCACATTTTAATCCCTTTGAAAACACAAAATACATTTCCTGGTGCCTCCATGGCGGCATACATGTGATAGAGCTCCGCCTCTACTCCTCCTTCAGGACTAGTGAATAGCATAAATTAAAGGGCATATCCCCTCCCCCAACATTCTCCTTTTTTTCCTCATACCTCTGGATCTGGTGAAGACTAGCAGTACCTCAATACCTCTGCAGGCGGAAGCTTCCGCCGGGTTCAGCCTCTCCCGTGTGCAGTCCCTATTCTTGGACCGCTATTAGCGCTAATAAGACTGGGAACCCCTTCTGTGGATCTTTTGGGGTCTTGCAGAGTTTCCTCATAGGAACGCAGTCTGCTGGCGATTTAAGAACAAACGAATGTCGGTGAATGCAGCAGGAGGCTCAGCTTCTATTCGGTCCCCTTGGTGAGATTAGATTCTCTCCCTCATTCTTTAAATAAAAGAAGTACAGGTGAGCTTGGTAATAAAAGTTTTTTAAGTGAGATAAGAGCAAAGAGAGAAATATGTGTTTTTTTTTCTGCAAAGAGTAATTTTTTTCCCACTTTAAGACTTTTTTATTCCCGGTTCGAACATGCGCGGCCCGGGTATTGTGTATTATGCCTTTTCCTTTGGTTTCTGGGATCCGAGTGGTGTTTGGGGTGCCTACCGTGTCCTCTGGCTGGATGTTCCTGCTCTCCGCTGGCTGTGTGAGCGGTGGGGCGAGAGGGGGTACGGTGACACCTCTCCTGCTTCATTGCGCCGTCTTCTGGGTCTCTGTGTGCAGGCGCAGCCAAGAATATGCAGCGTCCCGCAGATGATATTACGAATGGTCCGGTGTCCCTGGTGCGCATGCACCTGCGCAGGCGCATAGAGCGGTGAGGTCTAGGCCGCCTTTTTCATTGTGGGAAAGGAATGTTCCCATTACTATCTGTTGTCAGGTGGGGAGGTGGGGGGGGGGGTTAATTAACTAATTAAGTAATTGAATGTTCACATCCCCTCTCCCTTTAAAAGTTAGTTCATTTTTGAGCTCATGGCTGCTCCTTATAGCTAGTGTGTGCCCTGCAGCTCAAAACATTTACAGCAAACAGGTATGTGTTACCTTTTTCCTTTTCACTGCTGATATGGATTTTTGCAAGGTTTTTCTTTGGGTCCTATTCTTTCTTTTCCATATTTCTACAGCTGATCCTCCTGCCCATTTCACCATGAGCCATTCCTCTCCCAGTCAAGATCCTCTTGTGTCTAAAAGGTATGGGACCATCCTTTTGTGAGTATAAAAAAAAAAAAGAGTGCGTCACTTATAAACAAACCCTGTTTGTTGCAGCCCTGTTCCTGCCAAGCAGTCCAGAAAGTCTTCAAGATGCTATGACAACAACGACAGTCTCGAGCGAGAGTCACATTCTTCGTGTCATAAGTCTTCCAGGAGATCTGGGTCCAGAAGACGTCATCGCTCTTCCTCACCCCCATCTAGAGGGTTAAACAAGAAGTGTTGGGCATGTGGCGCTGTACCACTCCCTGATAAATTGGTCTGTAAGGACTGTCTCAGGGACTACGCAGCCAACCGAGAGATAGAGAGCTGTCAGGTGGTTGATCTGCTCAAACAGACCATGAAGGACCCTTTCTTCTGGCGGCCATAATACCCACCCATGCGGCTTCTCAGGCTGTTCAGGCTCAAAGCCTAAACCACGACACTGCGGGTCCTTCATTGGGCAGTAACCTGCTACCTACTTTGGGAAGCACAGCCAGACACTCCTCCCCTGAGGATCTTTCTGGAGAGTCGTCGGAGGAAACTGAACCATCGGCTTTCAGTTTTTCCTTGGTCCAACCATTTGTTGGTTGGGAGGATCTGGAAGAGCCACCTCAAAAGTCATGATGTTCCTTAAGAAAAAGCAAGTGTTCTTCGTTCTTCCTGTTAATGGGAGAGATCAAAGAAGTCATAGAGGATGAATGGAACAAGACAGGCAAAAAGTTTTCCTTAGCCCATCTGTCCAAGTTGTATCCTTTAGCCGATAAGGATGCACAATCTTTAAGTTCAATGCCTGTGGTTGACGCGAGCAGTTGTACGGCTAGCAAAGAACGTGACTTTGCCAATGGAGGATTCAACTTCATACTTCATTCAAGGATCCCCTGGACAGGCGAATTGACTTGGATCTCAAGAGAAGCTATCTAGCTGCAGGGGCAGCTTGCAGACCTGCCATTGCGCAAACGTCTGTTTCTAACGCCCTCAGGTCATGGACAGAAAACATAGAAGCAGCCCTCCGCCAGGATGTCCCCAAGGAAGATATAATCAAGGCTCTGGATGAGCTTAAGTTGGCAGGGGATTTTGTGGGTGAAGCAGCCATTGACATGGTTCGCTGTTCGGCCAACACAATGCTACACTCGGTCATGGCAAAAAGGGCCATATGGCTGAAACCATGGACTGCTAATCTTGCGTCCAAACAAAATTGGTGCAAGATTCCGTTTGATGGCAAATCCTTCTTTGGAGAAAGGCTGGACAAAGCAATTTCCCGAGTAACAGGAGGTGCTAATATATGTCCTGGCCTCTCTAAGGGAGAGAGGGTTAAGAATTTACCACTATCTGGACGACATCCTATTGTTATCAAACAATCCGGATCAACTTATAACCCTCAGAGAGATACTTCTACAGTCTTTGTCAGATCTAGGTTGGTTGGTGATTCACAGGAAGAGCCAGTTGATCCCAACACAACAAATTATCTACCCAGGAGCAATGTTCTATACAAAGGTGGCCACAGTTTCTTTACCTCAACAGAAGATGGAGGGCATCATTCAAAAGATGCAGGGAATATGGCGAAATTACTGCGCTAAACCACAATAGTGTCAAAGGAAAACAAAAAGCAGCTAACACTCAAACAAAGTCCAAACGAAGTAAAAAATATACAGTGTAGCACTACAAGGAAAAACAATGAACTGTGATGTCGAATGAAATAATAATAAAGAATAAGTAAACTAATTCAGAGTCCAATGTTCACTGAAGTAGGACTGAGAAATTAATAAAAATTCAAAAAGTATGTCCATCACGTGCTTGATAGCAAATCTTCAGTTGAACACGGACAACACAAACAATGTTCAAGTGCCACAGGGTTAGGATTGGCAGAAGGACGGTCACTCTGTAAGGGATGGTTCCACTCCTCATCCGTGATGGTCCAGCTGGAGATCCTGGATCCTTGTGACTCTCCAAAGTAGTATATAACTTCCACCTTGTGGGGGAGCCGTCTGGAAGTTGTGGATGTATATCCAATGGACTCAATCGGACCGGGATAAAAATAAAAGAAAATGGAGGGACTCCATATGGTGTAGGTAAAAAAAAAAACGGAAGGTATTTATTTAAAAATGACAGTACATCAAAATAGATGAGTACAAGTACTGGTGATCACAAGTATATTAGTATAAAAGTATAAAAAGCAATGTGGGGAGCAAGCTTAGCAAGCCCAAAGCCTCATCCTCAAAGACTTCAACTGGGGCAGACAAGAGGCTGACAAGAAGTCCCACTTGTCAGCCTCACAGTGTCTGAACCTCATAGGCACGATGTCTTCCTGTATAACCATGGTTTCACTGGCATCTGAGACACTTCCAGACAGGTTTTCTAGCACAATGGAAAAAGCAGCATCTATCCCAGACAATTCTGGGAGCTTGCACTGGTGGACCAGGCCGGAAAATCTTTCCCGTTCTCATCATCTGGGTTCCCACTCTTGGACCACAATTACTTCAGATGTGAGTGGTCAGGGGTGGTGTGCCCATTGCAGGGAAGTCATGATCCAGGGGAGATGGTCCTTTCCCATCAAGGGGATAGTACCCAATGTATTGGAAATCAGAGCAGCTTTTCGAGCTTTAACTTAATTTGCACCCCAAATTAAGGGACCTGGGGCACTTCTGCCCCTAGAACAACAAAGCTGCAGTTTCCTATCTTCAGAAATAGGGGGGCACCCACAGCAGGACGCTTCTGAGGGAAGTGGAACCTATAATGATCTGGGCTGAGAGGAACCTAGTGGACCTCATAGCGATATATCTCCCAGGCAAGGTGAACACAGAGGCAGACATCTTGTTGAGGAAATTTGGGGACAACGAGTGGTCACTCCATCCCCATGTGATCAGATTTCTAGGCATGTGCAATTCATTTCGTTCCGAATTCGTCAAATTGTCGAATTTCGACAAATTAGTTAATTCGGGAATATCCGAATTAATGAAAACCCATTTAATGAATTTTTTCCGAATATTCGTAAATTCGATAAGATTGGACATTTGTAAATTCGGGCATTCGTACATTCGCAATTTACTAATGCACATTCGTACATTAGTAAATTAGTGAATTTGTAAATTTGTAAATTCGAAAATTCGGAAATCTAAAATAATAGTTAACTAAAAATAACTTAACTATTAGTAATTACTAGTAACTTTTAAATTATAGGTATTGTAATTTCCTTTCAAATTTGGCTGTTAGTGAACGTAACACATACAAATTTATCCAAAGTTATGAATGATCCGAAAAAACGGAATGGAACGTAATGAATTCATAATAATAAATAACAATAATAATAATAACAACGTTTTATTATTATTATTTATTATTAATTTGTTCCGTTCCATTTGTTTAGATGCAGCATTCGTTTTGGATAATTCGTAACTTTGGATACATTCGTATTTGTTACGTTCACTGACAGTCAAATTTGAAAGGAAATTACAATACCTATAATTTAATAGTTACTATTTCAGATGTTTGAATTTTCGGGTTTTTGGATTTTCAAACTTCGAATTTACAAATTTCCGAATTTTCTAATTTACAAATGTACGATTTTACGAATGTACCAATTTACAAATGTAAAAATGTACGAATGAACGAATGTTCGAATTTACGAATGTACGAATGAACAAATGAACGCATTTACGAATTTACAAATGAACGAATTTACGAATCGTGATCATAACGAATTACCCGAAAAACGAAAAAAATAATAAACTAATGAAACGAAAACGAAAATGAACAAATTTTTTGGCTGGGCACATGTCTACAGATTTCCCATCTATGGCATCCCCCACAGGTGGACCTCTTTGCTTCCCAGGAGAATTCCAAGCTCAGGATTCTTTTCTCTCCTGCCACACCCACAAGCGGAGGGAGTAGATGCATTATCATGCCCTTGGAACTTCAAGACGGCTTACGCCTTTCCTCCTCGTCCACTCATATTGAAGTTTCTCCTCAGACTCCTAAGGGAATCAGTTCAAATTCTGGCAGTATTACCTTATTGGCTGAAGAGGCCTTGGTTTCCCCTAGCCTTGCACCTCAGTGTGAATCCTCCTATCAAGATTCCCCCCTTCCCGCAGTTGTTAACCTAGGGCAGGCTAATCCATCCAGACCCACAAAAGCTGGATCTTTGAGTATGGAGGTTGAAAGGAGGAGGTTTGAGCTGTTAGGATGTTCCCAGGAAGTCATATCCACCTTGCTGAAAGCCCGGAAACCAGCAACCAATGCAATTTATGCTAAGATCTGTGATATGCTGAGTTCCTATCTTACACCACAGGAAAGGGTTTTGATCCAGTCTCTCCTACTACTGTTAATATTTTAAGTTTTCTTCAAATGGGTTTTGATTTGGGTCTCAGCCAGAGTTCCCTTAAAGTTCAAGTGTCGGCAATCTCTGTACTGAAGATGCGCCCTCCAACCAGGCAATCACATTTGAACCCATGAACACTTTTCTTTTCTTCCAGAGTAGAACTTCACCCTCTCCGAGGGTTTACACCCTAGGTCACCTCAACGGCAAATCTGTCTGAACCATGGGCATTACCAGTCTTCTCTGACCCAGAATCAAGTTCCTGTCATGAGTTAGAGCTCTCCAAAGTTCTCAGGGCCTACTTGGAAGCCACAGCGAGCTTTAGGAACTCTATTCTTGCCCCATGGGATGATAAGTCTGTCAGAGGAAGGGAGGGTTTCCCCAGAACCTTGGCCTCTTGGGTCGTCAAATTAATACAGAAAGCATACAGGGTGAAGAACTTGAATCCTCCGGCTCAAGTGAATGCTCATTCAACAAGAGCGGTATCAGCATCTTGGGCATTGAGGGCAAATGTTTCACATGGTTTTCCCGGCACACGTTCCTCAAACATTATCATATTGATCCCGGGGGTCTCACAACAGTAGAGTTCAGGTAGAAAAGCGCTTCATGCCGCTATATCTGTGTCTAATTAAAGTTTATTTTTTGTTTAAGCATTAAAACCCACCCGTGTGAGCTAGTTATTTATCACAGGTATGCTGACATGGAGGCACCAGGAAAATGGAAAATTGTATCATACTTACCGTAATTTTCCTTTCCAGGTGCCTATCCATGGCAGCATAAACTCCCACCCTCTGTATTCTATATTACAAAGAATGTTGGGGGAGGGGCTATGTCCTTTAATTTATGCTATTTACTAGTCCTGAAGGAGGAGTAGAGGCGGAGCTCTATCACAGGTATGCTGCCATGGATAGGCACCAGGAAAGAAAAATTATGGTAAGTATGATACAATTTTCCCTTTTTCAGGTTTAAGCTTTATCGATTCTATCCCTATTAGAGTAAATTTCAAGAACTTCCTGTCCTTCTGAGCCACTGGCACCAGTACAGAAGTGGAGGGAAATCTGCCCAACTGGAAACAGAGAGTAATACAACCCTTTTCAAACCTTTCTAATTCCAAACTGAAGACAAAGAATGTAGCTGGAGTTGCAGATACAGTAGGAACACTAGTCAGATGTAATAATATCTCTCTCTAGGGTTTTTACTTTTCTTCCTTGGCACCAAAGCAAAAGTTAATTGATTTTATTTCCTACAGCTGTTCACCCATCATAGCCCCTTAGCACCCACAATTGGTTTCTCAACCACTCCGGAAGATTTACCCCCCTTCCTTACCAGTCCATTTTTTGCGCTAGGGCACTGCGTTACGACACTGTACCCAAATAAATGTGTCAATTTTTTCCCCCACAAATAGAGCTTTCTTTTGGTGGTAGTTGATCGCCTCAGTGTTTGTTTTTTTTTGTGCTAAACAAAAAACGACCAATAAGTTTGAAAAAAAAAATATTTTTTACTTTCTGCTATAAAACATATCCAGTTAAAAAAATATTGAAATTTGTTTATCAATTTAGGCCAATATGTATTTTGCTACATGTTTTTTGGTAAAAAAAAAAATCCCAAATAAGCGTATGTCGATTGGTTTACTCAAAAGTTATAGCACCTACAAACTATGGGATAAATTTATGGAATTTTTATATATTTATTTTATTAGTAATGGTGGTAATCATATATAGGGTGAATAGCTTTCTGAATATTTTATAAATACACCACATAGTAATCACATGTAGGCTTCACTGAAAAAAAAAATGAAACCTTCAGCCTGCAATGTTCATCTGCAGAGCCATCTATTTAGAGATTAGATGGCTCTGCAGATCACCTTTTGAACATGTTACACCTGTATTTAGGGTGTAATGTGTAAAATGTTCAAGCAGAGACCCCTTCTGCTTAGCCACTCCTTCCCTGTGACCGCGGACAGGGGTTCCCTGCAACTGATTTCACATTTGAAATCAGCGCGGCTCTGTGGGGCTCCACCTGCACAACAGCTTCATTCATTCACAGAGATCTGTGAATGAATAAACTACAAGTCTTATCTTCCACCGCAGCAGACAGACTTGTAGTTTCAGTGGACTGCAAGTGTCCTAATTAGCATGCTTGTAGTTCATTCACACTTCCTACGGCTCTGAAACTGACAGCCCAAAGAGAGGTATGGGCACAAAACTGTAGGAAGAGTGTGCAGGAGCCTGACATTGCACCCACAATCCACTGATCCCAGCTGCAATGCTTTGTAGGCTCCTGTGGAAAAAAAAATGAATACACTTTTTTTTTTTTACCTACAAAAAGATGTGCATTTATTATATATATTTTTTAAAATTCTGCTAGATGCATTTTTGATGAAATTTCATCACAATGCCCATTATGAAGTGTTCAATGGTAACGCATCTGCAGCACATGAAAAATACACCTCAAGCACACTGGACAGATGTGAACCCAGCCTAAGTTTTAGTGGGTGGATGTTCAGGGTGATGCAAGCTTTGGTTGTAGAGTCCTTCGGGCAAAGCTAGTATTTACCTGCATAGGTGTGTACAGCCTATTGGATTAGGGTGTGCATCTCAAAGCTCACATACTTACAGTATCTCACAAAAGTGAGTACACCCCTCACATTTTTCAAAATATTTTATTAAATCTTTTCATGTGACAACACTGAATAAATGACACTTTGCTACAATGAAAAGTAGTAAGTGTACAGCTTGTATAACAGTGTAAATTTGCTGTCCCCTCAAAATAACTCAACACACAGCCATTAATGTCTAAACCGCTGGCAACAAAAGTGAGTACACCTCTAAGTGAAAATGTTCAAATTGGGCCCAATTAGCCATTTTCCCTCCCCGGTGTTATGTGACTTGTTAGTGTTACAAGGTCTCAGGTGTGAATGGGGAGCAGGTGTGTTAAAACTGGTGTTATCCCTATCACTCTCTCACACTGGCCACTGGAAATTCAACATGGCACCTCATGGCAAAGAACTCTCTGAGGATCTGAAAAAAAGAATTGTTGCTCTACATAAAGATGGCCTAGGCTATAAAAAGATTGCCAATAACCTGAAACTGAGCTGCAGAACAGTGGTTAAGACCATACAGTGGGTTAACAGGACAGGTTCTACTCAGAACAGGCCTTGCCATGGTCGACCAAAGAAGTTGAGTGCACGTGCTCAGCGTCATATCCAGAGCTTGTCTTTGGCAAATAGACATATCAGTGCTGCCAGCAATGCTGCATAGGTTGAAGGGGTGGGGGGTCAGCCTGTTAGTGCTCAGACCATACGCCGCACACTGCATCAAGGTAATCTGCATGGCTGTCCTCCCAGAAGGAAGCCTCTTCTAAAGATGATGCACAAGAAAGCCCACAAACAGTTTGTGGAAGACAAGCAGACCAAGGACATGGATTACTGGAACCATGTCCTGTGTTCTGATGAGACAAAGATAAACTTATTTGATTCAGATGGTGTCAAGCGTGTGTGGGGCGGCAACCAGGTGAGGAGTACAAAGACAAGTGTGTCTTGCCTACATTCAAGCATGGTGGTGGGAGTGTCATTGACTGGAGCTGCATGAGTGCTGCCTGGCACTGGGGAGCTACAGTTCATTGAGGGAACCATGAATGCCAACATGTACTGTGACATACTGAAGCAGAGCATGATCCCCTCTCTTCGGAGATGGGACGCAGGGCAGTATTCCAACATGATAACGACCCCAAACACACCTCCAAGATGACCACTGCCTTGCTAAAGAAGCTGAGGGTAAAGGTGATGCCCTGGCCAAGCATGTCTCCAGACCTAAACCCTATTGAGTATCTGTGGGGCATCCTCAAACGGAAGGTGGAGGAGCGCAAGGTCTCTAACATCCACCAGCCCTGTGATGTTGTCATGGAGGAGTGGAAGAGGACTCGAGTGGCAACTTGTGAAGCTCTGGTGAACTCTATGCCCAAGAGGATTAAGGCAGTGCTGGAAAATGGTGGCCACACAAAATATTGACACTTTGGGCCTCATTTGGACATTTTCACTTTGGGGTGTACTCACTTTTGTTGCCAGCTTTTTAGACATTAATGACTGTGTGTTGAGTTATTTTGAGGGGACAGCAAATTTGCACTGTTGTAACAAGCTGTACATTCAGTACTTTACATTGTAGCAAAGCGTAATTTCTTCAGTGTTCTCACATGAAAAGGTATAATAAAATATTTACAAAAATATGAGGGGTGTACTCACTTTTGTGAGATACTGTATGTGTGTCGCAATGTGTATATATTGGTAGATTGGTTTCAGTAGTTTTTATTTGTAATATTTTATTTAATTTTTTACAATTTTATTTTTTTACATTTTTTTTACACACTTTTTAGGAGCCCGTTTAGGGGGCTTTGGTGAAATATGAGAGGTTTAAACAGGGGGAATCTGCACCACACAGGGTGATTAGGGTGTGCCCAGGCACACCCTATGTGCTCGCCTATGTTTACCTGGTTGCTTGTGGGTGTTTTTTTGTTTGCTTGCTGTGTTGCTTTTGGATATCCTGTACTTTTCAGAATTCCTTTTGGCTCTGTTTACAATTAAGAAAACAAGATTTTTGACTTACCCTAAAATAAAATAATTTTCTTGGTGTTTGTTAAGGGACATAGGTCCTGCCCCTTGTTTTATGATCACTCATACTATTGCTTTTGTATGTGTCCCATTTGAACTCCAAGGAAAGGCTTTTACAGTAAGTAAAAAATTCAGTTATTGCTATAACAAAGTCACTGTACAAAAAAGGTTAATTTTTATATAACCTCAATTACAACTCCTCTGTTTTAAGTCATATTAGTTGAAAACAATATATCCTGATATGAACATAAATGTAAAAAAGGATACATTTTTAGGTTAACATATTCTCTCTTTTACACCCAGTTCCGTGGATGTATCATGGAGACAGTATGTGGTAGACCTATGACCGATGATTCCACATTGTCTAGCACCAGCCAAAAAACTGAAGTTTCTACAGTATCCCACAGCCAGGTCAGCCCATCTGCCAGCTAGCAACATTTTTTTTTAACAAACTCCTAAGACATATAGTTGCTTTTATGTTTCACTGTAATTTGTTTTTAAGTGGTTTCACAGTAAAAGCATTCTCCGTTGCTTCTAAAATGTGTCTAATGATAATTATATAAAACAAGAAATTTCTGTGGTATTTTATGTAGAAACCTATGCTTTACAAAAACTCAGGAGGTGGAAAAGGAACGGCAGAAATGTATTCAAATAGCGGCATTTCCAATTTCAACAGAATTTTTACCAATACATTCTGACACACTAGGCTCAAATAATAGAAGTCTAAATTCTTGGCGTCCATTGAGGGATACAAGAATTTAGATACTGTTGTTTATGCTACTGCCTACATAATTTGACGCTGGCAAACAAAGATTGTGGGTGAGCCCAAAATAACTCCTCCTACTGTCAGCATGCCTCAGTTTTGTGGCAACGCAGTTCTAAGAGGTGTCAAAGCAGTACCATTAATAGAGGGCTATAATCTGTGTACTTCAATTAACTCCTAGAAAATAATTTTATGGTAAGTATAAAAATTCTATTTTCTTTCTCATCCTCGGGCATTCGAATACTGTTGGGACAAACATAAGTAGTCCAACTGAGGGGTGGGCAAAATGGCAACACCTAACAGGCCCAGTGAGGGAACTGGGTACAGGATGTAGCCTAGGAGCCACCTGATGACCCAAGGCATGAATATGAACTGGATCAAGCTACCAATTATGAGAACCTCCCAAGATGACCAAAGGGAAGGCACCAAAAAATCAACTGGATGCTCAACACCTAAATAGAAAGGTCACCACCAGAGGGAAATGCTTTCATAAGGAAGTGAACAACAAACCTAAACCAGTGAGAGAGTGAATAACCAAATCTCACTGAATCCCTGTGAAGGGAAGACCCGACAGTCAAAATACAGATACTAGGAAGGACAGATCTCAAGCAGGAACCTCAGTCCAGGTAAGAAAGACAAGCTAGGCTACATGGGAAGACCCCAGCCTTTACACCTCTAAACCCATAGGATCAAAAAGGCATAAACTGTATTTAATGAGGTTGCTTTAATGACTTAAAGGCAAACTATCTATGGACCTGCCAGGGTTCACAATCAGCCCCCATTTGTAGAGGTGGGGACACACCTTCACGAAGAAGGCTTTTCAGAGGGCTTAGCTGGTCTTTAAATTCAAACCTTATTGGGTGTCCGAGTCAGGCTGAGGGCCTGGGGGCAACTACTGCAAAAGTATATGAAGGAAAAGGGTGTGACTCAACTGACCTTTCCATGGATCTCCTACGTTGGGGCAGAAATATGCGCTGGATTCCCATGGAATCTTTAATAATGATGGTATCAAATATAGGACCAAAGAGACAACCTTCCTTCAAGGTCAAGCGAGTCAGATGCTCTTTGGATATGGCATCAACGTCCCAATCAAATGCTCTGCCTATCTGTACAGACATCAGTCTCACATTGGATAGAACTTTAAATGTTTTTAATAAGCAGTCACAACTGAAACGTAAAACTCTAGACATCTGTTTTACATGCTCAATCAAAAAGTGGCCTGGCCTGGAGGTGGAGGGATCCAACCCATTTGGCCAAACTGGGATTTAGAGTGATTCCAACTACCTGTCAGAATCTTTAAAGCAGAACTAAACCCATTTCTGTAATGGTTTCCCAAGGCATGCCATGAATGTGAACTTTTACAGTTGCCTAAATGGCTGGTGTCATAACTGATTACATTTAGTTAAAGGAGTTGTAAAGGCAGAAGGTTTTTTTATCTTAATGCATTCTATACATTAAGATTAACAGCCTTCTGTGTGTAGCAGCTTTCCCAGCAACCCCCTAATACTTACCTGAGCCCCATCTCTGTCCACGAGTTCCTCATCCATCCAGGACAGAAACAGCAGCGGTGCCATTGGCTCCCACGACTGTCAAAGTCTGTTAGCCAATCAGGAGAGAGAGGGGGCGTGGCCAAATGGCAGCTCTGTGTCTGAATGGACAGACGGAGCTGCAGCTCGGGTCAAGTGCCCCCACAGCAAGCAGCGGTACTCAACAGGAGGGAGGGGCCAGGAGCAGCGAAGAGGGACCAGAGAAGAGGAGGATCCGGGCTGACCTGTGCAAATCCACTGCACAAAGGAGGTAAGTAAAAAACACAGTAAAAAGCACTGAATAGAAACTCCTGTGAAAGAATGGCAGATGACCGCTATGCTGAAAAATTGTCTATGATGGTGCCGATGTTGTAAAACCATAAAAAAGTTTGTTCAAGACGATTGTTTCAATAATGTGAATCAGTAAAGGCAGAGCTCCCCTCTGTCAGATGAAAAATCCAAACAGTACCTTATGCATGAAGTGGGCTGTAGACCAGCCCTGCTGGACGGTGCTGCGGTGATCAAATGTTGCTCCTCCTGTCAATGAGCAGAGCCCGATGGGAGGAAGAAATGGATATCCGGCCAGATGGATGCAGCCAATTGTGTGGCTAGGGGACACCGAGTCCATGCAGCTGCACGACTGCAAAGGGAGAGACAAGCCCGGCCTGCAATAGCGGTCTACCTCTGCGTCCCACACCTCGCCCTGGTTCAGCGTTCCCCGGAGCGGATGTCAGGCTCGGGTGCTTCTGCTGATCCACGCTATTGCAGGCCGGGCTTGTCTCTCCCTCTGCGGTGGTGTAGCTGCATGGACTCAGTGTCCCCTATCCACACAATTGGCTGCATCCATCCGGCCAGATATCCATCCCCTCCATCGGGGCTCTGCTCATTGACAGGAGGAACGACATCTGATCACCGCAGCACCATGCCGCAGGGCTGGTCTACAGCCCAATGCATGCACAAGGTACTCACACAACGTTGTCAACGCTGTTTGGATTTTCCATCTGCCAGAGGAGAGCTCTGCATTTATTGATTCACATCGTTCAAGATGATTATTGTTTAAATTTTTTTTATGGTTTTACAACCATTGGCACTAGACTATTTTTCAGCATAGTGATCATCTGCCTTTCTTTCATAAGGGTTTCCATTTAGCGCTTTTTACTGTGGTTTTCTCTGTTGGTTGTTTTTTTGTCTTTCAATTCTAGCACCGCTTCTGGTGCAGAAGCTCCACACAGCTGCTTATGGCTCCCCATATGGTACCATTCATTGTCAAGGGACTCACTGTCTTGGTCCCGTAGCGCCAGACTTGTTTGTGGTTATATTGGCAAGTATGATGTTTTTTTTTAAAAACAAACGAGACTTTACAATCACTTTAAGTTGGGTCACTGGCAGAACCACAGTCAATATTAAACCTCATTTTCAATTCCCTGTCAAAGGATACGGTTCTAACAAACTGTCAGGCGGGGCACAGGACCCTTCAGGGTGCTTACAGACTGCAGATACATAGTAGATGTAGTGAAAGGTTTTTGTAGCTGTATGAGCTTTGAAAGACCCAAACCTGGTTGATCCTCCAAATGAAAGGTAGTATGCACTGCATTAATAAGGTCTGCCCCTTGTAATTCTGAGGTAAAGGCAAAAGCCTGCAGTGTCTCAGTCTCTGACTGAGTCAGAGATGGTCACAGTGACTGGTGGCCCAGCCTGTTCACAGGTAAAGTGGAGGGGATGCCTCTGGGGTCAGTATCCATGAACAAAAGGTGAATATATGCACAAAGTCTTGAGTGGCTGCAGTAGAGGCACCTGATGACTGGGTTATGGGACTTAGCCTTATCCAATGGAGCTGAAGGAGACTCCAAGGACATAGACCTTATAACTACACACTAGCTGAATTCCATATTGCAAAACATCAGTACCCTTAGAGGATACCATGCAAAATCCAGAGTATGGGCTCTGTACTTGGAAAGTGTTCCATAGCCAATTTTCACAGGTGCGTGATATTTGGAAAGTAGTGCATTATACTTACCTTAGAACGAAGCCCTTCCAGCAGCGCCCGGTCACCGCCGAGAGGGCTGACATCTTCCCCAGGCCTTTCTTCTGGGTTTGCGAGCTCCGGTGCTGTAAGTGGCTGGAGCCGCAATGACATTACCCCTGCGCATGTGCGCAGGAAACCCACAGTTCCAGCAAGAAGCTCTAAAGGTCTGGCACAGTATGCCGGACCTCCAGAAAACATGCACCGGTAATGTCAGCAGCTGCATGCAGGGTGAAAATCTCCTAAACAGTGCATGTTTATAAGATATTAATTTTACCTACAGGTAAGCCTTATTATAGGCTTACCTGTAGGTAAAAATAACAAAGCGGCCTTTACTACTGCTTTAAGGTCATATTCCAGGCTAGTCCCCCAATGTCCAGTATTGCAAAGTCAAGCTGAGGAAAGATTGATCCAGATAGCTTGGTATGTATGTAGAGATTGGGTCAATCAGTGATGAAATCTTGATTAAAGTCAGGAGTAAAAAGATTCTGAAAATAAATTAAGGAAAAAAAAAATGGTTTGAATTTTCTCAGTAGTGCTAAAGATAAGATGTCCTTCCTCCTAGGAGACTAGCATAAAAAGAAGACATACTCAGAGCAGAAAGGAGTTATATTGGGCTGGTCAGTATTCAATCCTCCTATAGGTGGTGACTAACCCTACATTATCTGAATCATGTGTCCCTCAGTGTGAGAAAGAAAAGTTCTTTGGTACCCTCAAATGGCAGGCGATAGTTTAAGGTTTGTGTAATGCACCAAAATCACATACTGGAACTTGTCATCGCTTAAGCTTGGGTACAAGTCATCTTAGCAACTGATGAACAGCTATTCTTTAAATTTGATCCTAAACAGAACCTGTTATCACTGGTGAGTTGTTTCCAAAGTTAGAAATTACACTTGCTTCCCTACCCAGTGAGTTAAGAACTTGGAACAAGCGAGCACTGGCTTTTTAAAAGGCATTTGAACTTCAGACAACTACTAATAGATTCAAGTGTACAGTTTTAGGAAAGCTGAAAATACTAAACAATACAAAATACAAGCGCATTTGAGCCCACCTATATTAACAGAATGGTGTCTACACACCAGAAAAAAAAAATTATATATATATATACACACACACATATACTTACATACAGTGCTTTGAAAACGTATTCATACCTCTTGAAATTTTCCATGTTACAACCCAAAACGTAAATGTATTTTATTGGGATTTTATGTGATAGACCAACACAAAGTGGCAAAATAAACATTTTCAATTTTTTTTTTAAATATCTGAAAAGTGGGGCATCAATTTGTATTCAGCCCCCTTTAACTCGGATACCCCTAACTAAAATCTAGTGGAACCAATTAAAATGAAAATATAAGAACTCTAGTCCAACTGATAGTGTGCATAAAAGGTAATTATGTTCTAAAGAACTAGCAAATCACTCTTGGTGGGTCACCTATTCTTCCATATAAGACTCTGAAATTAGCTCATGAAACCAACTATCCCATCAGTAATCTGTCTAAAACCATCTGTGCGGGTGCCACCTCTGGGGAATTCAATCAGCTCTGCCATATGCTTATACATTTTTTTGGCGATTTTCTATGATGGTAAGTATTTTTTTTCTCGGATAAGGATAGTGTTGACCTGTTGGATCCATTGTGTCATTTTTGGGGTGCGTGCCAAAAGCCAGAGTCTGGCAATCAGCTTCCTAGCTAGGTATAGGAGCCTTGTGAGGGCAATGTATACTGGAGGGGGTACAATTCTTCATTAGGATTCCCTAACAGACATGTTAGCGCATCTACCGCTAGTTGAACCTGGTATATACTATTGATTTTGGCAATAATGGTGCTACAATAACTCATCAGTTTGGGGCATCTCCAGAGCATATGAATAAGATCGCCAGGTTGGGCTTGACATTTCAAAAAATAGGGGGTATTTTGCCTGCCCCATTTGTGCAACTGCACAGGCGTACGGTACACTCGGTGCAATATAAACAGATGGGACACTCTTTGTGCCGCGGACACCAACACCAAAGGTCCTACTCCCAAAATCTGCTCCCACTGTTCGCCATCAATGGGGCCAACATCTCTCTCTCATCCCTCCCTACAAGGTAAAAAGTCAGGGGCTTGTATGTTCAACAATTGGCAAGTATAAATTCTAGAAAATGATTCCTTTCTTCTCGGGGTCACTGTATATGGAGTCTAGGAATGCAGAGTCCTCTAGTTTCAAACGAGAGTGTCTACTCTGGCACCTCAAGGCATAGTGTAGCTGAACATATTAGTAATGATGGCCTTTAAGCATAGGGAATTCACTCAGTTAGGCCCCTTTCATACTGGGGCGGTGGGGGCGTCGGCGGTAAAACAGCGCTATTTTTAGCGCTGTTCTACCGTCGTTTTTGCGGCTGTATTCGGCCGCTAGCGGTGCGATTTTAACCCCCGCTGGCGGCCGACAAAGCGTTAAACCCACTCATACAGCGCGGCTATAGCCGCAGTATTACCGCGGTATAGCCGCGCTGTCCCATTGATTTCAATGGGCAGGAGCGGTGAATACACCGCTCCTTCACCGCTCCAAAGATGCGGCTCGCAGGACTTTTTTTACCGTCCTGCCAGCGCACCGCTTCAGTGTGAAAGTCCTCGGGCTTTCACACTGAACAAACAGCGGAGGCTGTTTAGGGGCGGTTTGCAGGCGGTATTTTTAGCGCAATAACGCCTGCAAACCGCCCCAGTGTGAAAGGGGCCCAATTGGGAGTACAGCTTTAGAACGAACCCATCAAGAATTTGGAAGAGGAAATTAATCCCCGCCCTTTGCCAAATCGGGTACTTAGGGACCCTGTTTAACCACTTGCCGACCGCCTCACGCCTATATACGTGAGCATAGCGGCACGGGCAGGCAAAATCACGTACCTGAAACGTGATTGCCTTCCCGCGGGTGGGGGGTCCGATCGGACCCCCCCCGGTGCCAGCTGCGGTCGGCATTTGGTTGGGAGCGATGACAGACGAGGGGGAGGCCATCCGATCGTGGCCCCCCCCTCGCGATCGCTCCCAGCCAATGAGAAACATCCCCTGCCTCTGTATAGTACACAGAGGCAGAGGATGTGATGTCATCTCTCCTCGGTCTGGCAGTTTCCGTTCCAGCGCCGAGGGGAGATGACATGTAAGTGCACAAAACACACACACACACAGTAGAACATGCCAGGCATACATTACACCCCCGATCCCCCCCCCGATCGCCCCCCGATCCCCCCCCAATCACCCCCCCCCCGTCACAAACTGACACCAAGCAGGTTTTTTTTTTTTTTCCTGATTACTGCATAGTGTCAGTTTGTGACAGTTAGCAGTGGTGGGACAGTGAGTATTACCCCCCTGTAGGTCTAGGGTACCCCCCTTACCCCCCCTAATAAAGTTTTAACCCCTTGATCACCCCCCCTCACCAGTGTCGCTAAGCGATCATTTTTCTGATCGCTGTATTAGTGTCGCTGGTGACGGTAGTTAGGGACGTAAATATTGAGGTTCGCCGTCAGTGTTTTATAGCGACAGGGACCCCCATATACTATCTAATAAATGTTTTAACCCCTTGATTGCCCCCTAGTTAACCCTTTCACCACTGATCACCGTATAACTGTTACGGGTGACGCTGGTTAGTTCGTTTATTTTTATAGTGTCAGGGCACCCGCCATTTATTACCGAATAAAGGTTTAGCCCCCTGTAGGTCTAGGGTACCCCCCTTACCCCCCTAATAAAGTTTTAACCCCTTGATCAACCCCCCTCACCAGTGTCGCTAAGCGATCATTTTTCTGATCGCTGTATTAGTGTCGCTGGTGACGCTAGTTAGGTACGTAAATATTTAGGTTCGCCGTCAGTGTTTTATAGTGACAGGGACCCCCATATACTATCTAATAAATGTTTTAACCCCTTGATGGCCCCTAGTTAACCCTTTCACCACTGATCACCGTATAACCGTTACGGGTGACGCTGGTTAGTTCGTTTATTTTTTATAGTGTCAGGGCACCCGCCGTTTATTACCGAATAAAGGTTTAGCCCCCTGATCGCCCGGCGGTGATATGCGTCGCCCTAGGCAGCGTCAGATTAGCGCCAGTACCGCGAACACCCACGCACGCACCGTACACGCACCGTACACCTCCCTTAGTGGTATAGTATCTGAACGCATCAATATCTGATCCGATCAGATCTATACTAGCAGCAGTTCCCAAAAACGCAGTGTTAGCGGGATCAGCCCAGATACCTGCTAGCACCTGCGTTTTGCCCCTCCGCCCGGCCCAGCCCAGTCCAGCCCACCCAAGTGCAGTATCGATCGATCACTGACACTTTTTTTTGTAGCGTTTTGGTGAACTGGCAAGCACCAGCGGCGTAGTATACCCCGGTCGTAGTCAAACCAGCACTGCAGTAACACTTGGTGACGTGGCAAGTCCCATAAGTGCAGTTCAAGCTGGTGAGGTGGCAAGCACAAGTAGTGTCCCGCTGCCACCAAAAAGACAAACACAGGCCCGTCGTGCCCATAGTGCTCTTCCTGCTGCATTCGCCAATCCTAATTGGGAACCCACCGCTTCTGCAGCGCCCGTACTTCCCCCATTCACATCCCCAACCAAATGCAGTCGGCTGCATGAGAGGCATTTATATATCCTCCCGAGTACCCCTACCCAACGAACCCCCCCAAAAAAGATGTTGTGTCTGCAGCAAGCGCGGATATAGGCGTGACACCAGCTATTATTGTCCCTCCTGTCCTGACAATCCTGGTCTTTGCATTGGTGAATGTTTTGAACGCTACCATTCACTAGTTGACTATTAGCGTAGGGTACAGCATTGCACAGACTAGGCACACTTTCACAGGGTCTCCCAAGATGCCATCGCATTTTGAGAGACTCGAACCTGGAACCGGTTACAGTTATAAAAGTTACAGTTACAAAAAAAAAGTGTAAAAAAAAAAAAAAACACAAACAAAAAAAAAAAAAAATAGTTGTCGTTTTATTGTTCTCTCTCTCTCTATTCTCTCTCTATTGTTCTGCTCTTTTTTTACTGTATTCTATTCTGCAATGTTTTATTGTTATTATGTTTTATCATGTTTGCTTTTCAGGTATGCAATTTTTTATACTTTACCGTTTACTGTGCTTTATTGTTAACCATTTTTTTGTCTTCAGGTACGCCATTCACGACTTTGAGTGGTTATACCAGAATGATGCCTGCAGGTTTAGGTATCATCTTGGTATCATTCTTTTTAGCCAGCGGTCGGCTTTCATGTAAAAGCAATCCTAGCGGCTAATTAGCCTCTAGACTGCTTTTACAAGCAGTGGGAGGGAATGCCCCCCCCCCCCACCGTCTTCCGTGTTTTTCTCTGGCTCTCCTGTCTCAACAGGGAACCTGAGAATGCAGCCGGTGATTCAGCCAGCTGACCATAGAGCTGATCAGAGACCAGAGTGGCTCCAAACATCTCTATGGCCTAAGAAACCGGAAGCTACGAGCATTTTATGACTTAGATTTCGCCGGATGTAAATAGCGCCATTGGGAAGTTGGGGAAGCATTTTATCACACCGATCTTGGTGTGGTCAGATGCTTTGAGGGCAGAGGAGAGATCTAGGGTCTAATAGACCCCAATTTTTTCAAAAAAAGAGTACCTGTCACTACCTATTGCTATCATAGGGGATATTTACATTCCCTGAGATAACAATAAAAATGATTTAAAAAAAAAAAAAAATGAAAGAAACAGTTTAAAAATAAGATAAAAAAGCAAAAAAAAATAAAGAAAAAAAATAAATAAATAAAAAGCACCCCTGTCCCCCCTGCTCTCGCGCTAAGGCGAACGCAAGCGGCGGTCTGGCGTCAAACGTAAACAGCAATTGCACCATGCATGTGAGGTATCACCGCGAAGGTCAGATCGAGGGCAGTAATTTTAGCAGTAGACCTCCTCTGTAAATTTAAAGTGGTAACCTGTAAAGGCTTTTAAAGGCTTTTAAAAATGTATTAATTTTGTTGCCACTGCACGTTTGTGCGCAATTTTAAAGCATGTCATGTTTGGTATCCATGTACTCGGTATAAGATCATCTTTTTAATTTCATGAAACATTTGGGCAATAAAGTGTGTTTTAGTGCATTAAAATTTTAAAAAGTGTGTTTTTTCTCCAAAAAAATGCGTTTGAAAATCGCTGCGCAAATACTGTGTGAAAAAAAAAAAAATGAAACACCCACCATTTTAATCTGTAGGGCATTTGCTTTAAAATAATATATAATGTTTGGGGGTTCAAAGTAATTTTCTTGCAAAAAAAAATAATTTTTTCATGTAATCAAAAAGTGTCAGAAAACGGAAAATTGTATCATACTTACCGTAATTTTCCTTTCCTGGTGCCTATCCATGGCAGCATACTAGTGATAGAGCTCCGCCTCGACTCCTCCCTCAGGACCAGTGAATAGCATAAATTAAAGACGAAGTCCCTCCCCCAACATTCTCCGTAAAATAGAATACCGAGGGTGGGAGCGTATGCTGCCATGGATAGGCACCAGGAAAGGAAAATTACGGTAAGTATGATACAATTTTCCGTTTTCCTGGTGCCTCCATGGCAGCATACTAGTGATAAATAACTAGCTGACACGGGTGGGATAATGCTTAACAATAAATATTTAATTAGAATGAGACATCGCAGCCTGAACTGCCCTTCTCCCGAACTCAACCGTCGTGAGAGCTCCTGGGTCGATACGGTAATGTCTGAGGAAAGTATTGCGAGAGGACCAGGTGGCGGCCCTGCACACCGTCTCTAATGACACGTTAGCCCTTGCTGCCCAGGAGGTTGAGACTGCCCTTGTGGAATGAGCATTCACTCGGGATGGAGGTTCCATATTTTTTATCCTGTAGGCCTTCTGGATTAGCTTTACCACCCAAGATGCCAGAGTTCTGATGGAAGCTTCTTTGCCCCTGTATTTGCCGAATGGAACAATGAAGAGTCTTTCCGAGTTCCTGAAGGATCTAGTGGCCTCTAGGTAGGCTCTGAGCACTCTGGATATGTCCAGCTCGTGACATGATCCTGAATCTGCTTCAGCAAATACCGGTAGTGCCCAGGGCTCCAAAAGGTGGCTTGGAGTAGTGACCTTAGGTGTGAACCCCCGAAGGGGACGAAGTTCCACTCTATCGTGAAAAAAAGAGATGTGGTCATCACCTATTCCCAACGAGTGGAGTTCTGAGATCCTTCTACCAGATGTAATGGCTAACAGAAAAAACGTTTTCAGTGTTATGTTCCATATTGTTAGTTGTTCCACTGGGGTAAATGGATGGTCAGAAAGGACTTCAAGGACCAGGGATAAATCCCATTTGGGAAAAGACCGTCTGACAGGTGGCCGAATCTTTAACACTCCTCTGAGGAAGGTGACTACTAAGTGCTCTTCTGCCCATCTCTTATTTGTTGCTGCAGAAATAGCTGCTACTTGCACTTTGAGAGAACTCAGGGCAAGACCCAGATCAAGTCCTGACTGGAGGAAACCGAGAACATCTGATGTAGAAGGAGAGATTGGATCAAACTCATTTGAGGTAGCAAATGACAAGAACTTGTTCCAAATTCTTGAATATATGGTGTTGGTTGCTGGTTTCCTGGCTCCTAGGAGGGTTGATATGACCCCTGGGGAACATCCTAAGGACTCGAACCTTCGCCTCTCAACCTCCAGATGCGAAGATTCAGCTTCTGAGGGTCTGGATGCACTAGACTGCCCTGCGTTAGAAGTTGAGGGAAAGGAGGGATCCTGATCGGAGAGCTCACACTGAGGCGCATAGCTAGAGGAAACCAGGGTCTCTTCGGCCAATATGGGAGTACTGCCAATACCTGGACCGTCTCTCTGAAAAGTCTCAGGAGGAATTTGAAAATTAATGGGCGGGGGGGAAAAGCATATGCGGTGGTGAACCTCCAGGGGCATGACAGGGCATCTATTTCCTCTGCTTGCGTATACGGCAGGCGAGAGACGAATCTGGTCAGCTTGGCATTCTCCGGGGAGGCAAATAGGTCTATCTGAGGAGGATCCCAGAGGTTGGCAATCTGACTGAAGACCTGGGGATGAAGAGCCCACTCGTTGTTGTCCAGGAAGTTTCTCGACAACGTGTCTGCTTCCGTGTTCAACCTTCCCGGGAGATACATCGCCCCGAGGTCTAGGACGTTCTTCTCTGCCCAGAGCATGATTGCCTCTACTTCCCTGAGGAGTGATGTGCTGCGAGTGCCCCCCTGCCTCTGCAGGTATGCGACAGCTGCCCTGTTGTCCAGGCGTAAGAGTACTCTCTGGCCCTTGATCTGAGATGCCAATGAAGTTAGCGCCAGGAATGCTGCCCTCATCTCCAGGATGTTGGATACTACTCCCTGGGTGGAACAGGACCATCTCCCCTGTATCCTGGTTTTCCCGCAATGGGCTCCCCAGCCTTGTCCGCTTGCGTCGGACGTAATTGTGATCCAGGAGAGAGAACCCAGATAACGAGGTTTGGAGAGGTTTTCTGGCAGAGTCCACCAATGAAGGCTCCTGCGCATTGCTCCCGTCAGTAGAATTGTCTGAGAGAGTTGCTGTTTCTTCCACTGCGCCAAGAAACCCGTCTGAAAATACCTCAAATGCCAATGGGCCCAAGGAATCATTGGTATACAGGCAGACATTGTGCCAATGAGGCTCAGGCATTGTGATGCCGTTAGGTATCGGCTCGCAATGGTTTTGACCATCTTCTGGATAATAATCCTCATCTTCGGGGATGGTAATGACACTGTCCCCTCCCGGGTGTCGAACATCGCACCTAGATCTCATCCGCTGAGTAGGCGTGAGCTGACTCTTCTCTAAGTTTACCAACCATCCTAGTTCCTTCAGGGACTGGAGAAGAATATCTCGGTGATCCACCAGCTGACCCGGACTGCTTGCTAGGAGGAGGATATCGTCCAGATAGTGGTATATCCTCAAGCCCCTCTCCCGCAGGGGAACCAGAGCGGATATTAGAATCTTGGTGAACACCCTGGGGGAGGTGCACAGACCGAAGGGCAGGGCTTGAAACTGCAGGTGTATCTGACCTACTGCAAATCTGAGATACTTCTGGAAGGTAGGTAGAACTGGCACGTGTAAGTACGCGTCCTGCAGGTCGATTGAGATCATCCAATCTGTTGGTTGTACTGCCTGAATAATTGTTTGTAGGGACTCCATCTTGAAGCTTTCCGGGTGTATGTGCCTGTTGAGCTTTTTTAGATCTATCACAGGTCTCCATCCCCCCGCTCTCTTTGGGACCAGAAATAGAGTGGAATAGAAGCCTGCGAAGCGCTCTGCCAAGGGAACCGGCACAGCTGCTTTCTGAAGCTGGAGTGATGATACAAAGTGTCTTAGGGCTTGAGCCTTCAGCGGAGAGGATGGAATCTCTGTTCTCTTGAAAGAATTTTGCGGTGGTGGATGAGAGAAACTCCAAAAGTGTCCCCATTGAATTGTTGACAGGACCCAGGGATCCTGGCATTTTTTGGCCCAGACTGGAAAAAATTTTTTTAGCCTGGCTCCCACCGGGAGTGTCTGGGCTAATCTGGCGTCAAAAGGACTGCTTCTGCTCATGTGTAGTCGGAGGGGCCTTCAGCTTTTTGCCCAAAAAGGATGCCTGAGTGCCTCTCCAGGGTTTCCTGCTGTCTCTGGACTGTCTTGATTGTCTAAAATCCCTAGGATTTGACTGGCGGAACCTGGAAAACCCCCCTCTGGATCTTCGCATCCTCCTGTCTTGGGGAAGCATCCCCGACTTTCCTCCTGACAACCTGGAAATGGCTTTGTCCATCTTGTCTCCAAATAATGCCTTCCCATCGAATGGAATTTTGCACCAATTTTGTTTGGAGGCTAAATCTGCCGTCCAGGGTTTCAACCACAAGGCCCTCTTTGCCATTACCGAGTGCAGCATAGACCTTGCTGAACACCTAATCGTGTCTATAGCTGCTACTCCGACGAAGTCAGCTGACAGCCTAATTTCCTCCAGGGCTTTAATTATGTCCTCCTTGGGGACGTCCTGGCGGAGAGCCGTTTCAATGTTATCTGTCCAAGCCCTAATGGCATTAGACACAGAGGTGAGGGCAATCGCTGGCTTACATGCTGCTCCTGCAGCTAAATAGCTTCTCTTGAGGTCCAGGTCGATTCGTCTGTCCAGAGGGTCCTTAAAAGAAGCAGAATCTTCCATAGGCAGGGTGATATTTTTGGCGAGTCGCAGAACTGATGCGTCTACCACAGGCACAGAGTTTAGTGATTGAGTTCCTGACTCCGGTAAGGGATACAGTTTCTTGAAACGACCCAATGAAAGTTTTTTGTCAGTCTTTGACCATTCATTTTGAATGATTTGGCTAATTTCGCCCATCAAAGGGAAGAAAACCTGTTTCCTTTTAAGAAATGGGAAGTAGCTTTTTGCTTCCTGTGGGGGTTCCTCAGCGTCCTCCCAGGCTATTGCAGCTCGGACCGCCTGGATGAATGGTTTTACCAATGAATGACTGAAACCAGCCTGATCGGATTCATCCGATGAGTCTTCCGAAAGGTCTTCAGGTGGAGAGTCTCTGGCCGCTCGACCTGATGGGGGTAGAGGAGTACTGGCTGCAGAAGGACCAGGAAGATTAACTTCAACATCCTGAGCCTGGGAGACCTGCGGGACTGGCTGAGCGGGAACCAAAGCCGCAAGCTCAGAGAAGGAGTCCTTCATGGTCTTTTTGAGCAGGTCCACAACCTGTTGGTTTTCTAGCTCGCGGCTGGACGCATATTCCGAAAAACAGTCCTTGCAAACTACTTTGTTCGGTAGTGGAATAGCCCCACAGGTCCAGCACTTCTTCTTATTGGATCTAGGAGAGGAGGACCGATCCCGCCTTCTGGATCTTGATCTATGCCGAGAAGAATAGGACTCACGTCTTGATGAGCGAGACCGGTGGCGTGAAGAGCGAGATCTGCGACTTGGGCTGTCGTCATCGTGGTGCCTTGAGGATTTTTCGGTCCTCTTGGAGTGGGCAGGGCTATGATTTCAAGAAAAAATCATGTCAGGCCAGCGAGCGCACTTTTTTTTTTTTTTTTTATACTCACGTAAAGGTGGTCCCATACCTAACGGAAGTGTGAGGATCTTTGTTGATAGGAAAACAAAAAATCACAAGTCTGGAAGAATGAGCTGATCCTTTTGCGACTCCATTGCCTTCATCATATGAAATGGTGGCAGACTGCGTTCCAGAGGAAACTCTGCAAGAAGACCCCAACAGATCCACAGAGGGGTTCCCAGTCTTATCAGCGCTGTGAGCGGCCCAAGAACAGGGACTGCGCACGGGAAAGGCTAAACCCGGCGGATGCTGCCAAAGGCAGAGGTATGGACATACTGCTACTCTTCACCAGCACAAGAGGTATGAGGAAAAAAAGGAGAATGTTGGGGGAGGGACTTCGTCTTTAATTTATGCTATTCACTGGTCCTGAGGGAGGAGTCGAGGCGGAGCTCTATCACTAGTATGCTGCCATGGAGGCACCAGGAAAGGGCTTTGTCTTCAAGTGGTTAGAAGAGTGGGTGATGTGTGACATAAGCTTCTAAATGTTGTGCATAAAATGCCAGGACAGTTCAAACCCCCCCCAAATGACCCCATTTTGGAAAGTAGACACCCCAAGCTATTTGCTGAGAGGCATGTCGAGTCCATGGAATATTTTATATTGTGACACAAGTTGCAGGAAAGAGACAAATTTTTTTTTTTTTTTTTTTGCACAAAGTTGTCACTAAATGTTATATTGCTCAAACATGCCATGGGAATATGTGAAATTACACCCCAAAATAAATTCTGTTACTTCTCCTGAGTACGGGGATACCACATGTGTGGGACTTTTTGGGAGCCTAGCCGCGCACGGGACCCCGAAAACCAAGCACCGCCTTCAGGCTTTCTAAGGCCGTAAATTTTTGATTTCACTCCTCACTACCTATCACAGTTTCGGAGGCCATGGAATGCCCAGGTGGCACAAACCCCCCCCAAATGACCCCATTTTGGAAAGTAGACACCCCAAGCTATTTGCTGAGAGGTATAGTGAGTATTTTGCAGACCTCACTTTTTGTCACAAAGTTTTGAAAATTGAAAAAAAAAAATTTTTTTCTGGCCTTTCTTCATTTTCAAAAACAAATGAGAGCTGCAAAATACTCACCATGCCTCTCAGCAAATAGCTTGGGGTGTCTACTTTCCAAAATGGGGTCATTTGGGGGGGGGTTGTGCCATCTTGGCATTTTATGGCCTTCAAAACTGTGATAGGTAGTGAGGAGTAAAATCAAAAATGTATGCCCTTAGAAATCCTGAAGGTGGTGCTGGGTTTTCGGGGCCCCGTACGCGGCTAGGCTCCCAAAAAGTGCCACACAAGTGGTATCCCCGTACTCAGGAGAAGCAGCTGAATGTATTTTGGGGTGCAATTCCACATACGCCCATGGCCTGTGTGAGCAATGTATCATTTAGTGACAACTTTTTGTAATTTTTTTTTTTTTTTCTTTTTTTTGTCATTATTCAATCACTTGGGACAAAAAAAATAAATATTCAATGGGCTCAACATGCCTCTCAGCAATTTCCTTGGGGTGTCTACTTTCCAAAATGGGGTCATTTGTGGGGGTTTTGTACTGCCCTGCCATTTTAGCACCTCAAGAAATGACATAGGCAGTCAGAAACTAAAAGCTGTGTAAATTCCAGAAAATGTACCCTAGTTTGTAGACGCTATAACTTTTGCGCAAACCAATAAATATACGCTTATTGACATTTTTTTTACCAAAGACATGTGGCCGAATACATTTTGGCCTAAATGTATGACTAAAATTTAGTTTATTGGATTTTTTTTATAACAAAAAGTAGAAAATATCATTTTTTTTCAAAATTTTCAGTCTTTTTCCGTTTATAGCGCAAAAAATAAAAACGGCAGAGGTGATCAAATACCATAAAAAGAAAGCTCTATTTGTGGGAAGAAAAGGACGCAAATTTCGTTTGGGTACATCATTGCATGACCGCGCAATTAGCAGTTAAAGCGACGCAGTGCCGAATTGTAAAAAGTGCTCTGGTCAGGAAGGGGGTAAATCCTTCCGGGGCTGAAGTGGTTAAGGCTCCATTCACACTAACGCGTTTTTTGATGCATTTTGCAGAAATGCATGGGAATTTTTTAACATGGGTACCTATGGAACATGTTCACATTAATGCATTTTTGTACCTCTGCGTCTTTGGAAAGGGTCAGGGACTTTTTTTCATGCAAAATGCAGCGTTTTGCATGTAATAGAATTCAATGGACCAGCATCAAAAACGCAAGTACAGCGTTTTTACAGCATCTTTGCGGCGTTTGAAGCGTTTTGGGCTTTTTTTTTTTTTAGACTGCACACAGTCTAAAAAAAACAAAAAAACCCGCGCAAAATGCGGCAAAAACGCTGTAAAAACGCGGCAAGCACCACAAAAAACACTGCAGAAACGCTCAACAGAAACATGCATAGATGTGAATCGAGCCTAAGTCTGTGTGAAAGCGGTTTTGCCAAATGGGGGTTTGACGTAGATAACCCGTCTATCCAAGTGTGTTCTTAACCCCTATCCAGACTTTCATCAGTAGCTGAGCGGTGGGGCAATTAAATAGGATTTTAGGGAGTCCCATTTCCATATGGGACAGGGCCGTATAAGCTGTGTCCGGGCCGATAAGGAGATTCCTGGAGGGGTCTGTAGTCGTCTCAAGATCCCACCCCGTGAAGTGTTGTAGTTGGGCTGCAAAGTAGTACATTTGTGGGTGCAGAACAGCCAATCCACCCTGATCTTTGGGGAGTTGCAGAGTGGCAAGTTTAATACGTGCTACTCCACCTCTCCAGACAAGGGGACTGAACTGTGAGACAATATGTCAGAACCAGTACTGTGGTATCCAGACTGGGGCGTTATGTCAAATGTACAAAAGTTGCAGTGCCCAGATCATTTTTATAAGATTTACCCGTCCAGTTACTGACATTGGTAGTTTACTCCAACTGGCCTGTTTATGTTGAAACTTTGGTTTCAAGTTCAGTGTGATATAGTCCCCTGGGTCTCCTGTCACTACTATACCCAAGTATTTGAATGAGGTAACAACTTGTATATGAGAAACATCATCTGGTAGAGGTGTTGGTAGAGGGTCCAGTGGTAAAAGAGCCAATTTGTGCCAGTTAATGTCAAAGCCCGACAGCCATCCAAACTGGTCGACTAGGCGCATCACTCCCTTCAGGGAGTCCCCAGTATCTCATAAGTACAGCAGGGTATCGTCTGCATTCAATGAGATTTTTTCCCCTCTCTGACCCCACCAGAAACCTGCGATGTTGGGGGAGGCCCGCACCATCACTGCCAGAGGTTCCAATGCAACGGCAAACAGCAGGAGTGACAATGGGCACCCCTGCCGTGTCCCGTGAAACAGAGGAAATGGCTCCGATAGGGTGTCATTAATCCTTACCTTCACTGTGGGAGCAGCATACAATAGCTACACCAATGATATGAATCTGTCGCCCAGACCAAAACGACGCAGCACCTCCCACAAATAGTTCCACTCCATGCTGTCAAAAGCTTTGGCAGCATCAAGGGAAAAAATGTCTCTGTTGCCAGGGTTATCTACTGGGATTTGAGTGTTGAGAAATAACCTGCGGATGTTCAGCGTAGTAGATTGGGTAGGGATGAAGCCGGACTGGTCAGAGTGGACCAGGTCCGCCACAACCCCGGAAGTCTACTGAGTAACACCCGTGCTAGTAATTTGATGTCTGCGTTAAGCAGCGAAATGGGCCTATAAGTCAGGCTGTAGTGGGTCCTTGCCAGGTTTTGGGATGACCACTATGATAGCCTCATTCATAGAAGCGGGTAAACCACCTTCTTGAAGGGCATCGTTTAGGGTTGTTAACAGGGTAGGTAAAAGAGTGTCCCCATAGTTCCCTTATGTTTCTGTGAGCAGGCCGTCAGCTCACGGTGATTTATTTGCCATCTGTGCCACTGCTAGAGTAAGCTCCTCAAGAGTCAGTGGGTTACTGAGGGCAGCAATAACTGGAGAGGGAGCACTGGTCCAAAAAGTGGCTCAGCTCCTCGTGTGGGATGCACTTTAGACATATATAGATCTCTGAAGAAGTCCAAAAACACTTTGGGGACGCGGGTCCGGTCAGTGTCCCCCTCAGTGTTCCGAATGGCCTCTATATGGGTCGTGCCTTGCTGGGCTTTAGCTATCATGGCTAGTAAATGTCCAGTGTTTTCACCTTCATTAAAGTATTTTTTTTCTGCAGGAAGAACCGTTTGTTCTCCGCTGCAGTGGTGGAGTCCTGCTGATACAGGGCCTGTGCTTCCAGCCACCTACACTCTGATTCCAAAGTGGGGGCAGCAATATACCGCCGTTAGAGAACCTTAGTGAACAAACAGCATCATGAAGGCCAAGGAATGCACCAGACAGTTTGTATAAAGTGATAAAGTTGTGGAGAAGTTTAAAGCAGGTTAGGTTATAAAAAAAAATATTCCAAGCTTTGAACATCTCACAGAAGCACTGTTCAATCCATCATCCGAAAATGAAAAGGCGTATGGCACAACTGCAATCTACCAAGACATGGCTGTCCACCTAAACTGATAGGCTGGGCAAGGAGAGTATTAATCAGGAGAGTATTAAATCAGAAAAGCAGCCAAGAGGCCCATGGTAACTCTGGAGGAGCTGCAGAGATACACAGCTCAGGCAGGAGAATCTGTCCACAGGACAACGAATAGTTGTACACTCCACAAATCTGGCCTATATGGAAGAGTGGCAAGAAGAAAGCCATAATAAGTGCCGTTTGCAGTGTGCAAACATGTGGAATCAAAAAAAGGGGGATAAGTACAGCGCTGCCCCAATGATGTTAAAAAAAGTAGTTACACAATAAGCAGCTAACACGCCTCTAAGACATAGATAGAAGTAAGTTAATCAGAAAATATATAGTGTAGCGCTATGCGTATAAAATAATGGTACAAATTAGGTTCAAGCTATCTCTCAATGGCCGGCAGATAGACAAGAAGTATTTAGAAGAAAAGTGACTCAATACAAAAAAATGCACTATATATTACAAAATGACATGTAGAATATAATAATTACAATACACCAGTGAAGTGTGAAGACAAGACCAAATAATAGGTAAAAAATCAACCAAAAAAGTCCAAAATATATAAAAAGTGTATTCCTGATGGGAATCGAAAACCACCACCAACAGTCTCTGAAGGTTAACTGGTGAAGACAAAAAAATTGGAGAACTTCTGATAGGTGAAAGGGTAGAACATCAAGTGAAATGAGACGTCTGGATATATGATAGAACCATCACCAGGGCATCTGAGGAGGCTTACCGGAAGCAGGGGACTTGAAAAGACATACGTCTTACAAGTCTCAAAAAGCTTGTTTAGCCGCCAGGGCTGGCAAGATGGAACAACGGGTATCCACAACTTCAAATAAGGGGGAAAGGAAGATCTGTCACAGCTTCAACCGTCCAGACTTTTCAGCAGGCCAACCGGATGTTTATATAAAAATATATCTCCGATTGAAAGGCTGGGGGTGTAATCACCGATAAATGCGCTGTAGGGCCCTACAGCGCATTTATCGGTGATTACACCCCCAGCCTTTCCATGGTGATGGTTCTATCATATATCCAGACGTCTCATGTCACTTGATGTTCTACCCTTTCACCTATCAGAAGTTCTCCAATTTTTTGTCTTCACCAGTTAACCTTCAGAGACTGTTGGTGGTGGTTTTCGATTCCCATCAGGAATACACTTTTTATATATTTTGGACTTTTTTGGTTGATTTTTTACCTATTATTTGGTCTTATCTTCACACTTCACTGGTGTATTGTAATTATTATATTCTACATGTCATTTTGTAATATATAGTGAATTTTTTGTATTGAGTCACTTTTCTTCTAAATACTTCTTGTCTATCTGCCGGCCATTGAGAGATAGCTTGAACCTAATTTGTACCATTATTTTATACGCATAGCGCTACACTATATATTTTCTGCAAACATGTGGAAGAAAGTGCTCTGGTCAGATGAGACCAAAGTTGAACTTTTTGGCCTAAAAGCAAATCGCTGTTTGTGGGGGAAAATTAACACTGCAAACATCAGCCTGAACACACCATCCCCACCGTGAAACATGGTGGTGGCATCATGTTGTGGGGATGCTTTTCTTTAGCAGGGACAGGGAAGCTGGTCAGAGTTGATGGGAAGATGGAAGGAGCCACATATAGGGCAATCTTAGAAGAAAACCTGTTAGAGTCTGCAAAAGACTTGACTGGGGCAGAGGTTCACCTTCCAGTAGGACAATTACCCTAAACATACAGCCAGAGCTACAGTGGAATGGTTTAGATCAAAGCATATTCATGTGTTAGAATGGCCCAGTCAAAGTCCGGACCTAAATCCAATTGAGAATCTGTGGCAAGAATTGAAATTTGCTGTTCACAGATGCTCACCATTCAATCTGACAGAGCTTGAGCTATTTTGCAAAGAAGAATGGGCAAAAATGTAATTCTCTAGATGTGCAAAGCTGGTAGAGACATCCCCAAAAAAAACTTGCAGCTGTAATTGCAGCAAAAGGTGGTTCTACAAAGTAATGACTCATTTTCCTTCCACGTCACAATTATGTGCCACTTTGAAGTGATGTGAAGTAGAGAACTTGAATGAAGTGGGAATGTGCAGGAAACATAAGATCAAGCTAGTTTTTTTTTCTTTTGTGGACAGTGCTTTTGCTTGCAGTCCTTGTGTGAGATTTGCAAGGAGTGCCAGCTCAGTGAATAAGTCAATGCTTTTCTATATTGCTCAATGCTGCTAACATTGAGAGGCTCCGTTACAGGAGAGGAAAGCACAGGGATATTTTTAATGTGGGGATGCACACTAAGCATTTTTCATACAGGCAGTAGATGTGGGACAGTATCCATCAAGCCGCCGCTATTTCTTTCCTAGCAGGGATGAAGGTAAAGTGAATAAGGCAGCATGTGTTCAAATGTTGCATGGTACATTCATTCAGGTCAATGTAGAGCTGTACAGCTCAGTACACATTTATAAGCGTGGGTGGGTGTTCAAAATGCCTGGCACACAATCTTTTTTTTTTTTGCACTTCAAGGAATAAGGACTTATTGTCCAAATCAACAGAGTGACAGTATGGAAGCAACAAAAGTATGATAAAAAGGAAAAAAAAAAAAAAAATGGGTTACCTTCAGGAATACATCGTGTGGTGGTTTGTGTGAATCACAATAGTAGCTAAATACAAATATACTGTCAGATTAAAAACAGTTAGAATGTAGGCATTTCAGCTGTGCATTTATGTTTTTTTTTTACGACGTTCAGCATTTAACCACTTCGCATCCAGGCCATTTCTGACACTTCGCTCCTACATGCCATAAATCAGAATTTCTTTGCTATAAAATTACATAGAACCCCCAAACATTATATATGTTTTTTTTAGCAGAGACCCTAGAGAATACAATGGCGGTCATTGCAACTTTTGAAAAAAAAAAAAAAAAAAAAAAACAGGTTCATGCTTTAAAAAAAAAAACAAAACAGCAAAGTTAGCCAAATTTTTTTGCATTGTGTGAAAGATGAAGTTACGCTGAATAAATAGATACCTAACATGTCACGCTTCAAAATTGCAAGCACTCGTGGAATGGCGCCAAACTTTGGTACTTAAAAATCCCCATAGGCGATGCTTTAAAATTTTTTACTGGTTACATGTTTTGAGTTACAGAGGAGGTCTAGGGCCAAAATTATTGCACTCGCTCTAACGTTCGCGGCGATACCTCACACGTGTGGTTTGAACACCGTTTTCATATGTGGGCGGGACTATTGTATGCGTTCGCTTCTGCGTGCGAGCTCACGGGAACAGGGGCGCTTTAAAAATTTTTTTTTTTTTTTTTTATTGTTAATTTTACTTAAAATTTTTTATTTTGACACTTTTAAAAAAAAATTTTTTTTTTGATCACTTTTATTCCTATTACAAGGAATGTAAACATCCCTTGTAATAGGAATATGACATGACAGGTGCTCTTAATAGTGAGATATGGGGTCAATAAGACCCCACATCTCACCTCTAGGCTGGGAAGCCTAAAATCAAAAAGAGATCACCGCTTCCCAGCCGAAGCGGCGCCGTTTTTTTTGAATGCAGAGGCCGGGCGTGACGTCATAACATCGCACCCGGCCTCCGAGCGATCATAGAGACTCCGGCGACCATCTAGTCCGCCGGAAATCTCTATGATCTACATCCGGCGCTGGTGGATCCGCTATCCGACTCACCGATTGCTGAGGCGAGTCGGTAGAAGCACCGGAGGGCCGCGGGGGGGGGGGGGGTGGGTGGGTGGGAGGCGGGGTGGCGTTGACGTCTCCTCTCGCCGCCCGTAAGAACGATCAAGCGGCGGAACAGCCGCTATGATCGTTCTTATGGTGTATGGAATCGCCGAATCGCCGGCTGAAAGTGCCGGTATCTGAATGATGTCTGTAGCCTCAGGCATCATTCAGATATAACCCCCGAAAGTCGAGGCCATCATATGACAGCCTCCGGATGTCAAGAGGTTAAAGTACCATTTGTGAGATTTAAGATAAATAAAAAAAAACAAACAAAAAAAAACCAAAACATATGGCTTACAAGCTAAAAGAGAAAACATATCTATTACCTTGTGGTCTGCTAAATTTTACTTCACCAGTGATTGCAGCACAAAACAAATACAAACCAATATCAGAAATCACTTTAATTGCAGGTCAATGTACAAATCAGACGTGTTTTAGCACCCATGACAGTATGGATTCAGAATAAGTTGAATTGTGATAAACTGCAAAAGTGAATGGTTGTTGTACAGACTCTTGATAACAAAAAGTACACCAACTCATCTCTAACGCATAAGTATAGCATAAAGTGGTGAGAAAATCCTGCCTAAAACACAAAGGGACAAGGCTCTTCCCTATTATCTGAATGTATAGTTAAGACCAATCTGCTGTGATACTAGTGTATTTTATAATGTGTTCATATCTGAACTGGGTGGCAATACTATACATTTACATGAGGTTTTCCTTTAGAAAATACACAAATAGCCAAACATGTAGAGATGGACAAAATTTAGGATTTAAAATGTTCTGCTGACTCCTTGAGCTTAAGTGCCAGCTGCAATAAAGGGCATTTCATACCCATTTATTCTACCTTGACCAGTCCTGCAGCCAGACGTTTATGTAGAGGAGTCTTAATTATCAAAATATTCATACCACATTATAAAAAAGCATTTATAAAGTTTGGAAAAAGATGAAAGCTTTGATTTGGGCTGTTTTGTATAGTTAAAAACCATATCAGAACATGTTAAATTGCTGGTCGCTTTCAATTATCTCAAGTCCTAATATAAATAAATGCGATCAATAAAACAAAGTAACTGATACTGTACAAGATGATTTAACTTTCCTCAGAAATAACACTGGCATCAGCTGAGTGAACTACTTAGTCTGTATAATACTCATTAATAAATGCATACAAAATTTGGGGAGAACAAAAACGATTGTGTTGATCTTGTTCATTCACTAGACTCAATCATTTAACCGATTTCTGCCATAGTCATTACAAAATCAGTACTATGCATAGGTTAAAAAGGAATCATTTATGAAATGAACAAAAAGGACCAAATACTGAATTAGTTACAGGATTGTAACCATTAATGTAGGTTATAGGCAATTCAATAACATTAAAAATATAAAAAATAGGCAGCAAATTGACCTTTAAACAGACTATTTAAAACTGAGAATACTCAGAAGAGTAACGATCAAGCAAAGAATTACTATAAATTTACAAATAAGGCCCCGGGATCTGTCAAAATCGCGATATTAAATAAACTGTTAGAAAATTCCACATACATTTGTTCTTTGAATTTTTATATGTTTTTATGCAATTTTAGCAAGTTGTATACAAATCTATGCCATGGGACCCTAGGATATACGGTCTGTTCTCTATACAGTTAGATGAAATTAGGACCGTAGCTCTTAACTCTGGTTTTCTAGACTTCCTAAAAGTGCACATTTTAATTTCTCTCTACAAACTCAGAGGTGCGATAGTGTGGTCCTTTCACACAGTTTGCTATTTAATGAGAGGTACACCCTCTCCTGATAGAGGGAAAACATGCACTGTTTGTGTGTTTCTAGGACAGGGATTGAGCATGGCTAGATTAAAGCCACAGAACAACAATACCCAGTAATGTGGAATGATTCCAAGTCTTCAACACTGCCGACATATCCCAGGATACAAATAAAATGAAAAGAAAATAGTGTTGTTGCCATTATGAGGCATATTAATTTACAGAGTAACGTCTATGTGGTCTCCAAAGAGTAATCAGAGTTAGGTTTGCGTCTTCTTGTTTTAAAAGTCAGTTTGCAATAAATTACTTTTGTTCTTTGTATTCTGGATGCATCCTCCAAAGCCCATGAAAAGGGCGAGGAGTCTCCTGTGCTCAGGAGTGAGCGCCAAGTCACTGATCTTCTTCAGAACTCATCATGTCTCACCAATGCCTCCCCGAAGTCTGTAGCTTGACTGCCCACAAATAAGTCATATTTATCAACTATTTCTTCTCGTGTCAGCTTGCCATCCTGAGAAAAGAATACATATCCTTAGTGAAAGTCATCGAAATGTATCCTACAATAAATCTTAACAAGCTTTTTCATTAGAACAAGAAGTGACAGCTTGGTGTTAAAGCCCACCGCCGAGCTGCCACATATACACGTATAGCCGACATTAAGGGGCTAAATAAACACTACTTCATCTGGGAGCAATGAAATCCCAAGAACTCCAGGTTTAAGATCCAATGCCCCTACTTCTATATTTGAGAATGTCTGTAAAAACAAAAAAAGTTAATTTTTTGGGAAATGAAGTCTGGCTCCATCCCATACGGGGATTCCAGTTTACCCCTTCTGATTGGAGAAAAGCCAATGTAGCACCATATTTAAAAAGGGCCCAAAATACATCCCTGGGAATTACAGACCAGTTAGCCTAACATCGATAGTATGTAAACTCTTGGAGGGGATGATAAGGGACTATATACAGGATTTTAGTAATACGAACGATATCATTAGCAGTAATCAGCATGGATTCATGAAGAATCGTTCTTGCCAAACCAATCTATTAACCTTCTATGAGGAGGTGAGTTGCCATCTAGATAAAGGAAGGCCTGTAGACGTGGTGTATCTGGATTTTGCAAAAGCATGACACAGTTCCCCATAAACGTTTACTGTACAAAATAAGGTCCGTTGGCATGGACCATAGGGTGAGTACATGGATTGAAAACTGGCTACAAGGTTGAGTTCAGAGGCTGGTGATAAATGGGGAGTACTCAGAATGGTCAGTGGGGTTCCCCAGGGTTCTGTGCTGGGACCAATCCTATTTAATTTGTTCGTAAACGATCTGGAGGATGGGATAAACAGTTCAATCTCTGTATTTGCAGACGATACTAAGCTAAGCAGGGCAATAACGTCTCCGCAGGACGTGGAAACCTTGCAAAAAGACCTGAACAAATTAATGGGGTGGGCAACTACATGGCAAATGAGGTTCAATGTAGAAAAATGTAAAATAATGCATTTGGGTGGCAAAAATATGAATGCAATCTATACACTGGGGGGAGAACCTCTGGGGGAATCTAGGATGGAAAAGGACCTGGGGGTCCTAGTAGATGATAGGCTCAGCAATGGCAGGCAATGCCAAGCTGCTGCTAACAAAGCAAACAGAATATTGGCATGCATTAAAAGGGGGATCAACTCCAGAGATAAAACAAAAATTCTCCCACTCTACAAGACTCTGGTCCGGCCGCACCTAGAGTATGCAGTCCAGTTCTGGGCACCAGTCCTCAGGAAGGATGTACTGGAAATGGAGCGAGTACAAAGAAGGGCAACAAAGCTAATAAAGGGTCTGGAGGATCTTAGTTATGAGGAAAGGTTGCGAGCACTGAACTTATTCTCTCTGGAGAAGAGACGCTTGAGAGGGGATATGATTTCAATTTACAAATACCGGACTGGTGACCCCACAATAGGGATAAAACTTTTTCGCAGAAGAGAGTTTACCAAGACTCGTGGTCACTCATTAAAATTAGAAGAAAAGAGGTTTAACCTTAAACTACGTAGAGGGTTCTTTACTGTAAGAGCGGCAAGGATGTGGAATTCCCTTCCACAGGTGGTGGTCTCAGCGGGGAGCATTGATAGCTTCAAGAAACTATTAGATAAGCACCTGAATGACCACAACATACAGGGATATACAATGCAATACTGACACATAATCACACACATAGGTTGGACTTGATGGACTTGTGTCTTTTTTCAACCTCACCTACTATGTAACTAAGTAAATACATATTAACCTTCTCAGTGTTTACCTTGTTTTGGTCAGATTCATAAACAAGATGGCGAGCTTCAGCCTCAGCGTGGTCATAGTCAGAGGGTAAGATCCAATCCTTGGTCTCCTCTTTGTCCATTTTGCCATCATGGTTCTTATCTCTGAACTCAACAAACTGTTCTCTCTCAGTCTTCACCCATTCTGGCTCATCAGCATCATTATCATGGTTGTACATATCACCTGGACAGAAAAGGAGTAAATCAAGTAAACTCGCATGACAACATTTTCCCACAGAAACACAAGATATTTTCTCGCATAAGTTAACTACGATTGATATCTGACGTTTATCCATTATTTAAAAGGCATCAAAACAATAGTCTGTTTTAGGTTTATTATTCATTAAACAGTTGAGGACTTACCTATGTACTCTTCCAAATCAATCACTCCATCTGCATTTTTATCAATATCTTCCATCGTTTCCTGTGTATTGAAATAAACAAGAGATATAAAACTAAAAGTTTTCAACTAACCATGTTAAGCAACATGGTGACTGTATAAGTGTTTTAGAGCACAAATCAATTTTATAACTCCCTTCTATTTAGCCTGTAAACTCACCAGCACAACAATATCCTTCATATAGTCATACTCTTCAGGGTGCAGGAATGCTGTGAATTCCTCTTTTGTGGCAATCAGATCGCCATCCTTGTCAGCCATTTTAAAACGTCGTTCATCCCTTACCATCATCTGTTTGTAATTAAAACTGTTATCAGGATCAGGATCATCTAAAACATGAAATGGCAAGAATTAATGGCTCAATGCAATGATAAAAATGAGCTAGTTATGGACTTTATACAATTATAAAAAGTACAAGTCAATACGTTCTGTGTAAATAACCAAACCAAAAAAAGTGCATCTATAACCCCTTAATATAGCAGCTTTACAAGTATAGTACCTACAAAAACAAATACAGCTCTCCCTACAATATAAAACTAATAGTACATAAAAATTCCAAAAAGGACATGACAGAATATAACAACTTAAAAAACACAATAAAATGAGGAAACCTAAAAAATCAAACCATTACCATAAACATGTTTATGAATATAAAAGTCCATAAACCAAGCTCTAATAGTTAAAACGTGTAAAGAGTCTAATTTAACCATACACAAAGTTCAGTGAATGAAATTATATATATTTCACATATACACACACATACACACACACACACACACACAGAGTATATTGCAAATCCTGCTGATACACGGATCAATCCCTCTTCCAATGTGCTCATAAGATGTTTTTACCTTTTCCAGGTACACTATTTTTACAAATGACCATGTGCGTATGCAAAAAAAAAAAAAAAAAAAAAAAAAAAGATTTCCGTGAACTGTAAAAAGTCCCGCTCTTCAAATTCTAACTTCAAGGAGTGACCGATATAAGCAGTCCCACTTTTCAAAATGCAACTTCAATTAAAGTGACAGTGCTTCTTTGGACCTCCTCTGATTTAATAAAGTGCTGCTACTCCCTATGGACTTCACAAAGTGCTTCAGTCAAACGTGCTTTATGTGCCCCACGTGGATTTGCACTCACCATAGCTCTCTGACCAACTATCTCTAGTATGGTCAAACATGCTTGTGGGGGAATCCCCTAACAGATCTGTGCTGCTTGTATTCCACCAAATACTCATCCACTGTGCTCGGCCATAGCACTCAAAAGGAAAAATACCTGGAGAAAGAGGCTCGTAGCATAATACCGTTGTGGTAGGTTTATTAAAAAACTGAGGCATACAGAAATACACTCACTTGCTGCTCTGCCCTATAAACTGCCACCTGATACATACAGTGTTGTGTGTGTTGGGGGGGATGATGAACACTCCTCACTCACTGGACTGTGTTCAGTTTAATTGGGCACTTTAATTACACACATCCATGGACTTTCTAATATTAGTTTATGGGCTTTTCTGTTCATTATAAATTCATGTATTAAAGTGACATGGACACCTGAAGGAGGACTCCACCTGATGCAAACTGAATAGGAGAGAAGATTTGGGACTGGATCATGTGACTCTGGCCTTAAGCAGTTAAACCGCACATTTAAAGTGATACTAAAGTCTCGTTTTTTTTTAAAGTTAAAAATAACAAACATGTAATACTTACCTACCCTGTGCAGTGGGTTTTCAGAGCCTTAACCCCCTCTCCTGACTGGCTAATTGACAGTAGCCAATGGCATTGTTGCTGTCTCAGCCAATCAGAAGGAGAGTCCCAGATGGTCGAGGCAGTCATGGACATTGCTGGAGAGAGATGGGCTCCTGCACACAGAAGGTTTTTTCTCATCTTAATGTATATATGTATATATATATATATATATATATATATATATATATATATGTATGTATATATATATATATATATATATATATATATATATATATATATATATATATATATATATATATGTATATATATATATATATATATATATATATATATATATATATATATATATATATATATATTTTTTTTTTCCTCACCACTAGAGAAATTTCTTCCCATTGTGTCTGACACATGTGAACTGGAAAGGAAGTGAGGAGTAACATTCTGAGAGACACCAATAGTAATAAGGTCTAACGTTTTATTGCTCAAAATTTTATTTTGAAATTTGTCATTGCTTGGGTGATTCTCCCTTTTTTCCTGTTTGATACCAGCAAAAGATAAAAAAAAAAAAAAAGAAGGGGAAGAAGGAGGCCAGATTTCTCAAATGTGGATACAGACTGCAATCAAAGGGTGGTTCTAACCCTCTCTCATTTAATCCAAAAAATGAGAGAGGTTATAAGATCAGCTTTAGTTCAAATTTTTATGCCTCTATTCTTTTACATATATGTATAGCTGAGTATGTGTTATATAAAAACACACACAATTACTTTTATTGTCCATTGAACTAGCATTTTTACCTAAACTGATATTAGCATTCTGCAAAGCAGCACCAAGGTGGATGCCTTAATATACAATCCTCCATCCATTGGGGCAAATGTTTCTTCAAACTACCACACAAAGGGCCAAGCAGGCTAATTTTTATATCCAAAAACTAAAGTTTTTGACCCACTAATGCAAATAGTAAATTGTAACCATATTTTCAAAGCCCAACTACCTTAAATTTCTCATGTAAAATAGTCAGTGCGTCATGAAAGTCTCAATTTTAAAATGTGAAATTAGAATCTGCAAGCAACTTTTTTTAGTCTTTTGTGCTCAACAGCATTAAAATGACAAGTGTAAGATTTCACCTATTGCAAGGTTTTACATGGTTGTTTCTTTAGCATGTCAGCCCAGGCACTGTACCAAACACATTTTTAAAATTCACTTCCAGCCCCCTTACCCAGGTAAGTGCCATAGGTGACATTTCTGTACTCTTCCCATGATATAAGGCCATCTTGGTTCATGTCAAACTCCTGCCACTGACGCTCGACGTTGTCGTACACATATTTCCTTTGGGTTTTCTTGATCCATGCAGTCAGTTCCCCCTCCGTCACAAACCCATCCTTATCCAAGTCTATCTTACTTACAATGATTCTACAAAGAAAAAATTGCAGGGGTGAAGAGGATGCAGACAGGAACAACACCTACCGAAAATATAACCATAGGTGGCATTTTTATATTCCTCCCACGACACCAGGTTGTCCCCATTGAGATCATGGCCCTTCCACTGGCGCTCTACGTCCTCAAAAATCCACCGCTTCTGAGCAAATTTTATCCAATCCCTTAGCTCTTCAACTGTAACAAGACCATCCTTGTCTGCATCTATCTTACTCACAATCTTTCTGTTGAGCCATCATAGCATCCAGCAGAAGAGGAAAGAAAGGCGATATGTTAGAGGCGAGTCAAAATCAGAAAGGGTACAGTTTATCGAGAAAGAACAATCAATGACAGGGCAGAAACAAAATGCTGACGTGTAAGTTGGGCAAGTTAGCATGCACACCATTAATCCAGGAACATTGATTTTGCCTTCCATGAATCAAAGGCATTACATTGGCAGAGGTGTTAAGTTTTTTTTTCGTAGTGGAAGATTGAAAAACCAGTTCAAAAAGTTGCCTTTGCCTAAGGCCCCTTTCACACTGGGGCGGTGGGGGCGTCGGCGGTACAACAGCGCTATTTTTAGCGCTGCTGTACCGTCGTTCTTGCAGCGGTATTCAGCCGCTAGTGGTGCGGTTTTACCCCCCCGCTGGCAGCCGAAAAAGGATTAAAATCCCTTGTACAGCGCGGCTATAGCCACGGTATAGCCGCGCTGTCCCATTGATTTCAATGGGAAGGAGCGGTGAATACACCGCTCCTTCCCCGCTCCAAAAAAGCAGTTTGCAGGACTTTTTTCACCGTCCTGCCTGTGCACCGCTTCAGTGTGAAAGCCCTCGGGCTTTCACACTGAACAAACAGCGGAGGCTGTTTAGGGGCGGTTTTCAGGCGGTATTTTTAGCGCAATACCGCCTGAAAACCGCTCCAGTGTGAAAGGGGCCTCAGTGTTTCTAAGAAAATCCAAACCAATCATTTGCCAGACATATTAGCAAACATGACATGGATTATAACAAACACAGGAGACACTTCAATCAAATGGATAACGTTAAAGCGGAACTTTACTCTCTCAATCAACAATAGCGATTTTTAATCCTTGTGCTATTAGCCTTAGTAAATAGATAGAATGGTATATTTACTTTTTTTTTTTTTCTTTTTACACACATTTCTTCAGTTGCTTTCTGGCCTAGGTCAAAATGATGTGTCATACATCCCAAGAGTCTTCATGGGCATTTTTTTTCCCTTTCACTTGGTGGGAGTGGCTTTTCCAGCCAAGCATGCCCTCCTGCCTGCATGCCTGAGCTAAAGGCAGATGGATTCCAGGAAGTAAATGCTATTTGAATCATCTGCCCTTATGCAAGATGGCCATGGCTAGAAATGCTAGGGCGGCATTTTTCAAAGTGATTTCTCAGCAAAATAAAGCATGGAAACATGGATGGGTGGGTGAGTTTGCTCTAAATTAGGAAAACGAATTAAACAGTGTTTTCGGTTTGCTCCTCAGATACAGTTATGTTCCGCTTTAATGTCCCACAAAAAAATGACAGCTGAGGCCTGGGTGACAGCAAAACTACTGAGATTATCCATATCATAGATAGCAAGCAGAACAATAGTAAGGCATGTTCTTGTATTCCTGTCACCAGCCTGGTTAATTTAAACTGAGCATAGGATGTAGACATACATAAAGTAGAAGTTGCCTGCAGTGAAAACCACATATTGAAACAATGAATAGATCCAGATACATAGGTAGCTGAATTTATATGCAAATCTCAACTTTTGCAGTAAATGCCAAGCTTGGCTTCAACGCCCATAAACCTCCACTTTGTTTCTTTATTGTAATCCTGATTGTTCAATAGAAAGTCTTGGGACTTTTTCTTTTACAGAAAAAGTTAAGACAGGGGTTTAAAAAAATTCAGCTGCCTATATATCTGGAGCTAGCGATCATTTTGATAATCAATTCCCACTGAATCTAATCTCAACTCATTTTTGTAACATTTGCTCAGTTTGAATTACATAGGTTTGTGGAACCTTTACATCGAAACATTATTTAAAGCAGCCATATAAAAGCCAATCTTATAGACATACAGTGTCTTAAAAAAAGTAATAATACCCCTTTAAATTTTCCACATTTTGTCATGTTACAACCAAAAACATTTATGTGATAGACCAACACAAAGTGGCACATAATTGTCAGGTGGAAGGAAAATAAATGTTTTTACAAATAAGTGAAAAGTGTGGCGTGCATTTGTATTCAGCCCCCCTGAGTCAATTTGTAGAACTACCTCTCTCTGCAATTACAGCTGCAAGTCGCTTTGCACATCTAGAGAATGTCAGATTGGATGGAGAGCATCCGTGAACAGCAATTTTCAAGTCTTGCCATAGATTCTCAATTGAATTTAGGTCAGGACTTTGACTGGGCCATTCTAAGACATACATATGCTTTAATCCAAATCCATTGTAGCTCTGGCTGTATGCTTAGGGTCATGGTCCTGCTGGAAGGTGAACCTCTGCCCCAGTCTAAAGTCTTTTGCAGATTCTAACAGGTTTTTTTCTAAGATTGCCCTGTATTTGGCTCCATCCATCTTCCCATCAACTCTGACCAGCTTCCCTGTCCCTGCTGAAGAAAAGCACAACATGACGATGCTGCCACCACGTTTCATGGTGGGGATGGTGTGTGGAGTGCACGACTAATAGTTGTCCTGTGGATAGATTCTCTCACCTGAGCTGAGGATCTCTGCAGGTCCTCCAGAGTTACCATGGGCTTCTTCTCTGAATAATGCTCTCCTTGCCCGGCCTGTCAGCTTAGGTGAACGCCATGTCTCGGTAGGTTTCAGTTGTGTCATACTCTTTCCATTATTGGATGATGGCTTGAACAGTGCTCCGTAAGATGTTCAAAGCTTGTGATAGGTTATAAATAAAAATAAATATAACTCTGCTTTAAATTTCAACAACTTTATCCTTGACCTGTCTGGTGTGTTGCTTGGCCTTCATGATGCTTTTTGTTCACTAATGTTCTCTAACAAAACTTTGAGAGCTTTACAGAGCAGCTGTATTTATACTGAGATTAAATTACACACAGGCCGACTCCATTTACTAATTAGGTGACTTCTGAAGGCAATTGGTTCCTCTAGGTTTTAGTTGGGGGTATCAGAGTAAAAGGGCCGAATACAAATGCATGCTACTTTTCAGATATTTGTTAAAAAAAAAAAAAAAAATATTGAAAACCATTTATCAATTTTTCTTCCAGTTCACAATTATGTGCCATTTTGTGTTGGTCTAGCACATAAAATCACTATAAAATACATTTACATTTTTAGTTGCAACATGACAAAATTTCAAGGGGTATGAATACTTTAAGGCACTGTAGGAATCAATTTCACAGGACAGCTGGAATACAGGTCACCCATAGGAATGAATGGGGCCACAGTGCTTGTGTACACTAAGGAGAGAAGACAGCAGGGATATTTTCAGCTGTGCGCTCCTGGTCAGGGTCGTACAGTTAAGAGAAATGGAAGGACAAGGATTTAAGCACAAGGCTGTAATCAGGGGATTTATTAAAAGGCAAGCTCAATAAAAATGAAAGTATTCTTAAACACACTACTCAACATTGAAGACATACCCGAGCCTCTCCTTGCTCTCTTCCGGGGTTAGCTGATCAAATGACTTGGCTTCTTCTGCTCCTAGAAAAGCATCATGGTCATAATCAAAGCTCTGGGAGTCATCATGTACTTTGTCACTGAGTTGGGGGTCATGGTGGATACGATCTTTTTTCTCAGTAGGTTTGCAAAGGGCACAGAGAGCCCAGAGGCTGAAACTCAGCAGGAGATAATTCTTGTCCATTGCTTAATGAAGTCACCTTAGTTATCAAAAATAAAAACAATTCCTAAGTTAAGCAAACATCACCTGGAAAACGTCCACGAAACATGAATTTCATAACATTCTGGAATAACAATAAGTATTACATAAATCATAATAGTTGTCTCAATTAGCCTGAATAAATGTAAACATTACTGCTGTACAGATATGGACAAAAAAAAAGCAAATCATTTATATGTGCATGGTGGTGCTTGGCTCCATATTCAGTTACCAGTATTACATAGGAGGACATTTATGAAAATTGTCTGTTTCCTTACATTGTTGCATCTGCTAAAATGCAGTTTAGGGACCAGGGTGGATTTGATTTAAATCAAGTCGATTTAAATCACTAGTAAAAAGGCTTGATTTAAATCAACTCGATTTAATTCATAATTTTTAAAGACCAACTATCATCTCTGTCCCACAGCGGCTCTGACCCGCTGTTGACTCACCGACCGTCTCATTCACTATAATGGGACGGCTGGTGATGCGGCAGTGACACAAGGCGAGGGATGTGGTGGCAGCAGGTGAGTTGATGCCCGCTAACAGGCGCTGCCATGATGGATCTGAAATGACAGGTGCTCTTTAAATGTAAGGACTTATTCTTCCTGGTAGTTAGAATCTTTAATATTAGCAAACAAATGAAGGTCTCCTAATTAGAATAATAAGCTCTCAGGTTAGTAAAACATCAAAGTCAAAACCGATTCAATCATACAGTTTGTAGTATACATAGATTTTCAAAACAATGGGATAAAGGAATAATCCTGAATTTTGTTTTAGCTCAGGGTTACTGTGAAATTGTGTTATTGCATCAATGCAGTGCATGTTATCTCAGCTTGCAGAGCTTGGATTCTTTGAATGAGTTTACCAAAAAAAAAATATTATAATAAATATGTTAACATTGAGGGCTTGTTAAGGACTCATGCACACTGCATCTCAAATAAGCTGCTACTAGAGGCTTTTGAGCTCATTTTTTCTGCCTGGAAACTCCCCTCCATGTTGGCCAACATGTCTTTTTCAGGAGTTTACAGGCATATGCTTAGAGGCAGAAAAAAAACACCAAACTCACATTTTTTTGAGAGGAGCTTTCGAGCAGAAAAGATGCCCAAGTGCCCACGAACGCATGAAAAAGCATGAAGGCTCAAAAACACACAAAAAAAAAAAAGTAAAAATGTGCTGAGGGGAAGGTTTGTGAAAAAGCTTAAGCTCAAAAAAGCTCAAAGAAGTTCAATAAAAACGTGCAAAATAGCACAAAGAAGCACAAGTTGAAATAAAAGCTCAAATGCCTATAAAAGCAGATTATTGTTTTTGAGCTACAGTGTGTATGAGCCCTAAGTGCCCAAAAACGCTTAAAAAAGCATGAAAAAGCTCAAAATCAACAAAAAAAAAAATACTAGGAAAAATAAGGGGTAGGTTTGTCAAAAAAATAAAACTGCTAATGCTTAAAAAAAAAAAAAAAAAAAAATCGCAATAAAAATGCACAAAGGAGCACAAAAAAAGCACAAGCGTCTTCAAGCTGAAGTGAAAACTCAAATACCTGTAAAAGCAGCTTTTTTTTAGCTGCAGTGTGCATGCTCAGTCTGTTAAACCTGCATATGTGTGAACTAAGTCTTAGACCACAATCCCCATGTTCACTGTGTGTTTTTACATGTGCATGTGCAATGTGCCAGTCCGCTTTTTGAAATAATTATTTCTTTTTTTGATAAGTTGCCTTTACAAATGTTTTTCAGTGCAGAAAAATGCAGCATGCTGTACTTTTTATAAATCAAGAAAGCACAAAGATGTGAACTTGGCTCATAGAAATCCATTGATTCATCTTGCATATGCGTTTGTACGGCGCCCAACTGCATCTAGTGTAAACAAGCCTTTACACATGCAGAAGAAAAAAAAAGGCGCTTCAAATTAATAACAAAAAACAATCGTACAATTCTGAGGATACATTTTATTTAGATAATTATGTACAGTCTGAACCCGTTCAGACACCCCCATTTCCCTGTGGGCACAGAAACAGCTTATCTGAGCATGAGTTTTGTTTCTATGGAGAAGGCTGGCTGATGCGGTTTATTTAGTGGGATAATAAACAGGATCAGAGCAGGCAATTTTCCAACCAATTTATGTCCCAAAGATGGTCTCGCTGTACAAATCATAGGAGGCTTCAAACAGAAGAATTGAATGACTCGTTTAACCAGTTCAGCTCTTTGGGCGTACTATGTACGTCCAAAGAGTGAACCTTTGTTCACAAGCTGAAGGCTGCAGTAGCAGCCATCAGGCTGTGTGGGTTTTGGAGAGCCGGCGAGCCGTTTCAAAGCGAAAGTGATGCGGCAGCTCCATAGCTACCGACCACTTTCACACAGCCAGCCGCACGGTGCCCCGTCGTCCTTCCATGGTCTCGGAGCTGTCTCATGCTTACCGATGCCCCAGAACACATCAGCCGGTGGGGGGAAAGAGACTGCAGTGAGACCGAGCAAATCCATGCCTTGATCTCACATGCAAACAGTGAAACCGGAAGTGATGTCACTTCCAGTTTTATATGCACACTTTCCTGGCCAGTACAGCCAGGAGACATCTAACTAAGCCGATCTGTGCTTGGTTAGATGGTGTGAAGGGCAGGGGAGACATTGGTGTTTATTAGACCCTTCATGTCCCCAAAAAGAGTACATGTCACCTAGAGGTCGACCAATTAGGGTTTTTCTGTGGCTGATATTTAGAAATCGGGGCGGCCGATGGCCGATATATGTTGTTGATTTTTGCGGCCGATTTTTTTTCTTTTTCCTTCATCTCAAAGTCTAGGGTGGAGAGGAGGTTGTTTAGGGTAGAGAGGTGGGGTGCAGCCTATCAGTGTCCATCAGTGCCACCTCATTCGTGCCCAACAGTGCAGCCTATCAGTGTCCATTAGTGCCAACCAGTGGCGCCTACCAGTGCCAACCAGTGGCGCCTACCAGTGCCGCCTTATCAGTGCCAACCAGTGCCGCCTTATCAGTGCCAACCAGTGCCGCCTTATCAGTGCCAACCAGTGCCGCCTTATCAGTGCCAACCAGTGCCGCCTTATCAGTGCCAACCAGTGCCGCCTTATCAGTGCCAACCAGTGCCGCCTTATCAGTGCCAACCAGTGCCGCCTTATCAGTGCCAACCAGTGCCCACCAGTGCATCACATCAGTGCCCACCAGTGCATCACATCAGTGCCCACATCAATGCAGCCCATCAGTGCCCACATCAATGCAGCCCATCAGTGCCCACATCAATGCAGCCCATCAGTCCTACCTCATCAGTGTCCACCAGTACAGCCTAATAATGTAATCCACTGCCACCTCAGCAGTGCCCACCAGCGGAGCGCTCCCGGCTTCATTCCGTCCCCTCGCCTGGCCAAAGACATCTCCACTCGTCTGACGTGCTGCGCGCCCCGCTTCTGCCTCCGGACTACAATCCCCAGAGGGCAGCGAGGCCAGTAACAGCCGATCGGCGGCCGCCGCTGCCCACTTCCTCCACGGAAAAAAAAAAAAACAGCAGACAGCGGCCGTAATAGCAGCCGTTTAGAATAGACGGCAGGCGGCCGGGGTGAATTTCCACCCAGCATGCCCCCTGCCTCAGATCCCTCACAATCGGCCTTTTTCCCATAATAATCAGCCGATTTCTTTAAAAAGGCGAAATAATGGCAGATATATCGGTCGACCTCTACTGTCACCTGCCCAATGCTATCACATAGGGGCTTATTAACCCCTAGTTATAGAAATCGCATAATAAAAATTACAAAAATATATTAAAACTAAAAAGAAAAAAAACTGCTAAAACCCCCGCTGCTAGGGGTGCAACGGATCGTTGCCGATCCGTGATCCGTACGGATCACCCTCCGCGGATCGGCACACCCGCGATCCGCGGAGCACTTTTCGGGCCTCAGCCATAGGAAAGGCCCCGGCTTCGGCCTAGCTCCGGCCATCTTGGTACACCCGGAAGTGGCCGCTGTCTCGACAGGAAGTGACATTTCGTCGCCGCCATCTTGCTACACCCCACACTCCTGCACAGTTCAATAATGATAGAGTGAGAAGGGGGCAAGCGGACATCTTGTTACACCCACCGAAGTTTTAAATTTAAAAGCCATTTTCAACACAAAACTGAGATTATATGCACAAATACTGTATTTATGCATATAAGCTCGGTTTTGTGTTGAAAATAGCTTTTAAATCTAAAACTCCGGTGGGTGTAACAAGATTTGTGTGTTTTTTTTTTTTTGTTGTTTTTTTTTTTTTTATGCTGATCCGAGGATCGATCCGATCCGTGACTCTGATCCGAGGATCGATCCGATCCGTGAGATTTTTGATCCGTTGCACCCCTACCCAGCACAACTGCGCAAATGCAAGCCCAGGATGCGTATGTAAACCACCGTCACACCACACGACACATCGCCATTAACTTCAGAGTGAACAATAATTCTAGCTCAAGAGCTCCTAGTTAACACTAAATTGATGAGCAGTAATGGCTTCTAAAGTGTCACCTATGGTGATTTTTGGGCACCATATTTTTTGGCGATATTGCGGGTGCACGCAATTTTAAAACATGAATGTTAGGTATAGATTTAGTAGATGTAACCTCATGTTTTATATTTTAACCCAAAATGGGTATTATATGGTGTGGTTTCGCACTAAAATTTATTTTATTATATTTAAGGAAAATTTGCATTTTAATAAAAAATTGCGCAACTATCACGGGAAGCAAAAATTTGCAACTATCACCTTTTTATTCTACAGGGCCTATGCTTTCAAAAAATATATAAATGTTCAGGGATTTTGTGTAATTGTATTGCCAAAAATTAGGATTTTTACATGGATGCCGCAAAACAAAAAAAATTGCTCTGGAGCCGAACTGGTAATGACTATGGGTAATAAAGAAAGCTGCTCCCTCCAATCAGGGTGCTAGGATCATCAGACAAGGCCTAAATATAGTCTCTGTCATACAAAAGGAGAGATCAGTGAAGACCCTCAAGTATTTAAATGAGAAGAGGCTCAACCCACAAAGCAGGATAAGTATATTACAATCAAAAAGTGACAGTTATTTCAGCTTAGACCAATGAGATCCGCAGCCACAAATTAGAAAAGAGCCCAAGATCCTAAATACATTAGCAGCCCAGGAGGATGATTTACTAAACGAGTGGAGGTTGCTGACCTATACTGAATTGATTGGTAAGGGGGTAAGAATCAACAACATGATTGAATGTAGAAAGCAAACACAGCTTAATCTTAGCCATTAAAGTATATCTAAGGGCCCTTTCACACTGAGGCAGGGGCGGCGTCGGCGGTAAAGCTCCGCTATTGTAAGCGGCCTTTACCGTCGGTATTCGGCCGCTAGCGGGGTGGTTTTACTCCCCGCTAGCGGCCGAGAAAGGGTTAAAAACTACCGTAAAGCGCCTCTGCAGAGGCGCTTTGCCGGTGGTATAGCCGCGCCGTCCCATTGATTTCAATGTGCAGGAGCGGTATACACTCCGCTCCTTCACCGCTCCGAATATACTGCTAGCAGAACTTTTTTTACTGTCCTGCTGGCGCACCGCTCCAATGTGAAAACCCTCGGGCTTTCACACTGGAGGCAAAGCAGCGGCACTTTCGGGTCAGTTTGCAGGCGTTATTATTAGCGCAATAGCGCCTGCAAACCGCCCCAGTGGGAAAGGACCCTAAAGAAAAACATGTTTTTTCTTCAATTTGGACTCTGTAGGTCTTTATGGCTGTCTGTGCTCCTGTTAAGCAGAGTACACAACAGCGGGTTGCACGAAAAAAAAACCTGACAGCTCCATTAAGGGGCCAGCTGTACTAACCACTTTCAGTGCAAAGTGGATTCGCCTTTTGTAAATAACCCCCTTTGTGTCAACAGATAAGGTAAAATAAAACATCTATGATCCAACCAGTTTCTACTTCCCCAAAATGTTACTTTGTTAAAAAGTACTGAAAACAAAGTGTCCAAATAGCAACATCCAGTAATCTAACAAAGTAGCATTTTGAGGAAGCAGAAATTGGTTGGATCATAGAGGTTTCATTTCAACTCGTTATTTATTGACACACTCACTGTTTCAGTTTAATGTTATAATTGGGTTTTGCGTGCTGGGCTTATGGTTGGGGAAAATGTCATCTCCAAATATAATTGTTTGTATTTACTTTGGGGAATTTTTAGCACAGCAGCTTAATGTTGATAGGATGTATCACATTTATTTTGCACTTTAGGATTAAGGCCTCATGCACACGAGACGCCAGTGCAAACTCTGCTGAACACGTTTTTAAAAGCTGAAACCGGCGGTTAGAAACGCCCGTTATGCCGCGTTTGCGTCTAGAAGCGTCTGCAGAGCAGAAAATAACATTTTGCGACCCAACTTTGGGGCCCCATATCTCGGGGCCACTTGGTGCTAGAAACCCCAAATTTGGTGTGCTAACACAGTAGACCTAGCTCTATAACATATCCGAGATACGAGCCCCCAAAGTCGGGTCGCAAAATGTCAAGCACTTCTGCAGCAGACAATGACATTTTGTGACCCGACTTTGGGGCCCCATATCTCAGGGCCACTTGCTAGGAACCCCAAATTTTATAGTGTTAGTCCAACTGTGTTAGCACACCAAATTTGGGGTTCCTAGCACTAAGTGGCCCCGAGATATGGGGCCCCAAAGTTGGGTTGCAAAATGTCAAGCACTTTTCTGCAGCAGAATGACATTTTGTGGCCCTGAGATATGTGGTCCCAAATTCGGATTGTAAAAAACACTTATAAAACGCAAACGCGGCTAAACGCGTTTAGCTGCGTTTGGCGTCTGAAACGTGGAAAACTTTTGCGTCTTAACCCCTTTTTTTTGCTTCTGGAAAAACGAGGTTAAACGCAACTGCCTAAAAACGAGACTGTGTACATGGACACATAGGATAACATTGAATGGGTTCAGGGGCAGTTGAAAAAAAAGTGTCCAACTGCCTCTGAACGCGAGTTTAACAGCGTCTCGTGTGCATGAGGCCTTAAAGAAAGAGTTTACCTTTGGAACATGTAACATGTTCTACCAGTTTTTAGTGGAAAATGTTCCAGCATCTGTACCTTCTCCCCTCAATCCCCCCTCCCCGCACCAGTGAGCGGAGGAAATTTCTCCTGAACCCACTGTCACAATATGACAACAGCACTGCTGTACAAGGCTCTGCCAACAGAGCTGCGTCATTCATTCAGTTTCCTGTGAATGAATAGGCTACAAGTACCATGATCCATTGTAGCTGTCAGCTTGTAGTTCTCAATGCACTAAGAGGGCACTGGTGAGTATCCTCATAGTTTATTGATTTTCCTGCTCTCAATAACTGCCTGTTTATAAAATAAAGGGAATAAAAAGTGATGTGTTGTAGTGTATTTTTAAAAGAAAATCGTACAATTTGGTATATCTTAGTGCTTGTCCCGTCGGAAAAATTTGCATGAATTGTCGTGAACGGCTCTCGAAAGCTGTGTACTAACGATCAGATCATACGATCGCTACAAAAGCCGTATTTTTCATACAATTTTCAGATCATGTGTATGGGCCATAGGGATAAGTACTCTAGCATAGAGAGGGTTTAATTATTTAAGGGTTAAATACTCATTTAGGTCTAGGGGTCCAGAAAATGCAGGTTTACCTCCTCCAGTGCTCTACTACACTCTGACAGTGAACAGTCCCTCGGCATCCTCACATCCAGTAAAGGGCTATGGGCTCTACATTGACCTTGATGACATCAGAGGACCTGTGACCTCTGGAGCATAGAGAAGAGACTGCGAGAACTGATCTCACGGGCTGACAGGCTGGAGGAGGCCTGCCATAGCAGAGGTTCAGGTAAGTAAAACTGATTTCTGCAGCTCACCACCAATGCCAGCCCCACTGTCAGGGGAAGATATTTCCTTTCCCCAGAGTTCAGCTTTAATGAATAGAATAAAGCGCTCTTTGCATTGAGCTTCCAATTATGTCTGAGGAAAATATTAGCGCATGGTTGGCTATTCAAAGTGAACATGGCTTCATTATAAAGAGGAAACAGCCTGTACTTTTGTAGTGAGACCCCCAACCAAGGGGCGGCATTTTTTTTTTTTTTTTAAAGGGGGGGGCGCTCCTCCCTGCCAGAGGGGACACTAGCAAGCAGTCTGCTTGCTAAGGAATACAGGGAACAGGGCGGACTGGGTGGCCGCAGATACACTAGACTTAGGCTCCGCCTCCAGCGCTGGCTTAGGTTCTACTGACCACTGGTTGCCACAGCTGCCTGGTGTCTAGCAACCAGTGACATCACGGCCACGACTCCCCACCCTAATGTAGAGGGAGCCCAAGGCAGCCCCAGCATGCAAAGTGGAGGAGGATTTAACTTCCTCCTCCGCACCTAGTGCTCTCCACCCACCTCCTCTCTCTTCTCCGGGCCCCTGGCATGCTCTGAGGGAAGAAGGGAAATAACCTCAGAGCTGAGGCCGGGCACTGGCCAGATGATACAACAATGTCATCATGGGGGAGACGGGGACAGACACTGCAGAGCCAGAGACCCGTACAAAGAGGGGCTTATGTGGGGATTTGTAGTCCTTCACTTTTGAGGGATGAGAACCCCTAAAAGTGAAGGACTACAGGTCCCAGCATGAACCCCTCAGAGCCATGGATGTGACACGCACCCCCCCCAACTAGTGAAGGACTACAGGTCCCAGCATGAACCCCTCAAAGCCATGGATGTGACACGCACCCCCCCAACTAGCATGAACATGTTATACATCCTAGACCTCAAGGGTTCATGCTTGTAGTCCTTCGATTTTGGGGGGGGGGGGGGGGTCACATCCTTAGATCTCAGGGGTTAATGTGCCCCCCCAACTAGTGAAGAACTACAAGTCCAAGTATGAACTTCTGAGATCTAAGAATGTGACCCCTTAGATCTCGGGGTTCATTCACGCTCGGACCGCACAGTCACCAGAGAAGGAAGGGGGGGGGGGCACATTTAGAGGGGGGGACACATTTAGTCTTGCCCAGGGCAGCACAAGACCAAAATACACCACTGCCCCCACCTATATCTGTCTGTCCTCTATGACTATATCTATAGGTCAGTGCTCCCCTCCCAGACTACAGAGCCCCATCACCCTATACAGGTATCTCCTGATACAAGAATACATTGCCATGGTGTCTGTAGGGTGTCACTTGAAGGACTGTTCCGCGTTATATAGGGAAACCACTTCACAACACTCACACAGCTTCCTCCTCACTCACACAACAATATAGCCTTTACAAGCCCCGACCCTATAACACACATAAGAAGAACCCGCTCTGTCCTTCCCCACCGTTACCTGAGCAGCTTCTCCCTACTCCGCCCGACCTGCCCCTCACACGCCGACACCGGAAGCAGCTGCTCTTCCCTGTGGGCGTGGCTTCCTACCCTGGCGTCACTCCGTTCCTTTCCGCTCATTAGCGGGAGACGGGAAGGAGGCGGGTCTTCCTTTGCGGTTGGCTGGAGAGCGCCACGTCCACACGGGCGCGCGCGCCGCTCTGATGGAGAAGGGAGAAGGGAGAAGGGAGTGGGGAGGGGAACGCGCGCTGCGGTGTGGCGGGAGATTCATTCATGTGACGGAGAGAGAGAGAGAGAGAGAGAGGTCCGCTTCTCTCAGGAGGATTGTGTGCCTCGTATGAGGAGTCCGGCGCGTCCCCGCCTTGGTGTGTTCTGTGACGACACAGCAGCATTCAGATTGTGTGTGAGCTCTGCTAGGAGGAGGAGCCCGTCCATCCATCCATACAGGCAGTACAGGCTTCTGATGAAAGATGTAGACGAGCTCAGGAGGGCTCACCCCATGATATTCTAACCAGGGGGGTCCCCAATATCCGGGATCACATGACACACACATCTGGGTGTTGGCTATAAATGGGGGAAATGACAGGAAAGTCTGTTTATGGTTACCAGCTGTCTGTAGTAGCTCTCTGATTGGACCGCTTCAAGTTGAAACCATGTGGCTCGTTGGTCTAGGGGTATGATTCTCGCTTAGGGTGCGAGAGGTCCCGGGTTCAAATCCCGGACGAGCCCTATTTTGCTATTTTATTAGTAAACACGGGGTACCATTTACAAGTATCCTGGGAAGATGTGCTGTGGCAATGATAACATGTATGTGGTCCTGCCAATAAAGCTCATTTGAATGTGGAGTCCTCTCCTCCTTGGGTGTAGTTCTCACTATAGGGTGTAGTTCTCACTATAAGGTGTACATCTATCGACCAGCAACATGCTCTGCCTATACATCCTCACTTTTCACTGTGTATAATACTAGAGCCTGTTTAACCACTTCAGCCCCGGAAAGATTTACCCCCTTAATGACCAGGCCATTTTTTGCGATAAAGCACTGCGTCATTTAACTGACAATTGCGGTCGTGCGATGCTGTACCCAAACAAAATTGATGTCCTTTTCCCCCCACAAATAGAGCTTTCTTTTGGTGGTATTTGATCACCTCTGCAATTTTTATTTTTTGTGCAGTTTTGAAAAACAAAAAAACATTTTTTACTTTTTACCATATTAAAAATCCCCCCTAAAAAAATTGTAAAAAAACTAATTTCTTCCTCAGTTTGGGCCAATATGTATTCTTCTACATATTTTTGGTATTAAAAAAAATCCCAAGTGTCTACAAAATGGGGGATAGATTTATGGCATTTTCTATTTTTTTTTTACTAGTAATCGCGGTGATCTGTGATTTTTAGCGCAACTGCGACATTGCGGCGGACAGATCGGAGACTTATGACACTTTTGGGACCAATGACATTTATACAGCGATCAGTGCTATAAATATGGACTGATTACTGTATAAATGACACTGGCAGGGAAGGAGCTCTCTGATTGGACCGCCTCAAGCTGTAACCATGTGGCTCGTTGGTCTAGGGGTATGATTCTCGCACTAGGGGCGATCAAAGGGTTACATTTTTACTAGGGAGGTGCTTTCTAACTGGGGGGGGGGGGGAGTGGACTGACTGAGTACAGAGAGATCGCTGTTCCTGATCACTAGGAACAGACAATTTCACTGTACTCCCCTGATAGAAAGGCATCTGCTTTGTTTACACTGGCAGATCCCCGTTCTGCCTCTCTGTGGAGCGATCTCGGTGGGGCCGGGGAATATCAAGTCTGCCGGACCTGTAGATTGGCTTCCCCGCTAGCAAATGGGCACGCACCCACAGATTACCATTTACGCACCCAACATACAATGATGGCGATTCGTGCAGGAGAGCCAACCTGCCGCAGCACAACTGCGGCGGCTGTTCGGGAATCGGTTAAAGCAGAGTTCTACCCAAAAGTGGAGCCTCTGCTTATCTGCTCCCCCCCCCCCCCCCCGGTGCCACATTTGGCACCTTTCAGGAGGTAGGGGGGTGGGTAGCTTCTGACTTTTAATTTTTTTCATGGGGGGCGGAACTCCTCTTTACCACTTCTATACTGGGACAATTCTGACAATCCTCTCCTACATGTAAAAAAAAGAAATCATAATTTTTTCCTAGAAAGTTACTCTGAACCCCCAAACATTTTATATATATTTTAGCAGACACCCTAGGGAATAAAATGGCGGTCATCGCTACTTTATATGTCACACAGAATTTGCGCAGCAATTTCTTAAATACGTTTTTTTTTTCTTTAGAAAAAAAGATTTTATGAATTAAAAAAAAAACAAAAAAAACACGATATCTACCCCAATTTTTTTGTATAATGTGACAGATGTTACACTGAGTAAATAGATACCTAACATGTTACGCTTTAAAGTTGCGCACACTCTTGAAAGGGTGCCAAACTTCGGTACTTAGAAATCTCCATAGGCTACATTTCAAAATTTTTTACAGGTTGCCAGTTTAGAGTTAGGCCTGATTCCCACCTATGCAGTTTGCTTATTGCAGATGCATTTTGCGTTTTTCAATACATGCTTTTGATCCATTGAAGTCTATGGAAACAAAAAACAGAAAAAAAAGTCCCTGGCCCTTTCCATAAAACAGATGTGAACTACATCCATAGGAAACGGACTGTAGTGTGTTTCTGAAAATGCACTAAAAAATGCATAGGTGTGAACCAGGCCTTACAGAGGAGGTCTAGTGCTAGAAGTATTGCTCTCGCTCTAACGTTCACTGCTATACCTCACGTGTGGTTTGAACGCCGTTTACATATGCAGACATGACCTACGTATGCATTCGCGTCTGCGTGCGATGGTGGCGGTTTAATTGTTTTATTTTTTATTTTATTTTTACTTTCCCTTTTTATTTTTTGATCACTTTTATTCCTATTACAAAGGGTGTAAACCTCTCTTGTAATAGGAATCAGGTATGACCGGTCCTCTTTACAGAGATATCTGGGGTCTATAGGTCCCTACATCTCCTAAAGGCTGAAAAGCCTGAGATAAAAAAAAAAAAAAAGAATCTCAGTATTTCCAGCAATAAAAACAGCAGTGATTTCATGCTGTCGCTTCCAGCCTCATAAAGGGTCATAAAGATGGCCGAGACCATCTGGGTCCACAGCCAGCTTTATAGTAAGCCACCGGCAGATTAATTCTCGGGCTCCCCGCTAGCACGTGAGAAGCATGAGAGGGCAACCAGGGGGGGCAACAACCCATCCCGCCGCCTGTAAAAGCAATCAAGCGGCCAAACGGCTGCTATCATGGCTTTAACTTTGCAGGGAATCGCCAGCTGAAAAAAAAGATATCTGATTGAGGCCTGCAGCTGCAGGCATCACTCTGATATCTCCACTCAAAGTTCAGGATGTCATATGATGTCTTACGGGCGGGAAGTGGTTAATAAACACAGTGCTATACATATACAGTGGGACGGAAAGTATTCAGACCCCCTTAAATTTTTCACTCTTTGTTATATTGCAGCCATTTGCTAAAATCATTTAAGTTCATTTTTTTCCTCATTAATGTACACACAGCACCCCATATTGACAGAAAACACAGAATTGTTGACATTTTTGCAGATTTATTAAAATAGAAAAAATGAAATATCACATGGTCCTAAGTATTCAGACCCTTTGCTGTGACACTCATATTGAACTCGGGTGCTGTCCATTTCTTCTGATCATCCTTACGATGGTTCTACGCCTTCATTTGAGTCCAGCTGTGTTTGATTATACTGATTGGACTTGATTAGGAAAGCCACACACCTGTCTATAAAAGACCTTACAGCTCACAGTGCATGTCAGAGCAAATGAGAATCATGAGGTCAAAGGAACTTCCTGAAGGGCTCAGAGACAGAATTGTGGCAAGGCACAGATCTGGCCAAGGTTACAAAAAAATTTCTGCTGCACCTAAAGTTCCTAAGAACACAGTGGCCTCCATAAATGGAAGATGTTTGGGACGACCAGAACCCTTCCTAGAGCTGGCTGTTCGGCCAAACTGAGCTATCGGGGGAGAAGAGCCTTGGTGAGAGAGGTAAAGAAGAAAACAAAGATCACTGTAGCTCCAGAGATGCAGTCAGGAGATGGGAGAAAGTTGTGGAAAGTCAACCATCACTGCAGCCCTCCACCAGTCGGGGCTTTATGGAAGAGGGGCCCGACGGAAGACTCTCCTCAGTGCAAGACACATGAAAGCCCGCATGGAGTTTGCTAAAAAACACCTGAAGGACCCCAAGATGGTGAGAAATAAGATTCTTTGGTCTGATGAGGCCAAGATAGAACTTTTTGGCCTTAATTCTAAGCGGTATGTGTGGAGAAAACCAGGCACTGCTCATCACCTGTCCAATACAGTTCCAACAGTGAAGCATGGTGGTGGCAGCATCATGCTGTGGGGGTGTTTTTCAGCTGCAGGGACAGGACGACTGGTTGCAATTGAGGGAAAGATGAATGCGGCCAAGTACAGGGATATCCTGGACGAAAACCTCCAGAGTGCTGAGGACCTCAGACTGGGCCGAAGGTTTACCTTCCAACAAGACAATGACCCTAAGCACACAGCTAAAATAACGAAGGAGTGGCTTCACAACAACTCTGTGACTGTTCTTGAATGGCTCAGCCAGAGCCCTGACTTAAATCCAATTGAGCATCTCTGGAGAGACCTAAAAATGGCTGTGCACCAACGTTTACCATCCAACCTGCAGAACTGGAGAGGATCTGCAAGAAGGAATGGCAGAGGATCCCCAAATCCAGGTGTGAAAAACTTGTTGCTTCTTTCTTAAAAAGACTCATGGCTGTATTAGATCAAAAGGATGCTTCTACTAAATACTGAGCAAAGGGTCTGAAAACTTAGGACCATGTGATATTTCAGTTTTTCTTTTTTAATAAATCTGCAAAAATGTCAACAATTCTGTGTTTTTCTGTCAATATGGGGTGCTGTGTGTACATTAATGAGGAAAAAAATGAACCTAAATGATTTTAGCAAATGGCTGCAATATAACAAAGAGTGAAAAATTTAAGGGGGTCTGAATACTTTCTGTCCCCACTGTATATTGAACATTCAGTCCCTGCCCTCAAGGAACTTCCAATCTAAGGTCCCTAACTCATATTAATACATACACATACTAGGGCCAATTTAGACAGGAGCCAAATAATCTCCCAGCATGTCTTTGTAGTGTGGGAGGAAACCAGAGTACCCAGTGGAAACCCACACAGGCACCAGGAGAACATGTAAACTCCAGGCAGGTAGTGCCATGGTTGGAATTCAAACTAAAGGCAAAAGTTATTTTTTTTCTTTTGTATAGAAGATTATGGGACAGTTTTAACTGTTGGAAGTGCAGCATATACTACGCGCTCAAAACTATAGATGGTGCTATATTGATATACAGGCGTCTATCTGTTTATATATGCATGTATATTCTTCAAAAGAAGGACGTTTTTTTTTCTCTGCTATCTCCTGTAATGCTGTTCTCCTATGCAACTAAAGCTGAATTCTACATTCCTCAAGATCTCAGTGCTTCATCACACAACCAACGGGTTATTGGCCCAGGCACTAAACAGAATACTACAAGCGGGATAGTGCTATATCTAAGCTGCTGAAAAATGACAAGTTGCTCAGATGAGAGGTTTGTAATCACAAAGCTCAACAATACCAACTTCCAGCTGTGGACGTTCAAGCTGGAAATGGTAAGCAAATATGACTTGTGGCAGGTACTGAATACAGACAGACCCGCTAATGGACTCATGGAAGTTGATCGCACTACAAAAACTGCATGAGCATTCAAACCTAAACAGTAAACTATATCTGCTACGTAAGCTATTAAAGATGTGGCTAGAAAAAGACAAGGAAATGTGTGAACATGTGAATGCCAAACTAAATATCATAGAAGAACTTTGTGCTATTAAAAACAACCATAATGAATTGATGAATATAACAGAAGAAAGGCAAGTATGCAGAGGCGGCTCTCTAATTAGGCAAATTTACCTGTGCTCAATCACTAATGTGGACTGACCAACTGGCTCCAGGTGCCATCTGTAAAAGGCGTGCGGGCAGCCATAGGGCACACCAGGCAAGTCCATGCAGGGTCCTAAAGCAGCTGACCTGATCCTTTAGCCCGCCGCCTACCCAGCCTCTCCGCATCTGGCCGGCTGCCTATTCAGGTCAGGAGTCGGGCCAGGCAGCGGAAACTATCCAGCTGCCCTATGACTGTCTGGAAAGGGGAAGGAGGAGCTCCGGTGGATGGATCCCATTTCAGCGCTTACTGCAGCCTGGCTGACTGCCCAGAGAGTAAGTGAGTGCCTGGCCATTCAGCCCTCCTGTGTGCCTGGATAGGAGGAGCGGCGGGGACAGCTGCATATGGAGGTATTGATCTTTCTATTTTTTCTTCTGCAGCCACTGAATGCCTGCTTCTTCTGTGGGCAGTCATTGGCTGCAGAGAGAATATGGAATGATCAATTCCTCCATATGCGCCGCTCCTCCAATCCAATTTTTACTGCCCCCGTGCTCTCTGGTCCTCCCTGGCACCCCCCAGTGCTCTCCGACCCCCCCCTTGCTCCCTGGCTCCCCCCCAACAGTGCTCTCCAGCCCCCCAGAGCTCTCTGCTACCCCCATGCTCCCTAGCCCCTCCCAGTTCTACCTGCCCCCCAGTGCTCTCTGCCCCCTGTGCTGTCCAGTTCCCCCCCCCCAGTGCTCTCTGCCCCCCCCCATGCTCCCTGGCTCCTGTGCTTTCTACTCCACCCCATGCTCTCCAGCTCCCCCACAGTGCTCTTCAGCTCCCCCATGCTCTCTGCCCCCTTGTGCTTTCTGGCCCCCACTTTTCTCCCTGTCTCCCCCCCCCAATGCTCCCCACCCCACTGCGCTATCCAGCTTCCCCACAGTGCTTTCCAACTCCCCCACCCCCCTGTGCTCTTCTGCCTTTTTCCCAGTACTCTCTGGCCCCCGTGCTCTCCACCACCCCCCGTGCTCTCTGCCCCCGCCAGGCTCTCCACTCCTGCTAATGTGCTCCCTAGTGCTCTCCACTCCCCCAGTGCTCCTGCCCCCCACACTCTCGCCCCCCCTCCTTTAGCTGCTCTCAGCTTCACTCCAGTGCTCTCCGGCACCCCTGTTCTTTTTTCTGTCCCCCTCACCCCCTGGCACCTCTGCTAGTTTCCCCCCTCCTTTCCCTCCGGCTGCTGTGGGGGGTCTCTCAGGTTGGAGAGCGGGAAAGGGACCGCTCAGTCTATTTTTTGTCCAAGTCTGGGCTTGGCGGGCAAGGTGATCAGCAAGGCTGGCAAGGATTTATAGTCCTGGAGGGAGAAGAGCTCTAAAGACATCTCTGGACTGGAGGACAGGCTGACTGGGGCCGGAAAACAAGGACAGGTGGAAGATACAGGTGACCAGGGACCATTCCATCTCACAGCAAACAGATCCTCTGGAAGGAGCACGACACTGTCCCCACCCAGAATGAGAACGGACCCTGCCTGCTGCTGGCCATCATGAACATCCTGCTTTCATGGAAGGTACCATACCAAGCATCACACACAGCTTCCCACAGACCGGCACTGTAGACTTAGTCATACAGTAGGGCACAGGAGGGGCTGCGGACAGGGCTAGGGACCTCTCTCCCTCTCCCCTTCTCCTCTTCCCCTCTCTCTCCTTCTCCTCTTCCCCTCTATCTCTCCTTCCCCTCTTCTCCTCTCTCTCCTTCCCCTCTTCTCCTCTCTCTCCTTCCCCTCTTCTCCTCTCTCCTCTTCTCCTCTCTCTCCTTCCCCTCTTCTCCTTCCCCTCTTCTCCTCTCTCTCCTTCCCCTCCTCTCCTCTCCTCTCCTCTCTCTCCTTCCCCTCCTCTCCTCTCCTCTCTCTCCTTCCCCTCCTCTCCTCTCCTCTCTCTCCTTCCCCTCTCTCCTCTCCTCTCTCTCCTTCCCCTCTCTCCCCTTTCTCTCTCCTCTCCCCTCTCCTGTCTCTCTCCTCTCCCCTCTCCTCCTTTCCTCTATACCCTCTACCCTCTCCTCTCTCTCTTTCTCTCCGCTTGGATCCCCCCACTTTCCTATCTCTGTGGATGTGGAATTATTCAGTGACACCCCCTTCCCATTCTCCCAAGGCACAGGGAAAAATCCTAGAGGGGTTGTCACCTTGCTGGGTCACAGATGTTGAATTGGCTGCATATGTCTGATGGGTGAGGAGGGTGCCCTGGAAGTGGTGCTGATCGCCTGTGTGCTAGATCCATGCATCTTTCTGCAGCCATTTTTACCTTGAATTATTTTTATCCATTATGGGCGTGAGTGGGGCCTCGTGTCTAAATTTTGCCTAAGGCCTCACAAAGCCTAGAGCCGACTCTGCAAATATGCACAATGAAAATACTGAGAACGCTCTTAGGGTGCATGAGGGCACAAAGCACAGAAACCCAAGCATGTTTTCACTTTAAAAAGACTGGTACCTGGAAATGGACTGTTCGGTCTGGAAAGCTGAACAGGGAAGGTGAGAGCCATCCACAAGAGAAATAGTTAAAGCAGTCACAAAGGAAACTGCAGGCACATCATAGACTGGCACTTTTAAAGTCATTCAGTATAGTTTATCATGTGGTTAGTGTATAGACTCAGCTGCAACAATCCACATGACCAGCGATGAGACTTTCTTTACAGAAACTTTGATCTTTGAAAAAAAGATTTCAGTGCAGAAGACAGTCTCCCTAGAAAATGGGAAAAGTATTACTGCAGAAGGTAATGGTCAAGGGTTCTTGAATTGCACCTTCAGCAAAGTATCCTCATATAAAATGTACTCTATGTCTCAGACCTAGAAGGAAGTTTCTATAAGTGAAAATTCATGGTAACAACAGTCTTATGCCCCGTACACACGGTCGGATTTTCCGACGGAAAATGTGTGATAGGACCTTGTTGTCGGAAATTCCGACCGTGTGTAGGCTCCATCACACATTTTCCATCGGATTTTCCGACACACAAAGTTTGAGAGCAGGATATAAAATTTTCCGACAACAAAATCCGTTGTCGGAAATTCCGATCGTGTGTACACAAATCCGACGGACAAAGTGCCACGCATGCTCAGAATAAATAAAGAGATGAAAGCTATTGGCTACTGCCCCGTTTATAGTCCCGACGTACGTGTTTTACGTCACCGCGTTTAGAACGATCGGATTTTCCGTCAACTTTGTGTGACCGTGTGTATGCAAGACAAGTTTGAGCCAACATCCGTCGGAAAAAATCCTAGGATTTTGTTGTCGGAATGTCCGAACAAAGTCCGACCGTGTGTATGGGGCATTACAGTTCAATTCCAAGGTAATGAATGCACAATTCAAAATAACAAGCAAATCCTTAGAAAACAAAGATTGGATGAACACCTGCACAGACTCATCACCGCAGATGAGCTAGCCAAAACTTCCACTCAGAATCCCCTCAATAAGTGCATTCACCTATGGCACAGAAACCAAAAAACCATAACGGAAATTATACATAGAGGTTTTTAAGAAGATATGACAATGCTGCCTTGCAAAATGCTCATGAAATGCAATTGTTGTATGGAAGCAAAGGCCACACATACTCTACTTCCACAGACCACTGAAAGAAAAACAACCCGTCCCATGGAGCTCATACACAATGACGTGTGCACAGCAATGGAAACTCCCACAGCAGGCAGGAACAGATATCTACTGACTTCCATTGACTATTGTCCTGGGTAAACAACAACTTATATGATGAAGCACAAAAATTAAATGCATTAAGAGTTTGTAGCCATGTCCAGAAACAAACTCCTGAGGAATTATATGCACCAACAATGGAGGGTGAATACATTAGTAATGAAATGGAATCATACCTGAAGAATCAAGGTATAATGCACCAGACAACCACACTATACACTCACAAACAAAACGCTGTAGCTGAAAGGTAAAATCACACTCTTAAAGAAATGGCCAGGTGCATGCTGTCTGATGCCAACATACTTAACAAGTACTGGCAGAAGTAGTCATGACTGCAACATATCTACAGAACAGACTGCCATTGAAAGCTGTTTTAAGCACCCCATTTTAAAGGTAGCATGGATCGAAGCCTAGCATATGGCACATTTGAGAGTTCAGATGTAAAGCTAATGCTTATATCCCAAGTGAGAAGCGATCCAAGCTGGAGAACACAACCATAAAGGGCATTTTGGTGGGCTACAGTGAACAAAGTAGGGGATATAGAATCCTCTACCTAAAGACCGACAAAGTGGCAATATGCCACAGCATTTGTTTCGATGAGAGCCCATCAGAAACAGTGATCCTTGAAAGCTGCAAAGTGAATTTGCCCAGTGAAACCATCAAGAAAAGCTGACCAAAATGAGGCCCTGCAGGAGTCAGAGCTAGAGGTGGAACTCTCAATAGATAACTTAAGCCTGATTTAGATAACAGCCTGAATTAGAAGTTTCACTTAGTTGACAAGGGATACCACCCCGCAAGCAGTAATATGCTGCTAAGACACATAACATACTTGAACCTGATCCCGGGAAGGCATAGAAAAATTACCAAAAAGTGAAGCCAAGAAATGGAGAAAGAAGAAGAAATGAAATTGCTTCAAGAAAACAAAACTTGGACACTCACAGAACTCCTCTCTAACCGCAAAACTATAGGAAGCAAGTGGATGTTTAAAGTGCAGCTTGATACTGAATGAAATATCCACAAATATAAGGCCAGATCAGGGCCGGTGCTACCACTAGGCAAACTAGGCAGCCACCTAGGGTGCCCGGCCACTGGTGTTCCTACCCTCTTCTCTCTGCAGCACGCAACTAAGTCTTAGTATCAGCAGGCAGCCACCGCTCCATTCGCACATAGTGTCAGAGGTGCAGCGGCGGCAGAGGACTGTGTCTGTGTCCCGACTCCAGAATGATAAGAAGCAAACAAACATTCATTGATGGGCGCTGGGGAGGCTGCATTTGATGGGCGCTGGTGAGGCTGCATTTGATGGGCGCTTGTGAGGCTGCATTTGATGGGCGCTTCATTAAAAAGGTGGGGTATACATGGGCAGGGCAAAGGGGGTGGAGTCAGGGGTGGAGCTAAGGGGGGCAGCGAAATTAGGTTTCGCCTAGGGTGTCAAAAATACTTGCACCAGCCCTGGGCCAGATTACAATACAATATACATTACATACAATGAAACATTTGCTTCTGTTGTAAAAAACACTCTACCATCAGAACGCTTCTTAGCATAGCAACTAGGAAGGGCATGAGAGTGAAGCATCTGGACATCAAAACTGTTTTTTATTATGGAGATATTAAGGAAGATCTCTACATGAAGCAACCACCAGGGTTTGAGCAAGGATACAGCCTTGTGTGCAGACTTCAAAAGAGCATCTAAGGCCTTAAGCAATATGCAAGGACGTGGAATGAGAAAGTAAATTAATTACTCACTCTATTTCAGAAATCAAGGAGACAGATCCTAATTTATGTTGATGACAGTATAACCTGTTTTGAACAAAAAGGGGGTTACAATAAGATAGTTCGCTAGCTGAAAAAGAACGTTGAAATTAAAGAAATGGGAACCCACTATCTTGAGATCCAAATAGAGAGGGAAGAATATGGAAGTAATCTTCTCAACCCAAAAAATTGCCAAAATCTTGGAACAGTTCCACAGGCAAATTGCAAAAGAAGTAAAAGCACCCATGGAAATGGGCATCTTGGATACACCCACTTGCAGTAAATGTTCCAGGGACCAGGGGGACCTGATTCATCTAATCTGGCGGTACCCCAAACTACACATTTATTGGGTGAGAGTACTGAATACGGTTAACGCTATATTTCAGAGCTCCATCCTGCTTGACCCTAAAATTTGTCTACTGGACATCCTAGATGATTTCCAACTATGTGTTCCCATTAGAGAAGCTGTGGCTAGAGCTCTCGTTCAATCCTGGAGTATTGTGCTTAGATATTGGAAGTCCATTGATTCTCCGTCTCATAAGGAATGGGTATAATGTATGGTTGAAACTCTTATGCAGCGTACACACGGTCGGACTTTTCAACCGGACTTGTCCAACGGACCAAATCCGGCGGACAATCTGATCGTGTGTGGGCTTCACTGGACCTTCAGCGGACTTTTCCAGTGGCAAATCTTACGGACTTTAGATTTGGAAAATGCTTTAAATCTTTACGTCGTAACTCTGCCGGAACCCAGAAATCTGCTCGTCTGTATGCTAGTCCGACAGACAAAAACCAACGCTAGGGCAGCTATTGGCTACTGGCTATCAACTTCCTTATTTTAGTCCGGTGTACCTCAGCAAGTACGAATCCGTCGGACTTTGGTGTGATCGTGTGTAGGCAAGTCCGTTCGTTAAAAAGTCAGTCAGAAGTCCGTCAAAAGTCCATAAAAAGTCCGTCGGAAAGTCTGTCGGACCAGTCCGGTCAAAAAGTCCGCCCATGTGTACGCGGCCTTAGACCAGAGAAGTACATTTACCAGCACAGGGGATGCCCCTGCAAATTTGAGGATCTTTGGTTAGATACCCCAGGTCTGAGTCCTTTAGAATTGGTTATGGACAAGCTACTTATTGGTTGAGTTCTATCGCCCTGACAGGAGAACTTCACTATACACTTGTTAGTTGGTGTTGCGAACAACGGAGATTGATTCTGTTGTTTGCCTATGACAAAACAGTACTGCCTTCTTGCGATAGAGGCAAGCTAGGTTTAGACCATTATGTTTCTTATACATTGTATGAGCTGTTTCCTGAGCATGTTCATAATACTTAAGAAGCTGTCTTGGAATTACTGTAAACTTTTGCTTATATGCTTTCATTTTTTAATAAAACTTTATTTGATTAAAAAAAAAACACCCATGGAACAGGGCTACCAAAAGAGCAATGAAGTAGAAAACTTGCTACCCAACAATGACCTTGCACAGTGTCCATCTGCATGCTTGTCCAGTGTCATTTGCAGCCTTGTCAGTGTCATTTGCAGCCTTGCCCAGTGACATTGCAGCCTTGTCAGTGTCATCTGCAGCCTTGCAGCCTTAATAGTGTCATTTGCAGCCTTGCAGGCTTGTTAGTGTCATTTGCAGCCTTGCAGCCTTGTCAGTGTCATTTGCAGCCTTGCAGCCTTGTCAGTGTCATTTGCAGCCTTGCAGCCTCCATCTGCAGCCTTATCAGTGTCCATCTGCAGCCTTGCCTGTGTCATTTGCAGCCTTGCCCAGGCTGCAGTTAAACTGCAGTGACTTGTCAGTGTCACTGCAGTTTAAATATGGCGCTGCCGAGATACACAGAGCCGGTATCTCGGCTCCTGATGGCTTTTCTTGGCTCCTCTCGCAGTCCCGCCCAGTCCCGCCCTATGATGGACATAACACAGGTCCAATGGCGGGACTGGGCGGGACTGTGAGTGCAGCCGAGCGCCGCCGATATACATACATAGCCGAGTGTACTCGGCTAGCTCCGCTCACAGTCACGTCCAGTCCCTGTGTTATGTCCATCATAGGGCGGGACTAGGCGTGACTGTGAGCGGAACTAGCCGAGTATAGCCGAGTACACTTGGCTGGGGCCCACGGGGCCCCCTATTGAACGGGGCCCATCTGCTTGAACCCAGTCAAGCCCAATGGTAAGTCCAGCCCTGGCTGTGGGCATACTCTCTAAAAAAGTTTAAGCAACCTTCTACCCGTTACTTTAAAGCCCATTCCAGGAACGTGGGGAATAGGAATATGGATTATTACCTGCCAGTACAACTAGAACACAGTTAAGAGTGATACAGTACCTAAAAGGAACAATTTGGATAAAGCTATGCCAACCAGCAGCGTCAAATCCAAAACTAATTTGGTATGTGGATGCTGATTGGGCCAGGGACTGCACAGACCACAAATCTACAAGAGGTTACATCTTCTAATATGGGGAAGGAACCAAAAGTTTGTCCAGCCGAACGCAAGTGACTGTTGCATTATTTTCAACTGAAGCTGAGTATATTGCAGCAGCATATGCTTTTCAAAGAAGCAATATGGATTCGCCAACTTATAGTGGACATGGGCGTAGACATGTCAAACCCCATTGCCATTTTCGAAGACAAAAAGAGATGTATAAAGCTGACACAATCAGAAAGGGTTAATCCTAGAACCAAGCACATTGGACATGAAGTATCATCTGCTTAGGGACATTCAATCAAGAGCTAGGTATTATCGACATTCAATATTGCCAGTCAGAAGAGATGACTGCGGATGCAATCACCAAGCCATTGTTAGTCTTCTTCAGGAGAATCTCAACGTCATATAGCAAAGGTATAAAAGCTGTTGAGAAGGGGTGTTGAAAGTACAACAGCATATACAGTACTATGCACTCTGAATTATAGATGGTGCTTTAGTAATATACTAGCATCTGTGTATTTATATAGGTTGTATATTCTGCACAGGAAGGAATTTTTTTCCTTTCTGCTTTCTCCTGTAAAGCTGTTCTCACTCATGTATGCTGTACTCTTATGCAAATAAAGCTGAATTCTACATTCCTCAAGATCTGAGTGCCTCATCCTGTCAGATCCTGTTTTTTGTCGTCTGTGTTCAACTGGGTAGATTTACCTTCACTTCCTGTCTAACAAAAAAAGGAATCCCTTGGAAGCTTTCAGGTCACGAAAACGAGTGTCCCCATTGGAAGATTTTCCCTTCATTACTGTTTTGGTGTCAACCCAAAAGCTGAGATTTTCTTTTAAACTCACTCTTGATCAGAGGAGACAAATGAGCGGAAGTTTCACTTTTGGGTGGAACTCCGCTTTGAAACCCCCAGAACATTCTATATTTTCTGAAAGCAGAGGACCTGTGGAATAAAAAGATAGTTGTTGCAATTTATATGTTGCAAGATATTTGTGCAACTGTTTATTAAATGCATATTTTCAGGAAAAAATATAATAAAATACATTTTAGTACAAACAAACACAATTTTATGTAAAAAAGAATAAATACCATAACTCTGTGCTCGGGTATTAATTATAAGGAAGCAGCCAGCACTAAAGGTCTTAACGTGGCTGTAAACCCTTTACAACCACTTTTTGCTACAGGCTTACCTGTAGCTACCCTGGATATCTCCTAAACTTGCACGGTTTAGGAGATATCCCCTGTATTTGCATGTGCCGACGTCATCGTGCGTGCCATTGCTTCAGTTAGCCTGTGCTGTTACCGGCACCAACGTCATCGCGGCTCTGGCCAATCACAGCGCTGGAGCGTGCGATACCCGGAAGTAACTCTGGGAGCGATGACGGCCGCCGGAGCAGTGAACGAGGACCGCTGCGGGGGCTTCGATCTCAGGTAAGTAATTCATAATGAGCTAGTATGCTATGTATTATGCCTTTGTCTTGCAGGGTTTTTTTTGGTTTTTTGTTTTTCTTAGGGTTTAAAACCACTTTAATAACAACCCAACATACATTCAGAAAATCTGTGCAGTGCTAAAAGGTAAAAAATGTCCATACAGCAAGTCATAATAAACAATGCGCAAACAAATAAGTGAATTAAACATATATGGGGGTTATTTACTAAAGGCAAATCCACTGTGCACTACAAGTGCACAGTGCACTTGAAATTGCAATTAAAGTGCACTTGGAAGTGCAGTCGCTGTAGATCTGAGGGGGACATGCTAGGAAAATAAAAAAACAGCATTTTAGCTTTCACATGATTGGATGATAAAATCAGCAGAGCTTCCCTTCATTTCAGATCCACCCCTCAGATTTACAGCGACTGCACTTCCAAGTGCACTTTCAGTGCAATTTCAAATGCACTTTGCACTCGTAGTTTGTACTTGTAGTGCAAAGTGGATTTGCCTTTTGTAAATAACACTCATATTGTCCATATAATCTCCATTAAAAAAATAGCGAGAAATACTGATGTGAGTCCAAGCATAGTGTCAAAAAGTGAAAGTAACCGTTCACCTTGACAAATGGGTCCCAATGCAACTGAAGTGAATCCACTGCAAGGACTTATACTCCTCAAAGTGCAGGAAGGGGTTAACATATGACACAATGAACCTTCACCCGAACACCACTCATGAGTATAAGTTCACCTTACCAGATATTAGGACCACCTCCAGATATTAAGAGCACCTATATTGGATGGTCCAAACAGGCTCATATAATGGTCATGGTATGGCTGTAAGGAAGTCACTTTGTCTCCAGAAGAGCTTCCATGATAATATTTAGAACAACATCCACCAGATAGGGTCAGAAAGAGAAAACGCTTAGGCTGCTTTCACACTGGGGCGGTGGGGGCGTCGGCGGTAAAACAGCGCTGTTTTTAGCGCTGCTTTACTGTCGTTTTTGAGCGGTTTTAATCCCCGCTGGCGGACGAAAAAGGGTTAAAACCGCTCACATAGTGCGGCTATAGCCGTGGTATTGCCGCGCTGCCCCATTGATTTTAATGGGCAGGAGCGGTTTAGGAGCAGTGAAAACACCGCTCCTAAGATGCGGCTTGCAGGAGTCTTTTTCTTCTCCTGCCAGCGCACCGCTTCAGTGTGAAAGCCCTCTAGCTTTCACACTGAACAAACAGTAGCGGCTGTTTTGGGTCGGTTTGCAGGCGGTATTTTTAGCGCAATAACGCCTGCAAACCGCCCCAGTGTGAAAGGGGCCTTATAGTGTAGTCATAGGCGTGCACACACGGTGTGCCTGGGCACATGCTAATCACCCTGTGTAGCGCAGATTCCCTCTGTTTAGATCTCTGATATTTCACCAAAGCCCCCTAATGGGGATCCTAAAACTAATGTAAAAATATAATTTAAAAAAAATAAAGCTGTACAAAATAAAAACTACAGACACTGTCCACTGCCCTACTGACACCAATCTCTGCTCTATGGACACTGTCAGTATATATATATATATATATATATATATATATACACATGCACGCACACATATGTGTTTGAGGTTTGGGGTACACACCCTAATGCAATAGTTTGCGCATACCTATGAGTGTAGTATTGCCGATTAAATAATTTATTAAAAAGGATTCAATATACTCACAATGCAGTGTAATACGCAAGCCGGGACCCAGAAGTAGGGGAAAGTGTAGCCCGAGGAGGACTTTTGGCATCTCTAGCCATTTGCCAGCTGGATTATTTTATGTGCTCTCTTTTTGCACTGCATTGTGGGTATTTTTAATCCTTTTTAATAGACAGTATGGTCCATATGGTCTTAAAAGAGAACTACGACCAAAAATACTTTTTTTTTCAATAAAATAAAAGGAATGGCAGCTGTTATATTTCTATCCTGATATTTAAAGTGCATCTAAAGCAAAAAAATGTGTTTTGTTATAGTCAGAACAGTCAAATAAGAGAGATTTTGCTTAAAGCAGAGTTCCACCCATATAAAAATCAGCAGCTACAAAAAGTGTAGCTGCTGACTTTTATTAATCGGACACTCACTTGTCCAATGGTCCAGCAATGCGGGTGAATGAAGCCCCGCTCCTCTCCCCCTCCTCTCTGCGGCGCCCCGGCATTGTCACTGTGGGTGCCAGGCTGTGACTTCACTCTCTATAGCTGGTTCTAGATGCACTAGCAGATTTAGATACACTAACACTTTTTTTTTTTATCAGTTACAGCAACAGTGTTTTTCTTTTGTGATAAAAGTTTTACATAAATCTAAGAATTGTTGGTTTAATACTACTTTAATTTCCTGTCCAGTTCGCACAACAGGAAATGAGAGGATACGGGCTCATGTATACGGGCAGGGCTTTTTTTCAGCTGGAACTTTGTTCCACAAAGTTCCGCCACCTCTGGCTCAGGCCCTCTGCTTCCTGCTCATCACTATCACTTGTAAACACAGAAGTTTGGCTTCTGTGTTTACAAATGATAGCTTGTCTCCCAGTTGCTCCCACAGATTGGATCTCCTGAGCAGATCCCACTGGGGGCAGGACAGGGACAAGGGAAATGCAGGTGCCCGGGGTGCAGTGCAGTCATGGGTGGGAGAGGGTGCATGGTATACTGCACCCTCTGTGGTCTCCATTTTTTCCCTGGTGCCCAGATGCTGATGCCCCCCGCTGAAAGACCTCCCTGCAAGTGAGAGAGGCGGAGCCGCCTACATTGTGGTGGAGAGTTGTGGATTGTGTGTGTGTGTGTGTGGGGGGGGACACGGTTGAGTTCCTGCACCTACTGTCTGAGAAAAAAAGCCCTGTACATCTGTGGTTAGATTGCAGTATTGAGATGTGGCTAAACTCTGCATCTGAACACAGCATGTATGGCTGCATACAAACTGGATGAATAGTTGTGTCCATTACCTACGTGGCGAAAACCACCAGCCCTGAATGCAGACTGTCTGCGCCCAAGGTTGGCCAGACGCTCTAAATGCATGTAACTGCTTATATGGGTATTAGTTTTATGCACACAGCAGCGGCATCAGCCATTGATTTGTACAGGATAAGATCTGATTGCGGCTGTTCACATAGGACGTGCATGGCTCTAGTTCTGCACTTGTAGCTGGTGGCTGCCCCAGTCATTCCCCAATCACATCTAGCATCATGTTTTTGCATGCGCTGCACTTTGAGCAGCCCATATGCTGTCCTACATGCAACAAATGCACCAAAGAAGCTCTTCCGCTTCGTATCACGCATTTTGGCTTGCGTGAAAATGATTGTCTAATGGCCATGTTTGGAATGCCATTAGAAATTAATGGCACCAAAAGCGTGACGCATGTGCGTTTCTGTGTGTTTCCAGGAATGCGCAGGTGTGAATTCAGTTTTGGGCTCCATGCACATTTTTGCACTTTGGGAATGCACACAAAAAAGTGCACAATCCCAAAGACATAGCAAAGGTAAGTGGCTGTTTATTAAAAGTCAGCAGCTACGGTTTTTGTAGCTGCTGACTTTTCATTTTGACATAGGAGACTGGAGCTCCTCCTTAGGTGCTTAAAATCCAGGAATACACTGTCTCACCCTGCTCTGCACATGCTCAGTTGCTCTCTATTTTTAGGCACTGCCAGATTTGTAGAGGCCGATCTGCTGACAGCTTTAGGCTGGGTTCACACTGGTGCGATGTTAGGCATCGCATGTGATTCGCACCACACTGCTGTGCAGATCACATGCGATGTCTGTGCGATGTGAATTCAGCCACACAGCTTGTATGGCTGAATTTGTATCGCATTCGCACCGAAATGATGCAGAAATCTTTTTTTTGGTATGCACTGGAATCGGATTGCATGGGTGTTCACATCTATGCGATCCGATTCTTGCACCATTTGGCAGTTCTCACTGCGATCTGCGAACCAATCCGGGGATGTCATTAACTTTGTATTAACACCCACAGCGAATTTGCAGATGTCATTGTGAACCGCCGGCAGGTGACATGCGATGTGGGAACCTGCAATGGAATCACGTTGGTTCCCGCATTGCATATATGTGAACCAGCATTTAAAGCGGAGTTCCACCTAAATGTGAAAGCTCCACTTATCTGCTTCCTGCCTTCCTCTGGTGCCACATTTGGCACCTTTCGGGGGGGGGTTACCTGTCAAAAACAGGTATCTGCTCCCACTTCCATGTAAGGGCGACACAACGACCTACGTCATTTGAAACCCCTGCCCCCCCCCACACACAGGTCCCAGAAGACAGCAGGACCATTCAGAAAGCGCAGCGTGACTTGCGCATGCGCAGTGGGAAACAGGCTGTGAAGCCGATGGATGGGTCTTTGTAGCTGCTGACTTTTGATTTTTTTCTCCCCTAGGCTGGAACTCCACTTTAAAATGGAATAAAACCCTCCTATCCTTTACAGTCAAAGAAGCTGCTTCTGTTCAATCTGCAACTGCCCTGGTGCTGCACATGTGATCAGTTATGACACCAGCCATTTGATGATGTGACAGTTTGGTTGAGGACACAAGCAAATATGACAGTTAGTAATCCCGGCATTCCAGGAATGTAACTGTTTTTTGAAACCGTTAAATCAATGGGTTTAATTCTGCAAAATGGCAACCTCCAGCCAGAAGAAACAAGAGCAATACTGGAGGCAATTTACAGTGCACACTAATTTTGGTAGCATAATTATTAATGTGGAATGTATGTTCCTTCATAGGTGTGCGCAGCAGCCTATTGCATTAGGGTGTGCACCCCAAATGTATTAAAACATGGACAGTGTTAGTAGAGCAGTGGACTTGTCAGTAGGGCAGAGGTTGGTTTCAGTAGGGCAGTGGACTTGTCAGTAGGGCAGAGGTTGGTTTCAGTAGGGCAGAGGTTGGTTTCAGTAGGGCAGAGGATGGTTTCAGTAGGGCAGAGGATGGTTTCAGTAGGGCAGAGGTTGGTTTCAGTAGGGCAGAGGATGGTTTCAGTAGGGCAGAGGTTGGTTTCAGTAGGGCAGAGGATGGTTTCAGTAGGGCAGAGGTTGGTTTCAGTAGGGCAGAGGTTGGTTTCAGTAGGGCAGAGGTTGGTTTCAGTAGGGCAGAGGTTGGTTTCAGTAGGGCAGAGGTTGGTTTCAGTAGGGCAGAGGATGGTTTCAGTAGGGCAGAGGATGGTTTCAGTAGGGCAGAGGATGGTTTCAGTAGGGCAGAGGATGGTTTCAGTAGGGCAGAGGTTGGTTTCAGTAGGGCAGAGGATGGTTTCAGTAGGGCAGAGGTTGGTTTCAGTAGGGCAGAGGATGGTTTCAGTAGGGCAGAGGTTGGTTTCAGTAGGGCAGAGGTTGGTTTCAGTAGGGCAGAGGATGGTTTCAGTAGGGCAGAGGATGGTTTCAGTAGGGCAGAGGATGGTTTCAGTAGGGCAGAGGTTGGTTTCAGTAGGGCAGAGGATGGTTTCAGTAGGGCAGAGGTTGGTTTCAGTAGGGCAGTGGATGGCATAGCTCCCAACTGTCCCTGATTTCGAGGGACTGTCCCTTATTTGTATCTTGTTTGATTTGGAGCAATGTCCCTCTGTCCCTCTTTCCTCCTCATTTGTCCCTCATTTTGGTCTGATCTATATAGTTGTATATAAAATACACTTTTAATCTTTCAAAAAGTGTTTCCCAGAGCTAAACCTTTCATCCAATTTCTAAATTGCTGCATTTGTACATTTTAAAAGCCAATATAAAGGAATATTAGCGTTAAAAAAGCACTTGTGGATTTGATTATCCTTTTTTTTGTTACATCCCCTTTAAGGGGCGTGGCAGGGGGCGTATCCTATGCCTACATACGTTTGCTAGTAGGTGTCCCTCATTCCCATCTCAAAATGTTGGGAGGTATGGTGGATGGTGTGAGTAGGTTTTCATTTTTGTTTATATTTTACAATTTTTTATTTAGGAGCCTTGTTATGGGGCTTTGGGGTGATTAGGGTGTGCCCAGGCACATCCGGCACATCCCCCCCCCCCCCCCCCGCACACGCCTATGTAAGTTCCTTGCTAAAGAAAATTATTTTTTATTAGTTGCTATGGGTAACGTTCCGCTTTCAGGTGAATGAAGTACACTCACAGCCACTTATCACTGAAACATATCTCCTTATTTGAAGAATTGTTTTGAAGAACACCAATGTGACAAGGGTTTCCAGCCCTACTCTATCCACTAGTCGCACTCCCATCCCCTGTATACTCCCCTCTACAATACAGCGCCCACCATTATCTGGCATTAGCTCTGCTCGTTCCTGTTGGCAGCAACACTCCTGTGACAAGAGCGCCACCTAGCGGTGCAGAGCGGAATGATAGTGCGCAGACACAGGGCGGACCCAGTGTCTATGGTAACCCATAGAGGTGATGCTGGGCAGTGAGTGGGCTGGGAAGGGGAGAGAGATGGAGGAGCCGGAGAGCCCTAGAGGCGGCCGCCTGCCATGGGAGTGCTTCTCAGCCTGGCTGGACGGGGTGTGTGTGGTCACCTTCGACCTGGAGCTGGGTCAGGCGATGGAGGTAAGGACGGGGGAGAAGGGGGAGGCCGTCATTGTATGGGAGAGGCAGGCTGAGGAGAGATACTGGGCCGGAGGTGATAGAGAGGAGGAGGACTAGAGGAGAGATCATCCACACAGGGGGACAGAGGGGGAGGGTCAGCACCCCAATGATCTTCCCATAGAAGACTGTCACCTCTACAATAACTCTGTCTTCTCTCTTTTACAGCTGGTGTACCCCCATAACACCCGGATCACAGAGAAAGAGGTAACCTGTGTCCCCCCCCAACCCCCCAATAATCATGCAGCATTGTCATCACTTCTCTCCCTCTCTATCACTTTTTCATTGTGTAATCTAAGCCCAGGTTCCCACATGTGTGCACGTCAACGACGTGACGTCACGGGTACAGCAGAAGATTCATTTCACAGTAACCATGGGAAAACAAGTCCTTTTCTAATAACGTGCTGCACAGAACGGTGCACTTTTAAATTTCTCCCTCGCAAAAATGCATAGCATGTGGGGGCCATCAAGAATGAACGGTAAACCCACACGCCTGTGTTTTGCCTGGAGGTTGGGTTCATGCGCGATTATGCATGCATTGCCGACCCGCACATAATATCATCCTAAAATCAAAATGTAAATATAAATGCAGGCAGGCCCTCTTTTGCACAAGAGACATGCAATATCTTTTCTGTAATAAAATAAACCTACCTGCCTGCTTCTGGTCCACCTTAAAATGTACACCGAGCCACACATGTGCAGCTCACTTTACATTGTATCTGGACTTTGCAAAAGCATTTGACACATTTCCCCATAAACGTTTACTGTACAAAGTAAGGTCCGTTGGCATGGACCATAGGGTGAGTACATGGATTGAAAACTGGCTACAGGGGCGAGTTCACAGGGTGGTGATAAATGGGGAGTACTCAGAATGGTCAGGGGTGGGTAGTGGGGTCCCCCAGGGTTCTGTGCTGGAACTAAGGATGAGCTCAGACGTGTTTGCATGCTGCACGTGCCGAGCCCGCCAGGATGTTGGCAATGCGCTGCGCTAATCACAGGCAGTGAGACGTTTCCCGATCTCTGCAGCCACACGTCGGGAAAATGTCTCACTGCTTGTGATTAGCGCAGCGCATTGCCGACATCCTGGCGGGCTCGGCACGTGCAGCATGCGAACACGCCGGAGCTCATCCTTAGCTGGGACCAATCCAATTTAATTTGTTCATAAACGACCTGGAGGATGGGGTAAACATCTCAATCTCTGTATTTGCAGACAATACTAAGCTAAGCAGGGCAATAACTTCTCCGCAGGATGTGGAAACGTTGCAAAAAGATCTGAACAAATTAATGGGGTGGGCGACTACATGGCAAATGAGGTTCAATGTAGAAAAATGTAAAATAATACATTTGGGTGGCAAAAATATGCAATCTACTCACTAGGGGGAGAACCTCTGGGGGAATCTAGGATGGAAAAGGACCTGGGGGTCTTAGTAGATGATAGGCTCAGCAAGCTGCTGCTAACAAAGCAAACAGAATATTGGCATGCATTAAAAAGGGGATCAACTCCAGAGATAAAACAATAATTCTCCCGCTCTACAAGACTTTTTGTCCGCCGCACCTGGAGTATGCTGTCCAGTTCTGGGCACCAGTCCTCAGGAAGGATGTACTGGAAATGGAGCGAGTACAAAGAAGGGCAACAAAACTAATAAAAGGTCTGGAGGATCTTAGTTATGAGGAAAGGTTGCGAGCGTTGAACTTATTCTCTCTGGAGAAGAGACGCTTGAGAGGGGATATGATTTCAATTTATAAATACCACACTGGTGACCCCACAATAGGGATAAAACTTGTTCGCGAAAGGGAGTTCAATAAGATACGCGGCCACTCATTAAAATTAGAAGAAAAGAGGTTTAACCTTAAACTGCGTAGAGGGTTCTTTACTGTAAAAGCGGTTAGGATGTGGAATTCTCTTCCACAGGCGGTGGTCTCAGCGGGGGAGCATCGATAGTTTAAAAAAACTATTAGATAAGCACCTGAACGACTGCAACATACAGGGATATACAATGTAATATTGACATATAATCACACATAGGTTGGACTTGATGGACTTGTCTTTTTTCAACCTCACCTACTATGTACTATGTAACATTCCCTGTGTACCTGTGCTGGGAAGTCTGACCTCCTGCGCATGTGTGGGCGTTGCATCATCCCTTGCCAGCCAAATGAGATTGCCAAAGACCAGGCATCCAGAAGGTGCTGGCGAGGGACCTTGTGGGCGTCAGACTGTTGCAGAGGTTCGTTTTTTGGGCTTTAATTCCACTGTAAAGTGGACCTTTATGCCCAGTTCACACCACATTCAGTCCAATGCATTTTTTTCTGCACTGGGCTGTACTGGAATGCAGTAAAACGCACCGAAACACACATGTCCTTATTTAATGTGGGGAAAAAATGCACCGGAACGCATTAAAAACGCACTGGAACGCATCGAAAACTTGCATGCAGAAACAAATCCGGGTCGCATCAAGACTGCGTTTCTATGGTGTGAACCAGCCCTAACTTTCCTTTTGTATTTTCAGTAATATTGTGCCTTCCTTTCTTCTTTCATGTAACCAATCTTGCTCCTTCCCCGCTTCTCTCCATTTCATAGATAACTGCATACAGTATATACTGTATATAATATAAAATACATATACAGAGAGCTCCTTTTTTGTGAGGCATGGTTCACATCAGCTGATGCTTCTTATGAACAGCAATTCTAAACTGTTTGATAAAGGACACAATCTAAGTAGCTCTAAGCCACACCTCCAAACTCATATTGGACTATAACTGTGCAAACGACTGACTCCAATTGGCTTTCGTTGAAGTAATTAGTCTGTGGGTTCAATTACTTTTTCCTCTAGTACTGTGAATATTTAATGGGTGTGTTCAATAAAGACACAAAAAAAGAAGAATTGTTTGTGTGTTATGAGCCTAAGCACATGTGTTTGTCTATTGGTATGACTTGCCTGAGGATCAGATCACATTTTATGGCAAATTACTGTAGAAAACCAGTTCATTCCGGGTTCACACACTTTTTCTTATATACCCCAGAGCTTTTTTTCACACCTCTGAGCACCGTTTCTTGGTTCTGCCCCTTACCCAAGTCCCAGTACTGTCCCTTTAGAACAAAGTTGTGGTACTAAGTAATTTGTATGGAATTTGTTAATAAGAAGAAAAGCAGTAAAATAAATCCCATGTAGCCAGCAACAATAGAACCCCCAGCAACAATAGACCCCCAGCAGCAACAACAGATCTCCCTGCAGCCAGCATCATTAGATCCCTCCCAGCAACAACTGACCCCCCCCCCCAGCAACATAAGGCCCAGCCAGCAACAACTGACCCCCCCTTGCAAAAATTAGACCCCTCCAACAATAGATCCCCAGCAGCTAGCATCAATAGACCCTGCACCCCTTGCCATTACATACATTCAGTTCTGGAGGTGTCGGAACTGCGTTCCCCTGTGTTCCCGCTGGAAATTAGCCCTGTATATACCAATATGTATGTGAACTTTTTTTTTTTTTTTAATGATTCAGCCCCCCGAACGCTTGCAGCCTTCTGGGATACTCGTGTCACATATCCCAGGAGGCTTCTGGTCAATCTACAGAAACTACACATGCACGATGGGGGGGGGGCTGGGTTGTCTCTCCATGGTAAGCAAAGAACATAGGGTGTGGCACCCCTTGTGCAATGGTTTTTATAGCATGACAAGGCTGAATTCAGTGGACATGTGCGGATGTATTTTAGGGATAACCCAGTGAACATTCGGTTCAAAACAGTACAATCTGACCATTCAATCTTTGTACAAATTTATTCTAGATTTACCAAACAAAATGTAATGGGAGAACCTACCTAATTTATCCAATTAAGCGGTGGTGGTATTTGATTGCCTCTGGGGTTTTATTTTTTGCTAAACAAATAAAAAAAGACTGAAAATTTTGAAAAAAAAAAGTTTTTATTCGTTTCTGTTATAAAATTTTGTAAATAAGTAAGTTTTCTCCTTCACTAATGGGCACTGATGAGGCTGCACTGGCGGCACTGATGAGCACTAATATGCAGCACTGATAGGTGGCACTCATAAGCGGCACTGAAGGGCACTCATAAGTGTCATTGATGGGCACTGATAAGCGACACTGGGCACTGAAAGGCTGCACTGATGGGTATTTATGGGTGGCACTAAAAGGTGGCACTGATGGGTATCAATGATGGGCACTGTTTGGCATCATTTGTGGGCACAGATTGGCATCCCTGGTGGCCATGGGTTGCATACCTGCTGGTCATCAGTGGTGGGCATCCCTAGTGGTCCTAGGTGGACATCCTCAGGGGAGGGGGGGGGGGCTACGCTGATAATCAATCAGCACAGACCCCCCCCCCCCCCATCAGGAGAGCAGCTGATTTGCTCTCCTCTACTCGCGTCTGTCAGAGGTACACGGCTTTTCCTGTTTACATCGTGATCATCTGTGATTGGATACAGCTGATCACGGGTAAAGAGCCTCCATCAGAGGCTCTTTACCTAGATCGGAGTTGCGGTGTGTCAGACTGACAGACCACAACAGCGATCGCTGCGCTGTCGCTCGTTATCCTGAAAGACTTCGGATAACGGAACCACCGCCCTGGCCGTCATTTTGGTATAGGCTGGGCGGGAAGTGGTTAGACAATTGCACAGTCATGCAACACTGTACCCATATGAAATTATCATTTTTTTGGGAAGAATAGAGCTTTCTATTTAAAAAAACCCAGTGGTATTTAATCACCACTAGGTTTTTTTTATTTTTTGCTAAACAAATATTTTGAAAAAAAAAAATTTCTTCGTTTTCTATTATACAATTTTATAAATAAGTAATTTTTCTTGTGCGCTGATGAGGCGGCACTGATATGCTGTACTGATGGACACTGATGGGACTGCACTCATAATCAGGGCACCGATGATCAGTGCCCTGATTATCAGTGTAAATGTCCCCTGTAACTGAATAGTCGGTTATCGGCTTTACTTTCGCTGTGGAAAGTAAATGCAGATTAAAGAGTATTTGTTTATACATGATCAAGTGAGTAGTAAATGCTTTATTGACCAGGTATCTATCTGTTCTGTCCTGCATGATTAGAATCTCATGCTTTCTCTTTCTTTCTGCTTTGTTTTCTTCCTTGCAGAAAACTAGTATTTGCTACCTGTCCTTTCCAGACTCCTATTCAGGTAGGCAGATAATATCTAAAGAAACATTTAGCACTGCAGAGAATTTTGATGTCCTTGAATCTGATGAATGTGAAACGCAAAACAAGATTTCTTTTTCATGGGTACTATAAAGTTTTTATTTTGCACTACATCAGTGGTGGCCCGTCCATAAGGGGTGCAGGGGTCCCGCCCCCCTAATCCATGTGCCCAAGCCCCTAATCTACATGCAGGGCGCCAGATGCATGGACTCCAATGATTTTTTTTTTTGATTTTTTTTTTTTGATTTTTTTTTACAAGCACATGATTAGAGCCAGAGGCTCTAATTGGCTTAACAAAGGGTGGGCTTGGGGTGCCCCGAGCCCACCCAGTTGTGTGACGATAGCGAATAATATTAATAATATTAATATTCGCTATTGTCTTCCTGATTCTCCTCCTGGCCAATCAGGAAGGGGGTCCTGAGACCCGATTGGCTGAGAGGAGATGCGATCGTTATGGCCGCTGAGGAGGAGGAGATGCAGGGGAAGCCGCTGTGAAGCCGAGGAGGAGGGAATGCAGGGTAAAGCCGATGAGGAGGCAGCGCTGCCCGCAACTTAGATGGGGTAAGTGCAGGGCTGGTGGGCTGATGATCGAGCGATGAGGGGGTGAGGGTGTGACTGACCAGGAAGGGGGGGTGCCGGGTGTTTTTTCCGCCCTTCCAAAAAATGGAGCACCAGTCGCTACTGCACTACATATACAGTGTAAACCTTTTTGCACGGGTGACATGATAGTGAGCTATAGGTTCAAAGTAAAAAAAATATAGCCAAAAAGCTTTTAGATAAGCTCTTATGGGCAGGGCCATCCTAACCCTCTTGTCTATAAAGCTGATGTTTAGCTTTAAAAATCTCTACAGCTTTAGTCGCAACACTTGCTTGTAATGAAGTAAGTCCCATGTTCTGCAGGCAGCTGGATCCTGGAGAAATATCAACTGCGGGGATTCCTGTCCTCCTTCCTGTCTCTGAACTTCCAGTGCTGCAATGGTTAAAGAATAATTCCAGCTTGGACCAATGTAAGTATGTACTGTATATACCATGCCTGGCTGATGCTCCTGGAAGCTGGAAATCACTGAAGTGGACCCCATTACTTCACTGATTTCCACTCGTTTCCAGGTCCCGTGTTTAGTGGCTGTTTTGCATTGTGAACACAGAAGGTCGGCTGCTCAGCACAGGTGCCGTTCAAAGAATGGTTTCCGTTTTCTGAATGAATGCAAATTATTCTCTGATTGGATGAGGCGAACAGGCGGGGCAGTGATGTCAGGTCCTACACCTTGTCCAATAAGAGAACGCTTCGCATTCATTCAGAAATGGCAAAGCATTCTCTGAACGGCACCTGTGCTGAGTGGGCAACCTTTTGTATTCACAATGCAGAAGAACAGTTGCTTTGCACAGGGCCTGGAAGTGGAGATCAATTGGATTAGCGGCGTAAACCTTACTTCAGTGATTTCCAGCTTCCGGAGGTATTGGCTAGGTATGGTATACACATAATTACATCAGGCAGAACAGCAGTACTGATGATCCAATAGGGACACACCTCCTCTTTCCTCCTCCTACATTGATAAAAGTTCTTCATTGATTATACTGCTTCTGGCTGGATCTGCGAATGGGGGATAATATCCTGTGACTGATCAGACTCTCCCGCATTCAGATCCTTTTAGCTGTGTAATCAATGATGAGGAAGGAGGGGATGTGTCACCATAAGGCAATCTGTTCTGCTTGCATGCCCAAAGCTATTAACCATTGCAGTGCCAGAAGTTCAGAGACAAGAAGAGGACAGGCATCCCTGTAGTGAAAATTTCTTCAGGGTCTAGCTACCTGTAATGAAGTATGCCCCACATTGTGCAGGCAAGTAATTTGACTAAAGGTGTAGTGTTATTTTATTTATTTTTTAGCTAAACTTCAGCTTTAATTGAATGATTCGAAGTTTATTTGAAGCGTATTAATATGCAGCTGCAAACACGCACAGAGGCTAAGACATTTATTTTTTAAATGAATATTACCGTATATACTCGAGTATAAGTCGTTCCGAGTATAAGTCGAGGACCTAATTTACTACAAAAAAAATGGGAAAAACTTATTGACCCGAGTATAAGACGAGGGTGAGAAATGTACAGCTACTGTAAGTGGAAAAGAGGGTCAACAATGCCCATTTGCAGCATCACTGTGCCCATTCGCATGCCTCACTGTGCCCATTTGCAGCCATAGGTCCCCTGAACTTCAAACTCAGTAGTTAAGGGTTCCTAGATGCCCCCTAGCTGCAGCCAAAATTTGGGGTCTCTGAACCCAAAGGGTCCTGAAATGACATTGCTGCAGATGGACACAGTTGACCGAATTTGGGGCCCCGTATCTTGGGGCCACTTAGTGCTAGGAACCCCAAATTTGGTGTGCGAACCCAGTGGAACTAGCACCATAAAATTTCCAAAGCTGGGGTTTCTAGCACCAAGTGGCCCCGAGATACAGGGCCCCAAAAATCAGTTCAGAAAATGTCAAGCACTTTTCTGCAGCAGAGAATGACATTTTCTGAACTGCATTTGGGGCCCCGTATCTCAGGGCCACTTGGTGCTAGGAACCCCAGCTTTGGATATATTATGGTACCAATTCCACTGGGTTTACACACCAAATTTGGGGTTCCTAGAACCAAGTGGCCCTGAGATATGGGGCCCCAAATTCAGTTCAGAAAATGTCAAGCACTTTTCTTCAGCAGAGAATGACATTTTCCGAACCGAATTTGGGGCCCCGTATCTCGGGGCCACTTAGTGCTAGGAACTTCATCTTTGGATATGTTGTGGAACCAGTTCCACTGGGCTTGCACACCAAATTTGGGGTTCCTAGCACCAAGTGGCCCTGAGATACGGGGCCCCAAAGTCGGTTTGGAAAATGAAATTTTTTGCTGCAGAAAAGTGCTTGACTCGAGTATAAGTCGAGGGGGACACTTTCAGCACAAAAAAATGAGCTGAAAAATTCGACTTATACTCGAGTATATACGGTACTAAAATCCTAAGCTAGAAACATACACTTAAGATGTGTGACTGACCTTGCATGATTGTGTGTTAGAGTGACTGCGTTTTTTTTTTTTTTACAAATGAATTTGAAAGTAATAAGCCTATAGTAAATAATGTTATGTATGTTTGGTTTGTAATTATGTCTGTACATGGGGTCAGCCATATATACTTATTACATATACTGTATACAGGCTCCGCTTCCTGATTAGTAGTGCTGTACAGTAGATTTGACTTTTAGCTGCTCCTACACAAGAGATGGTTCTTCTTTCTTATTTTTTTTTCTTGGATCAGGTCTCTTTGCATGTATTCAATTTGTCAAGGTTTTAAGGGTTGTCCTATGTTTATCTGCATGCATTATTGTGTGGTCAATCCTACTTTTCATAAATCCAGGCCGGGTCCAGACCTGGATTTAAGAAGAGGCCAAACATTCTAATTGGCAAACCAAATGCAAATCTTAAGCATCCAATATTTCTTCTTTGTTTTAAAGGGTGTCTGGGTGACACACAGTTCACTTTTCGAATGCGGCGCTCTGCAGGGCAGAGAAGCCTGTTTCAAGAGGATGAAAAGTACAATAGAGAAGCTCCTGTTACGTTACAGGTGAGTTCAAACAGAGACAGTGTTCAGTATACCATTGAAACATTAAAGTAGATCTATAAAGTTATGGAAACAAGTATGGTAAAAGAACAAAAACGTTACCTAAAAAGGTGTTGGACTGCCTTTGGCATCCAAGACGGCCTGAATTTTCATGAGAATTGACAAATATAAGTCTTGGATGGTGGATAATGGAATGGAATCACAATTCTGCACAATGTCCTTTTTTGTCTTTTTCGGTCAATTGACCACAATTTATTTATCAGACGACTTTTTCACAGAAACCGTATATGCCGTCATAACCTTTGATACTGTACCTCGCAACACCACAAATCGGCAAATTCAGTCACAGAGGCACTAGCTAAGAGTGCATCAACAGTTTTTCTTCTTTGAAACTCAGAAAGCTCAGACACAACTCTGTATTATTAGAAGCCCACACAGTAAATGATAAAAGTAAGGCTTCCCACAGGATAGCTAGGTGTTTCATCACACAGCGGAAGCAAAAGAATGTTACGTCACTTCCGCTTTTAACGCAAAACATGTCTTCACTTTCACACCTGTAAATCATGTAGTGTTTCCATATTTTTGTCCAACGCCTATAAAAGCAAAACTTTTTTTCCCACTTCCGTCTTTCAGGACAGCACCATAGAGAGACCTTGGCTCCTCCCCTTCTGAGGAAACACCGCCTTCAACTTTAAGCTTTAAATCTCACCGCTCTCCCCCGGCCCCTCAGTTCTGGTGTTTCCTCCGGTGGGGAGACATCGCAAGGAACCAGGGCCGCACAGCTAGGGAGGCTGAGGCTAAAATTTCAGGCTGAGCAAAGGGGGGCGCGCTCTCTCTGGCTCTCTCCTGCTCAGTTTTTCTAGGAAGGCTGCAGTCTAAGGGGCTAGTGTGGCTGAGTACCTTTTTAGACTGCACATCACGCTCCCCCATCTTCCCTTAGCGAAGTTGCAAGCTGGGGGGGTCCGTTTTCTCTTGTGCCTAGCGGTGGCATAGGCGGAGGCACAGGAGACCGCCCTGCTTGTGCAGCCAGCGTGGGAGCTCTGAGCGCTGGGTCGGAGGACGGGCGACGTCATTTCCGGCGGAGGTCAGTGTTTCCGTCTGACCCGTGACTTCCGGTTCCGGTCGCGGTGATGAAAACGGACCGCGCGTTCGGCTGGTGCTGCCTCTGACCTGCTGTGGTGACAGCGCACAGGGGCTTGGATCACCACTGTACTCTAAGGAGATGTCGGAAGCAGAGGCTTCAAGAACCGCTCCAGGAGAATCCTGCACCAGCCACTCTAAGGTAAGAGGAACCCTGGGGTGGTGTTCCCTTACCGCTTCCTGTAAAGCTCCACAGGTGTAGAACTCCCCCTGGTGGTGAAGGGGGGGAAAGGGTTGTGACTGGGTCCCTGGTGGTGGTCGGTCCCGGGAAGTGCACCCCTGGTGGCCCTCCGTGGTAGTGCTGGTGGAAGTTTGCTGATTGCTCCCTACTTTTAACTTGTTTTCCAGGGCAAAGCTACAGAGAAAAGCAAGTCGCCCCACAGTACCAAGAAGAGATGCCCCTCATGTAGAAGCACAATGGGGGAATCTTGGTCTAAACCCCTCTGCAGGGATTGTATAGAAGGGCTAGTAAGGGAGCAGTCTGGAGAACAGTCTTCAGATTTAGCAGCATCCGTTAAGGAACTCTCCAATACGGTGCAGACCTTTAAAACATTGTTTGCCAGTCTTCAGTTGCCACAGCCGCAGGTTGTTTCTCCACCAGCACAGCAGAGTGTTCCTCAATCCTTAATGGATGCTCCCTCGGGAAGTGGAGAGAATCCAGGAGGTGCCAGATTCGAGGTTGAGGAAGAGCCTGATAGCGGGTCCTCAGATCCCCAAGGGGAGTCAGAGGGAGAGGAGGTGGAAGGGGAATCCACAAGATCCTCTCGCTATAAGCTATCCCTGGAGGAGGTGGAGGAGCTCCTAGGAGCCATTCATACCACCCTAGGAATCCAGGAGGAAAGGAAGAAACTTTCACTCCATGACCAGATGTACAAAGGACTAGGGGAACATAAGAGGAAGGTGTTCCCGGTCCATGAGGTCTTGGTCGACGCCATAAAAAAGGAGTGGCAGGACCCCGAAAGGAAGCCTTTCCTTTCAAGGGCACTTAAACGTAGGTTCCCCTTTGCGGAAGAGGAGGCGCTGGTATGGAACAAATCGCCCAAGCTAGACGCAGCCTTTTCGCAGGTCTCCAGACACACTGACTTGGCCTTTGAGGACATGGGGGCACTCCCAGATCCCATGGATAAAAGGATAGATTCCCTCCTGAAAAAATCCTGGGACTCTTCCTTAGGGAACCTTAAACCCGCCATGGCGTCCACGGTGGTGGCACGAAACATGGAGTATTGGCTAACGCAAATTAAGGCACACATAGAGGCGGGTACGCCTAAGGAAACAATCCTATCGTCTTTTCCCATGCTCCTTAAGGGAATAGCTTACCTGGCAGATGCTTCAGCTGAATCGGTGCGTATGTCTGCAAGATCAGCCGCATTGTCCAATTCGGCAAGAAGAGCCTTATGGCTTAAAACATGGCAGGGAGATACCGCATCCAAGGTTAAACTTTGCGGCATTCCTCTCACGGGAGACTTGCTTTTCGGGCCAGGTCTGGAAGCTGTATTGGATAGAACGGCTGACAGAAAAAAGGCATTTCCTTTTAAAAGAAAACCGGCAGAGACTAAAAGAAAGTCTCGGCCGTGGAAGAAATTGGACCCCCCAAAATCTGATCAACAGAAAAAGGGGTGGGGACAAAAAGGGAAGGGGCGTGGGGGGGCTATTTTTCGCCCTCCTGAACAGCCCAAAAAGACAAAGTGACAGAATAACGGTGGGAGGAAGACTGGGGGCCTTCCTTCCACAGTGGGAGATGATCACCTCCAACAATTTTATTTTGGAAGTCATAAGAAGAGGCTACAGGTTGGAGTTTGCAGAACCTCCACCATGCAGACTCCTGGTAACCACGCTACCGAAATGTGCAGAGAGGTCAGCGGCTCTCCTTTCCTCCCTCCAGGAGTTGGAGGAACAGGAGGTGGTAGTTCGAGTGCCAGAAGGAGAGACGGGCAGAGGCTTTTATTCCCACATTTTTGTGGTGCGCAAACCCTCGGGGAAGTTCAGGCTCATCCTGAACCTGAAGCCTCTGAACGTCTCTCTCACCTACAGGAGGTTCCGAATGGACTCAATCTATTCGGTAAAGACGCTCCTTCCTCCAAACTGCTTCATGGCATCGATAGACTTGAGGGATGCCTACCTGCACATTCCCATTGCAGATCAGTGTCAAAGGTTCCTCAGGCTGGCAATAAATGCCAGAGAGGGGACCTTTCACTGGCAGTTCAGGGCCCTTCCCTTCGGGCTATCCTCTTCCCCCCGCATCTTCACCAAAGTCATGGTAGAAGTCTTGGCTTTCCTACGGATCAGGGGCATTTCAGTGATCGCTTATTTAGACGATCTACTACTTTTTGCCCCTTCCGCGGAACAACTGTCGCAGGACCTGCAGTTGACAAGGAACATCCTAGAGGGTCTAGGTTGGCTCTTAAATCTGGAGAAGTCCAATTTGATTCCTTCGCAAAGGGTAATCTTTTTAGGTTTCCTGTTGGACTCAACAAAACAGAAGGTCTTCCTGCCTATGGAGAAAATCCAGAAGGTAGACAGGGCAATGTTGTTACTCCAGGGCAGCCAACAAATATCAGTAAGAAAGGCTATGTCAGCCTTGGGGTTACTGACGGCAGCACTTCCAGCAGTCCAGTGGGCAGGTTTACACTTTCGCCCGTTACAACTATTTATCCTGAGCAGTTGGGACCACAGTCAGGAATCCTTGGATTCCCTGATAACGGTACCGGACCAGGTCAAGAGATCCCTATGGTGGTGGCGGAAAGAAGCCAATCTCTCACAGGGTCTGGAATGGGTTCTGCCGGTATCCAGATGCGTCACGACCGATGCAAGTGGCATGGGTTGGGGGGCGCATATGGAGGACCGGGTGGCTCAGGGAGGCTGGCGGAAGGAGGAAGCAGGAAGATCCTCCAACTGGAGGGAGCTGAAGGCAGTAGCTTTGGCACTCAAAGCCTTTCAAAAGGAACTTCAGGGACAGCATGTGAGAGTCCGGTCGGACAACTCCTCAGCTGTAGCCTACATAAACCGGCAGGGGGGTACCAGGAGCAGACCTTTGTGGACCCTGGTAGAAAGCATTCTCAGATGGGCCGAAGTAAACGTCCTATCCCTCTCGGCAGTACATCTGAAGGGAGAACAAAATCTGGTGGCGGATTACCTCAGCAGAAAACGGCTGAGGGAAGGCGACTGGGTTCTGAATCAGGGGGTTTTCGAAGCAATATCCCAGAAATGGGGAAGGCCATGCATAGACCTCTTTGCCTCGAGAGAGAACAGGAAGGTGCATCTCTTCTTCTCCCTAAACAGGTGGGATGGAGCTCTAGGGATAGATGCTCTGGCTCAGAGTTGGGCTTTCGACAGGTGTTATGCCTTCCCCCCACCTGTACTAATCCCAGCCGTCCTAAGAAAATTCCAATTGGAAAACACAACCCTCATTCTTATTGCGCCACATTGGCCCAGGAGGCCTTGGTTCTCCATCCTGAAAAGTCTGGCAGCGGAACCCCCCTGGCTTTTGCCAGTTCAGGAGAATCTCCTTTCCCAGGGACCAATCTGTTGTCCCCAGGTGGGGAGATGGAGCCTCGCGGCTTGGCTACTGAGGAAGAATTGTTGAAGAACAGAGGTTTCTCAGATAGCTTAGTAAAGACCCTCCTTAACTGCAGGAAAAAAGAAACCCAGGTCATCTACCAAAAAACGTGGAGGCGTTTTAATAGCTGGTGCACAGAGACTTCTTTTGATATTCACAGCTCTATAGCAGTCTTAGAGTTCCTGCAGGCAGGGGCGGACAAGGGATTAGCCCTTGGCACCCTGAAAGGACAGGTTTCTGCCTTGAGTGTGTTTCTGGAGAAACAACTAGCCGCTGATCCCTGGATCATTAGATTTTTTAAGGCATTGAGTAGGCAGAGACCTCTGAAGGTCCCCCCCTTCCCAATGTGGGATCTTTCCTTGGTCCTACAAGCACTTACAGGGGAACCCTTTGAGCCATTGGAGACATGTACACTAAAATGGATTAGCCTCAAAACGGTGTTTTTGGTGGCAATCACTACGGCAAGAAGAGTAAGTGAACTCGAGGCCCTCTCCATTAGGGCCCCCTTTTTTCAGGTATTCCCGGACAGGGTAATTTTTAAAGCCGATCCGGCCTTCTTACCGAAAGTAGCCTCGGTTTTTCATAGAGGCCAGGAAATTGTTTTGCCCACCTTTTGTTTGAATCCTGTGAGGGAACAGGAACATAGGTTTCATAAACTAGATGTAAGAAGGTGTGTCCTGCAATATTTGGAGGATACAAAACCATTTAGAAAATCTGATTCCTTTTTTGTGTTATTTTCAGGAACCAGAAAGGGAGGCAAAGCCTCGAGGCGCACTTTAGCTAGGTGGCTAAGGTTAGCTATCAGTCAGGCGTATGTAATTAGCGGGTTGGAAGCCCCTAAGGGGCAGTGGCGACCTCTCAGGCCGAGTGGGCTGGTGCGTCTCCGGAGCAGATCTGTAGAGCGGCAACGTGGTCTAGATTCGACACGTTCGTGAAACACTACAGATTGGACCTTCTGTCAGCAAAAGACCAGGCTTTTGGGCGTAAGGTTCTGCAGGCAGTAGTCCCACCCTAAGGTAAGGTGCTCGCTCATCCTCTCTATGGTGCTGTCCTGAAAGACGGAAGTGGGAAAATCGGAGTTACTTACCGGTAACGTCCTTTTCCAGGAGTCTTTCAGGACAGCACAGTTACCCACCCTACTGTAGGGATATTCGTGAAGGAGTTCATCGCAGAAGAACGTCAGGTAAGATCAAAGTTATTATGACGTGTTCTTGTGTCTCCCCAGCTAACCGGAGGTCCTCTTGAAGAACTGAGGGGCCGGGGGAGAGCGGTGAGATTTAAAGCTTAAAGTTGAAGGCGGTGTTTCCTCAGAAGGGGAGGAGCCAAGGTCTCTCTATGGTGCTGTCCTGAAAGACTCCTGGAAAAGGACGTTACCGGTAAGTAACTCCGATTTTTTTTGGATAGAGTAAGGGAGGGTTACAACCCCTGTCAGTTTTTTTTTTGCCATCTGTGTACCTTTTGGGAGCTTTCACTTCCTGTTTTGATTTTAGAAATCCCTCCAAAGTGCAGGAAATCTCTGGTTGTCACCAAGGTCACCAGAACTAATGTCCCCATTGGAAGATTTCCCCTCTATTACATTTATGGCGACAACCCAAAAAGTAGAAATTTCACTTTTAGTGAAATTGCTAAACATGGCAAAGACAGAAAGTGATTCTCCCCAATGGGGCAACAGATAGGATTAGAACGCCTTTGAGGTGTTTAATGCTATTTCACTGTATCCAAAACAAAAAAAAAAAGTTTTACCTTTAGTTATACTTTAGGTAATCAATCGAGTCCTTTGCCTGTAGCCAAATAAAGCCGTTTTTTTCCCACTTGGGGTGCATAGCAATACTAGTACTTAAAACATTATTGGTCTTCATTCTGTTGACCTACTTTGCATAGTAAATCTCAAGACATACTAACAGCACAAAAATTGTTTCGCACCTGTAAATAAAGCATAACTTCTTGCAAAAGGAAAAGTTCTGCTTGGGGGATGTAAACAGGCAGGTACCTGGTTTGGACAGGTACAGCAATCTGAGCGGATGTTCCGCCCACCTCCTCCCCCCTGAAGTCTTCTGGAACACATGACAGGTCCCAGATGACTGCAGGACTAGTCAGAAAGCGTAGGCCGCATCGCACATGCACAGAAGGAAACCAGCTGTGAAGCCGCAAGGTTTCCCTTAGTTAAGATGCCGACGCCTGGACCCAAAGCCGATTTGAAGAATTGGCTTAAGTGAGGACATCGCTGGATCCCAGGACAGATAAGTGTTCTTATATTAAAAGCCAGTAGCTACAGTATTTGTAACTGATGACTTAATTTTTTGGGGGAAGACTGGAGCTCCTCTTTTTAAATATCCATTCAGGCAACATATATGGGATATTTATCCACTGATCTTTATAATCCTGATTAACGTCTTCCTTCAAAATCATGTTCCTCTACCTCATTTTGCTGAAGTGGTTGTACTGGAGTGATGCCTGCAGCCACAGGCGTCATCCCGATACCGTTTTTTTAGAGCTGATGGTCGGCTTTGTAGTAATAACAACCGATGCAGCTAAGCAGCTGCTCAGCTGTTGTTACAAAGAGCGTGGGGGTTGCCCCCCGCCGCCTTCCACCGATCCGCCCGGGTCTCCTGTCCCACCAGGAGACCCAAGCCATCAGCCGTCACGTCCACCGGCTGGCCGGAGTCCCGAACAAACCTAGATTTGGCTTTGATCGGGTCTCCGATGTAGAAACCCGGAAGCGATGTCACAACGTCCCTTCCGCTATACTCGGCAGCCAACGGCACCGATATAAAAAAATGACAAAAAAATGACAGTATTCAAAAACTCCAATCTTGGCGTTTTGAATACTTTTAAGTGCAGAGGAGGGGTTTCGGGTCTTTTAGACCCTAGATCCCTCCATAAAAGAGTACCTATCACTGCCTATTACTGTCACAAGGGATGTTTACATTTCTTATGACAGCAATAAAAGTGATCAGAATTTTGTTTTTTTTAAAAGAAATAGTGCAAAAATGAAAAAAAAAAAAAAAATGAATAAGAGAAAAAAAAGTTTTTGTTTTTTTTTAAAGCGTCACATACCTCCGCATTTGTAAGTGGTGCCTGCAAATGTAAACAGTGTTCACACCACACATGTGAGGTATCACCGCAATTGTTAGAGCAAGAGCAATAATTCTAGCGCAAGGCCTTCTCTGTAACTCTAAACAGGAAACCGTTAAAAATGTTTAAAGTGTTGCCTATGGAGATTTTATAAAGAGAAGTAAGGATTTTTTTTTTTTTTACACATTCATACTTACCTAGGTGGATGCAGCATGGGTCCGATGCTGTATCTGTCCCCTGGCGCCTCTGCACTGCGAGCCGAGTGATCGAATACCGCCGATCGATCAGTTTTCAGAGCTCCATGAGGGGGCGGAGCGGCCGTCTCAGACTCTCAGCAGCTCACTGAAAGGCTGAGCCGGGTGTCAGTCCAGGCACCTGGCAGACCCAGACTCCTCCATGGTCAGGATGACGTGGTGCCTGGACTGACATTGGTGACGTCAGCAGAGATACTTTTTTTTTTTTTCTTTTTTTTACAGCTAGCTTCCATAACCCTGGTATAATTATTTTTTTTCTGTGGGCAAGTCGGCATCTGCTAAAAGTGATCCTGGTGGTGGATTCGCCACGGGATCACTTTTAGGGGCGACGGTAGAGGTGCCCGCCGCTCATTTACCGGAGCCATCGGTAAACCTGGAAATGATCTGATCTGTCTGTTGGATAGGCAGGAAGTCGAGTGAGGGCAACGTCATGATGTCCGACATCACTTCCGGCGCTCAGGCAGATGGACAGTATTTCTTTTTTTGTTTTTTTTTAAGACAAATATCTTCTTTATTTATTTTTGATTTTAAAGGTAAATGAGAGAACTGGGGTCTTTTTGACCCCAGATCTCTCAATAAAGTGGACCTGTCATACTTATTTCTATTACAAGGGATGATTACATTCCTTGTAATAGGAATAAAAGTGCTAAAAAAAAATAATAATGGGACAGTGTAAGAAGCATACGTTGGGCTTTAAATATAAATATGGAGTACTCATAATGTACAATAAGCCTAGTGTTGTGATGTTATTGTTGATGTTATTGATGATATTATTATAAATGATGTTATTGTTGAATTGGCATACATACAGGTAAATTAATTATTATAGTTTAATGTCTGAAATTTCTGGCAATATTAAAATAATGGCATAAACTGGTTACACACATCACAACCTATTTGTACCATCCCTTTCAGGTTACTAACAATCGCAGCTATGTCGTGTAAGGGTCCCCCTATCTGATATACGCAATGTAAATGGATTGTTTAGATAGTGGGGAAATGCTAACTTTTTGTTAGTGAATCTACGGGAGATTGCACAGGGTTTGCAAAATCAGATTGTAACTTGTGTGGCTGGCTATGTCTAAATCTTTATTGTATCCATATAGTGACATGTTCTTCTGTTCTATTAGAGAGATCCTGCCCATTACTATGGATATGTATATTTCAGACAAGTGAGAGACAGCTCTGTGAAAAGAGGTTACTTCCAGAAGGTAAGTGTCTACAATGGACATTGAGATGAAACTCCAGATTTGTTAAGAGAAAAAAACTGCCTCCTCCCAGTAAACTATACACTGTAAGGGTTTTTATAAGCCTTTTTTTCAGATTGGTAACTTTTTTGTTCTGAAGACACGGTTCAACTTACCTTGTCTTTTCTCAAACTGATGGGGGCAACAAGAGGATCTACATTCACCATAACCACTTGAGAAATAAGAAAAACAGCATCGCATGCATCCCTTTACCTGGTAGTCTCCAAAAGAATCTCAGTAAAGACTAAACTGATGCAGGGGATGCCTATAATTTGGCTTCCACTACTCTACAGAATTCTGAGAAAAATAGTAAGCTAATAAAATAAGCAGAATATTAGGTTAGTCCTGTACAGAAAGCCTCCTATTTTTTTTCTTTACACAAAAACTTTATTGTTGTTGTTTTTCATGTTGCAAAGAAGCAATGTTTGAATTTTTGGCAGTTTTAGAAGATACTTGTCCTTAAAGTAGAACTATAGGCAAACCTTTTTAAAACATTTTTGGATAGAGTAAGGGAGAATCATAAACCCTGTCAGTTTATTTTTTGCCATCTGTGTCCCATTGGGAAGATTTCACTTTAATTCCTGTCCTATAGCTAAAACAGAAAGTGAGAGGATATTCCTGCAAATTAAGCGAATTCCATGGGGACCCCCAGGTCACCAGAACTAATCTCTCCATTGGAAGATTTCCACTCTATTACTTTTCTAAGGACAACCCAAACAAATTTGAGATTTTCTTTTACTTTCACTTTCAATGATAATAGTAAATATAACAAATGGAGAGCGGGAATCTCCCTAATGGGTCACAGACAGCAATAAAAACTGAAAGGGGTTCTAATCCCTCTCCATTCTGTCCAAAACTAAAAAAGTATTGCCTTTTAGTTACCTTTCCATTTTTAATTAAAGCATATCATTTAAATATGTTATATACTTTTTATGTTGAATATACAGTTTATTTTTTTAAACTGTGTTTATTGCAAAAAGAGGTACAAAGATGGTACCAAAAACATGACATTACATACCGTATATCATACAGATATCCTTGCAGTATACAATAGTAAAAAGGCAAGAAAATGCAATAAACAATGGAACAAAATAAACGGTATAACAAACCAAGATTTCCCTGAGTTGGTTCGCTTTCTTTTGAATATACCAATGATCTTGTACTCAATCTTTAGAGGTTGAATAGGTTAAGGTGGATGCACATCCCAGATCTTATTATTTGCGGGGGAAACCCTTGTTTTCGTAAATAAACTTCTCATAAGACAAAACCTGGTTAATTGCACATAACCACTGACGCAGTGAGGGTGGGGTGGGCTGCATCCATTTCAGGGCGATCTGTTTATGAGCAAAAAATAGTTTCTCCCAGTAATATTCTGGTATATCTTGGCCTATGTTCTTCATCTAAGAGGCTCAATAAACAGACTTGAGGTCACCAGACCACATTGGTTAAAACAGTATAATCTAATGATTTATGTGAAAAACATTAAAGATGGGAAATTCAGACTAAACATCCTTAGTAACTAAGCAGCTCAGAAATACTGCCAGACGACATATCTTCCTTTCTCCCATGCACCCAAAGCTTATTTAAATAAAAAATAAATAAAGAAGATATTTGTCTTAAAAAAAACAAAAAAAGAAATACTGTCCATCTGCCTGAGCGCCGGAAGTGATGTCGGACATCGTGACGTTGCCCTCACTCGACTTCCTGCCTATCCATCAGACAGATCAGATCATTTCCAGGTTTACCGATGGCTCTGGTAAATGAGCGGCGGGCACCTCTACCATCGCCCCTAAAAGTGATCCCATGGCGAATCCACCACCAGGATCACTTTTAGCAGATGCCGACTTGCCCACAGAAAAAAAATAATTATACCAGGGTTATGGAAGCTAGCTGTAAAAAAAAGAAAAAAAAAAGTATCTCTGCTGACGTCACCAATGTCAGTACAGGCACCGCATCATCCTGACCATGGAGGAGTCTGGGTCTGCCAGGTGCCTGGACTGACACCCGGCTCAGCCTTTCAGTGAGCTGCTGAGAGTCTGAGACGGCCGCTCCGCCCCCTCATGGAGCTCTGAAAACTGATCGATTGGCGGTGTTCGATCACTCGGCTAGCAGTGCAGAGGCACCAGGGGACAGATACAGCATCAGACCCATGCTGCATCCACCTAGGTAAGTATAAATGTGTAAAAAAAAAAAAAAAATCCTTCTCTTCATAAAATCTCCATAGGCAACACAGAGTTCAGTCGACTAAGGAAATCGCATGCGATAGTTGGATCATGTGATTCATTTGATCCAAATATTGCATGCAATATTGAAAAAGTGAATTCAATATCAGTGTATGCAATATTTACTGCAAAAGTAACAAACGCACAGTAAGTAATGTGTAAACTGACAAAGTAAATTCCTAAAAATGTGTAAATAAATATATTTGTTAAATAAGTAGTGGTGTAGCAACCATGACTCATCCTTAGACCCCTTTCACACTGGGGCGGTTTGCAGGCGTTATTGCGCTAAAAATAGCGCCTGCAAACCGCCCCTAAACAGCCTCCGCTGTTTGTTCAGTGTGAAAGCCCGAAGGCTTTCACACTGAAGCGGTCCGCTGGCAGGAAAAGAAAAAATCTCCTGCGAGCCGCATCTTTGGAGCGGTGAAGGAGCGGTGTATTCACCGCTCCTAAACCGCTCCTGCCCATTGAAATCAATGGGACAGCGCGACTATACCGTGGCTATAGTCGCGCAATACGAGGGGTTTTAACCCTTTTTCGGCCGCCAGCGGGGGGTTAAAACCGCACCGCTAGCGGCCGAATACCGAGGTAAAACAGCGATAAAAATAGCGCTGTTTTACCGCCGACGCCCCCTACCGCCCCAGTGTGAAAAGGGCCTTACTGTTGGGGGGGGGGGGGGGGGGAATACCACTGCTTAATTTTTCACTTCCTGCTGCAGCCGGTGGTCCAGGGTGTGTTAGAATAAGGTGCAGAAACACACATGAATACTGCAAAATAAAAAAATGAAGAAAATGAATGCGGTATTTAACCACTTGCCCGACCGCAATACATATAAATACGTTGCGATCTGCAGGTAGTTTACCGGGATTACGGCTGAAGATATCGGCCATAACCCCGGTACAATTTATTTCAGCAGGCGGCCATTTTTCTCAGGAAACTGGTCAGGAGCGGAACTGTTTCTGAAGCGGCGGAAGGGGACACCCCCCAGCTCCCCAATCCAGCAGCTCGCTGGTGTTTCTTGGGCTTACTCCGCTGGTATGCCCGAGAAACAATACGGCGGTGCACCCGGCTGTTCCCATAGGCGATGAGAGTTTGGCCTTGGTGGATCAGAGCAACGTCCATCACTTCCGGTCCAGGCTGGATTTTTTTTTTTAACCACTTCAGCCCCAGAAGGATTTACCTCCTTAATGACCAGGCCATTTTTTGCGATACGGCACTGCGTCGCTTTAACTAACAATTGCTCAGTCGTGTGACGTTGTACCCAACAAAATTGTTCTTTTTCCCACAAATAGAGTTTTCTTTTGATGGTATTTGATCACCCCTGCGGTTTTTTATTTCTTTATTTATACCTCATGGGACACAGAGGCTAATATTGATTACCTAATTTAGGAAGTGCAGCGCTAGATTAACTGATACAAACAAATAATGATAATGATAATATATATATATATATATCATTATTTGTTTGTATCAGTTAGTCTAGCACTGCACTTCCTAAATTTTGTATATGTTTTTGTGCCCTTATATCGGGGTTATAGTGTACAGCGGCAGGACCATTTTTTCACTCACAATTTTTTAGCGCAATTCTTCTCTTTTTTTTGTTTCTAATATTGATTACCTACTGGGATATAATCCATCTCCAGGTGAATGGACACTGGTAGACCAAAGGTCTTCAGACAGGAAGTGATCCCCTATATAAGCCCTCCCACACAGGAAGCACTTCAGTTCTTTACCAATGTCTGCAAGGTGGATGGCATGGTTTGTTTGAGCTCTTTGAGCTCCAGGTCTCTAGTCTCACAAAGGGTTCCTAAATGAATCAAGGGATTGACTGTTTGGATCCATTTGAAACAGGCTTTATATGCTTAGATAAATGGTACCCGCGCCTTGCAAAGAAGACTCAAGATCCTGCGAGGTTTTGCCTGTAATGCGGCCTCCGGGCGCTGAACCCTGCAAAGTGGAATCCTGGACACCACAGCGCTAAAGCATTCATGCAGGGTGCTGTACAGGTCCAAGGGAGTGGACCCTAAACATGAAAAGGGTACCCAGTCCGTGAAGGTCCTCAAGTGACAGGAACCCGCCGTGATGGGTGAAGTTTGGGATCTTTCTAAGCTGCCCTGCACCTGGACGGGTAAGTGAAACCCCTTTACTATTATTGTGGGGTGTCCCAGTGATTGTAACAATCAGTCAAGCTAGCTAGAGGCTGGACACCTATGTGACCATACGGGGGAGTTTTGGGCTAGCTGTGAGTGTTTGCAATGTGTACCTTTTTTAGTTTGTGTCTGGCTGTTTCTTACCTGTATGATGGCGCACCTTGGTTTACCATGGCGCACATGCGTTCACAAGAGTGCCGCTGTGTTCAGCAGTTGTTTGGCGGCCATGGCGCACGTGCATTCGCAAAAGCGGCGATGGACTTGGCAGTTGTTTTGTTTGGCAGCCATGGCGCACGCGGCTTCGCCGCACATGCATAGTGGCCTTTATCTGGGCGCATGAGGATTTGTGGCATGCACGAATACAGCCATGTCCGTTCACCGGGACCACGAACGTTCTGGCGCACACCCACTTTATTTAAGCTGTATAGGCCAAGCATGCGGTGCCTCCAAAAGGCAGCTGTGGGACACAGAGCAGGCTCTGAACAGACACTTGCAGCGGTTCATTCTTTCCTTACTGGGTCACGTGAGTCACCAAGTGTTGCTTGGCAGGCTAAAGGTGCTTGGCAGGATTGTTACAGAGAGGCTTGGGAGCCCTATTAAAGGGTCTCCCTTCTGAGGTGTTTTAGTACTACACCCAAGTACTCTCTCTTTGTGGCGGGTAAATGTCTTCAAAAAAGAGGAGTGGGACTAATACTACAGGGAAGGGCACACCTATGTCATCAGTAGTTCCTGATGAACCTAGTCTTATCCCTAGTGTTTTATCCCCTGAAGGACCAGAGGCTTCCGCGCAATCTGAGCCGCTGCGCCTATCTGGGATTGTGCCTACAGTCAATGCTGCTGCTTCACCCTTCATCACTAAGGATGAACTGTCCTCAGCCCTAGCCGGGTTAGAGCACAGGATTGCTGGCATGATTGCCTCCATCCCGCCGGGTGGCAAGAAGCGTGACAGATCCCCCTCCACAGAGCCTCCTAGTCTGGAGCAGGAATGGGTTGAGGATGGGGAAGAGCTTAAAGCTCAGGATTCTGTGGATGGCCTGGCGGATAAGTCTGCTTATGAGCAATCTGGACAAGAAGATATCCACCCAGTTGGTGTCTGCCTCTCAATCACAGAGGATTTTGATCCTGACTCTTACCAAAATGGTTCCTTCTGCCTTTAAGTTGCCTCTTGCAGAGGTGACTGAGCCCCCCTGGTCCTCTTTGGGAACCGTGAGGCCTCTTCAGGCCACACAGGCTTAACCTTTACACCCCCTGTTGGAACAGGCGGTGTATGCTGATTGGAAACATTCTGACAGGATTTTTGTTCCTCCTAAGAGGGTTTTCTCTTTTATATCCCATGGATGAAAAGTTCTTTTAAAAAATGGAGCACCAGTACTGGGTCTTTTAAGGGCCCAAGGGATCCTGGTGCTCGGGTGTCTGGACAACCTCCTACTCAGAGATCACTCATTACAGGCTCTAGAACAGAGCAAAATATGCACAGTGCAGTATTTGAAAAGCTTAGGCTGGATCTTAAATACCGAAAAGCTCAAAGTCTCTAAAGTATTTAGGTCTAATCCTAGATACGGTTCAAGCGAGGATATTCTTACCACCCGTAAGGATCTGTGCCCTGAAGGTTCAGGTGCATCAGATAAGGGACACCAGACAACCCTCTATTCGGCTCTGTATGAGTCTTCTAGGGAGGATGGTATCCTCCTTCATGGCAGTGCCCTATGCCCAGTTCCATTCCAGGCCTTTACAACAAGACATCTTGTTGGCCTGAACCAGAAGAGGAAAAGCCCTGGATTATCCAATGTGCTTATCTCCTCGGGCCCGCTTAATCCTAAACTGGTGGTTGCAGGATCAGAACCTGCGAAAGGGAAAATCCTTTCTCCCGGTAACTTGGAGAGTACTGACTACAGATGCCAGTCTCTCAGGCTGGGGAGCGACCTTAGAAGGGCTCACAGCTCAGGGGAAATTATCAGGGACAGAACAGATCCTGCCAATCAACGTCCTGGAATTACGGGCAGTACGTCTGGCCCTACCGTCCTGGACGGTGGAGCTTCAGGACTGCCCTATCGGGGTTCAGTCCAACAATGCCACTGCAGTGGCCTATAGGAACCACCAAGGCGGTACCAGGAGTCGTTCAGCTCTGAAGGAGGTAAACCACATACTAGCCTGGGCAAAGGGACATGTGCCGATTTTATATCGGCAGTCCATATCTGGCAGTAGAGAAGTGGAAGGCAGATTATCTCAGCTGCCAGCAGGGGGAATGGTCCCTACACCCAGGGGTTTTCCAGGAAATTTGTCAGCGTTGGGGGTGGCCAAAGGTTGACCTATTGGCATCCAGATTCAACAACAAGATATAGCAATTTGTGTCCTGAACAAGGGATCCTCTGGAAATCGGAGCAGATGCTCTGATAGTTCCATGAAGACAGTACTCCCTAGTTTATGCTTTCCATCCGACCCCTATCCTTCCACATTTGTTGCGCAGGATTTGGAAAGAGGGGGTTCCAGTCATTCTGGTGGCACCAGCCTGGCCCAGAAGGCCCTGGTTCCCGGAGATTGTGAGACTGACAATAGATGGGCCATGGACCCTTTCATGTCGCCCCCATCTACTGTCTCAAGGTCCTATATTCTACCCCAATTTACAGTCTCTAAATTTGACGGCATGGCTATTGAAGCCAGGGTGTTAAAAGACCGTGGCATCTCGGGATCAGCAGTGTCTACCCTAGTGAATGCTAGAAAAGCTGTCACTAGGAAAATTTATCATAAGGTCTGGAAGACTTATATTGCTTGGCGTGAAGCCAGAAAATGGTATCCGCTGAAATACCTGATTGGGAAAATTCTTTTTTCTACAGCTGTGGAAATCAAATTGTCTTTGAGTACAGTCAGAGGTCTAGTTTCGGCCCTATCACTATTCTTCCAAAGGCCTTTAACCTCCCATTCACTGATCCGGACCTTTATGCAGGGGGCAACTTGTTTGCTTCCCCTCATTAGGTCACCTATGTGTCCTTGGGACTTGAACTTGGTGCTGTCTGTATTACAGAAACAACCATTTGAACCTATCAAGGAAATTCCACTAGACTTGCTGTCACGCAAGCTAGCCTTCCTGATGGCTATCACCTCGGCAAGAAAGGTGTCAGAGTTGGTGGCCCTTACATGCAGGGAACTGTACTTGATCCTTCACCACGACAGGGTCGTGTTACGACCTGTTCCATCCTTTTTGCCAAAAGTGGTGTCGGCCTTTCATTTAAATCGGGACATTATTATGCCTCCTTTTTTCTCTCAGCCTCGCTCGGCGCAAGAGAGACGACTGCATTCTTTGGACGTTGTCTAGGCAGTCAAGGTTTATTTGTCTAGATCTGCAGAAATCTGAGGTTCAGACTCCATTTTTGTTTTACCAAAAGGATCCAAGAAAGGGCAGGCAGCTTCCAAAGCTTCCATTGCCAATTGGGTCTGTCAATTGGTCATTCAGGCCTGCGGTTTGAAACGTAAAGCTCCTCCCTTTAGGATGAGAGCTCATTCTACCAGGGGTGAAGGAACCTCCTGGACTTTTCGCCATCAGGTATCTGTGACTCAGATTTGTAAGGCTGCTACCGGTACCTGGTCTTCAGTGCATACGTTCACAAAATTTTATTAGGTGGATGTTCGACTAGCCGAGGATTCGGCTTTTGGCCGCAGTATACTGTGGGCTGCCGTATAAGTTCTGATGGCTATTGTTTGGCAGGGTGTCTTCCTCCCCTCAAGGCTATTGCTCTGGGACGTCCTAGTAGGTAATGACTGACTCTGTATCCCATGATGTATGAAAAAGAAAATTGGATTTTTTCGTCATAATCCTTTTACAGGTAAGTATAACGAAAAAAATCCTATTTTTTTGCGCTATAAACAAAAAAGACTGACAATTTTGAAAAAAATATATATTTTTACTTTCGCCTGTAATATATATCCAAAAAAAAAAAGTATTCATCAGTTTAGGCCAATATGTATTCTACGGATTTTTGGTAAAAAAAAAACGCAATAAGCATGTATTGATTAGTTTGCGCAAAAGTTTTTATAGCGTCTACAAAATAGGGGAAAGATTTAGGGACTTTTTATTTATTTATTTAATTTTTATTGTTTTTACTAGTAATGGTGGGGATGAGTGATTTTTTGCGGGACTGCGACATTATGGTGGACAAATCTGACCCCAAGTGACACTTTTTGGTGACCAGTGACACCAATACAGTGAGCAGTGCTATAAAAATGCACTGATCACTGTATAAATGGCATTGGCATGGAAGGGGTTAAGTGTTCCCTAGGGAGGTGCTTTTTAACTGTCAGGGGGACGGACTGACTGGGAGTAAAGAGAGATCGCTCTTCCTGATCACTAGGAGCTGATCTCTCTCTCCTCCCCTGTCAGAAGAGGGATCTGCCTTGTTTACATAGGCAGATCCCCGTTCTGCCTCTTTTCACTGTGATCGAGGGTTGCCGGCGGACATTGAGTCCACATGCACAGACTGACGTATAGGTACATCAGTTTGCCCAACCAAGCCACCTTGCCGCAGTATATATGCAGAAGGTGGTCGGCAAGTGGTTAAAGTAAAAGATCACATTTTTTTTTTTTTTGATCTTTTGCTTTTAAAGGTAAAGAAGAGATTTGGGGTGTCTTTGACCCCAGATCTCTCCATAAAGAGGACCTGTCATTTCTTTTACAAGGGATAATCACATTCCTTGTAATAGGAATAAAAGTGATAAAAAAAATTAAAGGGACAGTGTAAAAATAAAAAGTAAATTAGATAATAATTAAAGCGACCCCATCCCTCCATACTCACGTGCATTAGTGAACGCATACGTAAGTCGCGCGCATATGTAAACGGTGTTCGAACCACATGTGAGGTATCACTGCGAATGTTAGAGCGAGCGCAATAATTCTAGTGCTAGACCTCCTCTAACTCTAAACAGGTAACTTGCATAGGCGATTAAAGCGTCGCCTATGGAGATTTCTTAAATAATGGAGTTTGTTGCAATTCCACGAGCATGCGCAATTTTAAAGCGTGACATGTTGTGTATCTATTTACTTGGTGAGACGTCATCTTTCACATTATACAAAAATATTGGGGTAACTATTGCGTTTTGTTTTTAAAGTGTATTTTTTCCAAAAACATTGCGTTCGCAAAACCGCTGTGCAAATACCGTGTGACATAAAAAATTGCAATGATCACCATTTTATTCCCTAGGGTCTCTGCTAAAAAAAATGTATAGTGTTTAGAGGTTCTAAGTAAATTTTCTAGCAACAAATACTGTTTCAAAGAGGAGTTCCAGTCTCCTGTGAAAAAAAATAAAAGTCAGCAGCTACAAAAACTGTAGATGCTGACTTTTAAAGAACAGCCACTCACCTGTCCCACGATCCAGCGGTGTGCTCACCCCAGTCGGTTTCCTTGGCACGTGCATCTTCACTATGGGCACCCGGCTGTGCCCAATGCATGTGAATGGTGGATGCACTGCAGGGGGGGGGGGAGAACTTCTGGAAGTGGGAGCAGGTATCCGCTGCCCCCCCCCCCCCCCGTTCCTTAAAAGTGCCAATTCTTCAAGAAGAGCAGGGGATGAGTCCTTAATGCGGAACTTCCCCTTTTGGGTGGAGCTTCGCTTTAAACTTGTAAACAAAAAGCGCCAGAAAAGGCCTGGTCAGCAAGTGGTTAATGTGTAAATTGCATGCTCTTGAGTTAATTTTATTTCTTTAATGTTAACACCAATACTCATGGTATTTAACTCTTAGTGAATTGAGCCCACAGTCACCCACTGTATCAGGGCAGCAGTATTAGATCCTAGATCATCTGATACTTTCCATTGCTGCCTTTTAGTCACTAATGAGGAGATTTGCTAACCATTTTGGAGTAGTGAATATGTCAAAGAAGAACAACTTCTCCAAAGTAATGATCATTTGCTCCCAAACAATATGATACCTTGTATATGTCCATATTGTCACAGTCGGCAATTGATCCTGAAGTAAAACAAAGCTTGTTTTTTGTTGTGTAAATCTTGTGTGAAAATTGTGAAGGCTAATTAGTTGTAGTCATTGCATGCCGTGCTTGGATGACTTAACTGGCATACACTGTACATTGTTATACATGAAGACACACTTGGAAGTGGTCTATTAGTTTAACTAGGCTTTGTAAATCAATCAAAAAATAGATAATTTCAGTTTACAGCTGACATTTTTACCTCCTCCATTCTCTCCATTATTTTTAGAAAATGTCTCAGAAATAATATGAATAAGCCATTAAAATATTCTGTCTGACAGATTTTTTTGCACTTGAATGCTCGTTTTACTTCTTATTGACTGCAGCAGATGTCAGCAGCTGCTAATTGCATTTATTTTGTTGGAAAATCAAAATCCAAGATGGATGGGGTTTTAAATAAATCTGTGTTTATAAATACAGTACAGACTTTATTTCAGATGAGATACATTAAATAAATTACATATAAATAAAGATACATCTCATCTGTCTTTCTATTTACAGTCTATATACTCTGTGTGGCCATTGTATTACACCTGTCCACCTATCAGTACCAGTAAAAGGGAGAATAGAATTGGCAACAATACCCACTACATTGTGGCTTACAAATAATGCTCAGCTGGTATTAAAAGGCCTGATGTATGCAAAATAAAACAGTCCACATCACCTCCACCACCCTGAACTGTTGAAATAAGATGGTGGGGGGGGGGGGGGTTATTAAAACTGGTGCACACAGAATCTGTTGCAGCTCTGCATAGTAAACAATCAGCTTCAAACGTCAGCTTGTTAACTTAGGCTTTGACAATAAAATCTAGAAGCTGATTGGTTTCTATGCACAGCTGCAACAGTTTCTGTGTGCACCAGTTTTAGTAAATACCCCCCCCCCCCCAGTGTGTGCCAAGATCAAGTCATACCATCATAAATTGAGATTCATCAAATTAGGCTAATACTTTTGGGCCCCTTTCACACTGGGGCGGTTTGCAGGCGTTATTGCGCTAAAAATACCGCCTGCAAACCGCCCCTAAACAGCCTCCGCTGTTTGTTCAGTGTGAAAGCCCGAGGGCTTTCACACTGAAGCGGTGCACTGGCAGGACGGTAAAAAAAGTCCTGCAAGCCGCATCTTTGGAGCGGTGAAGGAGTGGTGTATTCACCGCTCTTTCACCGCTCCTGCCCATTGAAATCAATGCTATAGCCGCAGTGTACGAGGGGTTTTAACCCTTTTTCGGCCACCAGCAGGGGGTTAAAACCGCACCGCTAGCGGCCGAATACCGCGGTAAAACAGCGCTAAAAATAGCGCTGTTTTACCGCCGACGCCCCCTACCGCCCCAGTGTGAAAGGGGCCCTAGTCTTTATTTGTTTGGTGATCCCACTGTGTGCTTATTTTCCTGTCCCTAGCAACCAGGGGTGGAGTCTGCCATAGTCTTCTGCTGCTGTAGTACAACGTACATCCTATTCAAGGTTCAGTTTGTGTTCAGAGGTGCCTCTCTGTAGACAATGGCTATTTGAGCAGTTGTGGCCCTCGCAGTCTGCCTGTTCTTTTCTGACCTCACTTATCAAGGTTTTTGGGGTTTTTTTTGCCCCCAGACCTTTAGCTCACTGGATGTTTTTTTATTTTTATTTTTTTACCATCATCTGTAACCTCTACAGTAGGCCTGTCGGACTCCAATGTGGCCCAAATGTTAGGTTCTTAAAGTATAGAAGTATATAAGGGAGGGTTATAACCCCTGTCAGATTTTTTTTTTTTTTCGTCATCTGTGTCCCATTGCATAGATTTCGCTTTACTTACAGTCCCATAGCCAAACAGGAAGTGAAAGGAAATCCCTGCAAATTAAGGGAATTTTTTTGGGACCCCCAGGTCACAGTGTCTCCATTGGAAGATTTCCTCTCTATTACGGTACTTTTCTGGGGACAACCCAAAATTTGGGATTTTCTTTTACTTTCAATGATAACAGTAAACTGGTTAAATAGAGGGGGTGAATCTCCTTAATGGGGGTACAGACAGCAATAAAAACTGAAAGGTATTCTAATCTATCTCCACTCTATCCAAAAAAAAAAAAAAAGATTTGCCTTTTAGTTATACCTTAAGGTAGCCATAGATGGTATGAATCTTGACTGGTTCAGAAGGGACCAGCTGAGATTCGATCCATCTATGGGCAGGCTGATTGTACCTAAGTTGATCCATTGATCAATTCGGATAGCATGTTGGATTTCTGCATGCTATTATTGTCAGTGGCTATAGCCATTAGCTGGGGGGGGGGGCTACAACACATGTTTGCATCTTTAAAGGTTTATGTAGGTAAAACACTTACTGTAATATACATAATTGATTATGTATTATTATACTTTTAACTTGTATTAGCAATCCCACCAAATCGGATCCTCAAAAATCCTATGAGTAGGCATTTCTTGGTCCCTTTCATTCAGTTTTATAGGTGGAATAGATGAAAAAATTATTAAACTGATTGGAAATGTTTGCTTATATTGGTATTATGGCATGTGTAGCATATAAAATAATTGATCTTTTAGGAGCATAGGAAAGGGTCAATTAAATTACATTTTAAACGATAGATTGTCAGTCTGATTGTAATCCTAATTCTAACTAGAGGGTTACTGAAGAGTCAAAAAGTATGTGTTCGCCACCATCAATGTTGGGTATGGATTGTATTAGGTCACGCATGCTAGACTTAGTTTTTCTATTTTCTTTGTTGTGCATTGTACTTCTCAGCAGTGTCACTCTCCAACAAGCTAGTAAACACTGATCTGTGAATGCTATGTGGTGCTGCATTCAATGCTCCTTACATTATATTGTTACATTGGTTCATTTGTTTACAGATATGTGACTGTTTAGATATGTGACTGTTTTCCCTTTTCAGTCTTTAGTTCTCCTTTCAAGTTTGCCGTATACCAATCTCTTCCACACACTTTTGCAACTGATTGCACCTGAATACTTCAACAAACTGGAGCCATGTCTTGAAGCTGGTAAGAATCTGAATATTTTTTTCATGATTTACATAGATGAGAGTAGAGTAGTGGTGCCAACATGATCTGTTGGCTTTTTGGGCTGAGAGGGCAATGCTGATGTTTGTCGGGCTGAGGTTTTAGCTCTAAAAAGAAGTGAACTAAACTGTTTTCCTAAATGGCCCACATCCTAAGCCCTAATGAATTAATTGCAATTTGGGGGAGCATTGGATCACCAGCCAGCTGTATGGTAAAAGAAACCAGTCTTTATTCCTTCAAAAACATTCAAAACAAAATAGCTTCCTTCAGCACAAACAAAAACAAAATAGTGGGCTCTTTCCCACTCAAAAAAAACCCTGAGCCTCTGAATTCTGGGTCCCATACCAGGACTTAATCCTGGGAAAACTGTAAGTCAGTTTTCCCCTGTTACAGGATGACCCCTGAACCCCTTACCCTGGGTTGACAATTCCTGAATACTCCGAATTGCTTAATTTCGTCCCCCTTAAAGGGACCACAACCCATATAATGGGGACACATATGTCCCATCCAAGACCCATCCCTGGCTCCCTTTACATCATATATTCTTAATACTTAACCTCCCTGCCTAATGTTAAGATTGACTAGTCCTGAAACCGTACAGTATTCTAACCCTAACGCTTTACCTGACCCTAACTTTTACTGTTAGCCAGGGGCCTACCTACAGGGGTCGCAATTGCGACCCAGCCCTATGCTTCAGGGGGCCCGTGCGGCTCCCCTGTACACCTGGATAAGAGAGGTGATGGGAGCGGCGGCGGCATACGTATGCTGTCCCTGTGTGCTCATCCTTTGCTGACATTCATTTTTAAAGATCTGTAATCTTGGTTAAGATTGTTCTGCTGTATCTTCCCATTTAGCTGGTGCTGCTAAACCTCACGCCACATATACAGAACAAATGTTTACATTGGATACTGTATCAACTGGAGGAGCAATAGGGGTTGGGCTGTAATTGATGGGTTGCTTTATTCAAGAAAGCAACCATAAGATTCCTGACTGGTTTGTAAAAACGGAATGCTCTCTGGACAGAAATACAGGAGCGGTGACTGTAGATTTGTTTTTGAAGGTGCAAGCTTTATTCCTTTTGCTTGCTTCACTACTTAATGTCGCTATGCTTTATTCAAAGTCAGTGGGTCATTAAGGTAACAGACAAGGATAAGGAATACAGTACTGTTGATTTTAACGTAATTTTACATGCGTCTACTTGAAGCTAAGCAAAACTATATTTTTATCAGTTTTTTTTCTTCCCCTTCAGTATGTAACCAGATTGACCGCTGGCCATTTCCAGAACCAGGACTTTCACTGTCTCTACCAATCATGGGCCTTGTTCTACAGGTATTATGCCATCAGTAGCAGCAGAAATAGTAGTAGTTATATCCATATGTAGGTGCATATACAGTATAATCTTATTGTACCTTCTTTAAGGACAAATCACAATTATGTCTCAGCTATTGACTTTAAAGGAGAAGTACATCCAAAGCTTGTTTGCTGTACTTCCCCTGTGGATCGCGGGAGCATACTTAGGGCATTTGGCACCCGGGGCGGAACCTATATCTGGCACATACCCCCGACAAAATCGCAGCACGCGAAGCTTGTTGCTCAAAAAGGAGCAGGAGCTTCTTTTGAGCAACAGTGTCGTGTGTTGTGATTTGCCGTGACTGAAGCGCGGTTTATCGCAATTGGGGTGCCATTAAGAAGGTTAGGGTATTATAGTGGCACGTGAAATAAAAAAGTGCAGCGCTAATATACAATGAAAATCAATGTGAGTGGAACCAACACTAAAAGACGTATCATCTGGTGGACAGATTACTGGGAGGGGCTGGGGAAGACCTGGCTCTCATGGTGCATGTTGGCACCAATGACAAAGTCAGAGGCAGATGGAGTGTCCTAAAGAACGATTTTAGGGACTTAGGAGCTAAATTGAGGAAAAGGACTTCCAAGGTAGTATTCTCAGGAATACTTCTGGTACCTTGATCCACACCAGAAAGGCAGAGGGAGATTAGGGAAGTAAACAAGTGGCTGATGAGCTGGTGTAGTAAGGAGGGGTTTGGGTTCCTGGAGTACTGGACCAACTTCTTAGTTTATCACCGGTTCTATAGAAGGGATGGACTGCATCTAAATGAGGAGGGCGCAGATCTGCTGGGAGTGAATATGGCTAAAAAGTTAGAGGGGTTTTTAAACTAGTTGACGAGGGGGAGGGTCCAGAGGTAGAGATAGTCAGCAATGAACATATTCCAGAGGGTATTATTGGGGGTATTAGTGGTGACTAAAGCACATAAACCTGAGGTAAGTATAGTAACAAGCCCTATTTGCAATCTCGGAACACCCAATAAGTGGACAGTATGCGATCTATCTAAACTACGTGGCATGTTCACCAATGCCAGAAGCCTGGCGGAGAAGGTGGGTGAACTAGAGATACTGTTAAACAAGGAGGATTTAGATTTTGAGGGAGTTTCAGAGACCTGGTTCAACAGCGCTCATGATTGTCTGGCAACCATTCAAGGGTATTCCCTTTATCGCAGGGATGGAGAGGGTAAAAAAGGGGAGGGGTATGCTTATATATCAAGAATAACGCATTCGTCTAAGGCTCGCCAGTTCCTAAATGTCTTGCAGGACAATTTCATGTATCAAATGGTAGACGCACCAACTAGATGCAAGGCGTTACTAGATCTGTTGATTACCAACAATACAGACCTGATCGTGGATGTGGAAATACGGGGCAATTTAGGAAACAGCGAACACAGTTCAATTGGCTTCAGTATAAATCGCACAAATAGGAAACGCAAGGGGAACACAAAGACACTGAATTTCAAAAGAGCCAACTTCCCTAAACTACGAACCTTGCTAGAAGATAGAAATTGGGATAAAATTTTAGAAATGATCACGGAGGAGGGATGGGTTTGCTTTACCTGAGGCCGGCAATCACCTGTTCTGACACGTCGGACAGCCACTTTACTGGTCCGGGGATTGAAATCCCGTGGTTTTCTCTAATCTTCAGTACTGACAGGACGGGCTGCATGGTTTTTGATTGGACGGCGCCACCCATTTGACGGTGCCAACCAATTAGAATGCCTCCTATACGTACTTTTATGAAGTATGTTTAGAAGATTAAGCCAAAGGGATTTCCAAGTGGCTGTCTGATGTGTCAGAGCGGGTGATCGCTGGACTTCAGGTCAGCGGGACCGGAGGGGGATGGGGAAGGGGTCCAGTGTAAGTTCACCTTACAGATTTTTCTGTAATGGTGAACTTACCCTTCAAGCCATACTTTTAGGCAGAAGATTAGCATTGGTACGTGTACTGTATGCATTAATGTATGCATGCGAAATATAAAAAGATTATCATAAGACAGTACTGTGCAATTTATATTGTAAAATAGTAATCAATTACCTTTGTTTTCTGTTTCCTGTTGTAAAGGTCAAAATTCCAAGCCACGATGATCTATTGGAGACGAATGCTATTACAGATCATCAAAAAGTATGTGATCCTTGTTCCTTGTAAGTCGCTAATATGTCGTTTGCCTAATTATACTTGGTATGCAAACTTTTTTAAATACTAGATACTACAGTATTTGTACTACTCCATAATTTTTTTGCTTTACAACAAAGATTTCATACGATAATTATTCTAATACTTTGAAAACTACTTCAAAGCAAGTCAAAGCTTAGAAAATTATATATAGTAACAGACAGGTACTACTGTTCAGTGTCTTAAAATGCCTATTCACCACCAGCAAGCACTAGTGCAAGGTGGCACACTTAATGGTCATGGTGCCCCAGTACAAACAGTATAGGAAGCTTACAGCTATGTGCTAATAAAGAAAAACTTTATAAGATCTTTGCTTTGTGTTTAAAGCATAATTCCAGGTATATTTGTTTTTTTTTTTTGGGGGGGGGATACATGGTATTCTCTGTATTCTCCATACCAAGCAGGTGACCCCCCCCCCCTTTCCCCAACCCCCCTCCAAAAAAACATACTTGGAATTCAGCTTTAAATATATACATTATTCAGAAATGTTTCTACAAATCAAAAAGGGCCCATTATCATACAGCATTGCTTTATACCTCTATACCCGAATTGTTGAGACGCTAAAATGATTTTAGGTCAGTTGTATCCTGTTTTAATGATTATTCCTTTATAAAAAGTAACACTATTCTACTCCCAAGCCCCCCCCCCCCCCCATCCTCAGGATTTATCTCAACATCACAGCGGGTGCCCACTCTGGTGTTTACCTCCTTTCTGCAGAAATTATTTTCAGTGCTGGCTGCTCCTCCACCTAGACTTGAATGGCTACATACCAAGCATGGAGATTCTGAAAAAAAATTCCGCAGAGAGATGGCAGACTGCTGTAGTATAGAGGGCATCTGTTCCTGGTGTTCTCCACATGTTTGTGCAGCACTGCAGCCAAGGACCTAAGTACCCATAATCATCATGGTCGATGTAAGTGACAACAGACACTGGTAACAGGACATATTGTTTGCTCTATTTTTCCCCGCGTCAAAAACCCTGTTAATTTGAAAAAGAAACCGAATACAAATATCATAGGTTATTTCACGTTTAAACACAGATACCTGTATTTCTTCTGATTGTGACTAGGACCGCCTGGATCCTCCTTATCACATCTCCAGTATCCATGAGTTGGACCTTTTCAGGTGAGCTAGAATTGAAAAGAAACCCATGCCAAGTTAAGTTTTAGCTATGTGAGTACTTTGAATAGAACAGGAGTAACAGTAAAAGCAAGTCTTTTTAAAAATTGAGAAAAAGTGCAAGGAGGATTAAAGTGGTCACATGATTATGACAGGATTTGTGATGGGGCTCTCCCCCTATCATTGAAGAGAGAACATTCTTTAGGACACCATAGACTGCACAACACTCTCTGCATTTTGTGAATAAAATGCAGGAGCAGTGTTGAATATGTACTGTGGTACCCTGCGAAGAATAAAGTTTTCTCCTCTACATTACACAGTAAATTGGCCCTGGGTGCGTAAGATACAGTGGGGAGATTTACTAAAGCTTGTGCAGCTGTGTATGGTAGCCAATCGGTTTCTAACTTCAGCTTGTTCAATTAAGCTTTGGCAATAAAACCTGGAAGCTGATTGGTTTCTATGCAGAGCTGCGAGAGATTTCACACAATGCAGTTTTACTAAATAACCCCCAGTGTGATCTGATCCTGAACATGGGGCTGGGTTAAGAGATTTTTCCAACCAATATTTGTAGTTTGCCCTTTTAAATCCTTGTCCATGTCAAGGAGTCATGAAAACATTTGTAAGATCAAAATTAGAATTTTTAGTGTGCTGTAGTTTATTCAACGGTAATGTTTTAACTGATTTGCACACCGAATGAGTTTTACAAATGGCATCCCAATTCGGTTATTTGTTTTTAAAAACACCTTGAATACTTATTTTATAAAAATCATATGAAATGGACAAACATACCACAAAATACATTTTTAAATGCCTAATTTATTTTGTATAATTAATACTTTTTTCAATATTTCCTGTTATTTAACCTGAATACAGGGACCCCAAATGTATTCATAGGTTTTGATTTATATGTCAGTGTTATGTGGTTGAATAATAAGCTTATATTTTAGGATTTCTAATTATACATTTTTCAGCACTGTGTTGGCTGTAATTCACAGATTCTGAGAAAATGTAATTTTTGACTTAATGCTTATATAATGCTTTGTATATCAAATTCATCTTCTAACCAGCTAACCTAATATAACCAGATATTTGTTTTATTATTTGTAAAAACTTCTAAACTTTATTTTTTCTTCCTTCTTCTTCTTCTTTTTTTTTTTTTTTTAAACACAGTGTTTTACTGTCTATCACACAGATCTCCTCTCCTCATAGTTGTAGTGCTGTGAGCAAGAGGAGATGCAATTTGACAGGCAGTGCACACTGCTGGGTACTGTAGTGACCTACTGTAGTGACTATTTATTTATGTAAGTATGCTATCTGTTCCGATAAACAGCAGTTTTTTTCAAAATCTCTAGATCTTTTCAGTCTGTACTGATGAACCTCCAGTTACTATGGGAGTTGGTTCTACTTGGGGAACCTTTGGTTGTTATGGCTCCTTCTCCAACCATTTCCTCTGAGATTGTACTGGCATTAACTGGGTAACTGCTTGTTCTTTCTTTGGAACTATAATGTTGTGCATGGCATGGAAACCATAGTCTATTGCTTATATAGAAAACTTTGGCTGGGAAACAGCACTAATAAGACATTGGTTTGGTTGTACAGTAGATGGCTTGTGATACATTTTACCTTTGTGGATTTCTATAAAGTAGATCTGGGGGTAGCCTCTCATATGTTGGGATTCTGACACACCTTCTAACATTCTTAATTAAGAAAGAGCAACAGCTTTTACCAAAAGAATATACTGTATAGGCTACATACACACTACTGCCAATGCCACTTCCACGGACCATTAAGAATTACTAAAAAAAAGACTGGTTAAGCTCACTAATATTTATTACGTACTGATTTTTAATCTATAGTTACAGATGCTTGATCCAGTATTCTTCCTTTATACTGACATTTGAAAACCAAAAATGCAATAGTTTAGATTTTAAATTTAAGGTTTAATCCAGTATAAGACTTTTGATAGGTAAAACTGGACTTTTAGCTTTACTTTAGTCTTTCTGGAGGACAGCCAGCAACTTCTAGCTGGCCATAAATGGATCAAAATTCAGCAGGTTCAGCCAGGGACCAGCTAAATTTCAATCCATGTGTGGGCATCCCTGTTTGACAGAAATTGATCATCAGATAGACATCTGTCAATCGTGAATATTGGAATTTTATTCTAAAACAGCTGCAGCTGCTGATCAGTGCATTCTAAAAGTGGGACTCTCAGCACTCTCACTGCTTACATCAGGGTCAGAGGCGGCTCTAGGCTTTGTGAGGTCTTGGGCAAAACTTAGACGTGAGGCCCCACTCATGCCCATAATGTGAAAAATAATTCAAGCGATAGAAATGAACTGGGGTATGGGTAGAGCAACCATTGGGGTTTCAGGAGTGGGGCTAACAATTTAGGCGTGCTGTAACCCGTAGTGTTCAGATCTACAGCTCACAGAATATTGGTGTGATCAATAGCATTAAATAATAGAAACAGAAATTAGAACATACATATTTTATGTGAAACTTGTGCTGTTTTTATTTTGCACAGTTCTGGGTTTAACTTGAGATAAGCAGTGTACAGGGGACAGCAGGACAGAGAACAGGTGGTCAGGACACAATACGGGGGGTGGGGGGGGGTGGCAGCAGGGCACATTACAGGGGGGCACATTACATGGGGAACATTGGGCACATTATGGGGCACACAGCAGAACATTGGGCACATTATGGGGCACACAGCAGTACCTTGGGCACACCATGGGGCACACAGCAGAACCTTGGGCACATCATGGGGCACACAGCAGAACCTTGGGCACATCATGGGGCACACAGCAGAACCTTGGGCACATCATGGGGCACACAGCAGAACCTTGGGCACATCATGGGGCACACAACAGAACCTTGGGCACATCATGGTGCACACAGCTGAACCTGGAACACATCATGGGGCGCACAGCAGAACATGGAACACATCATGGGGCGCACAGCAGAACATGGAACACATCATGGGGCGCACAGCAGAACATGGAACACATCATGGGGCACACAGCAGAACATGGAACACATCATAGGGCACACAGCAAAACATGAGGTACATCATGCAGTTTACAGCAGAACATGGGGCACATTAAGGGGCTCAAGGCAGGGCATGGGGCACACCATAGGGCAAGCAGCACAACATGGGGTACACATCAGAGCTCATCACAAGGCACACAGCGCAGCATGATACAGGGCACACAGCAGGGTACAGGGAACAGCAGTGCACACAGCAGGGCAAGCGGCACAATAGGGTACAGGGCACATCAGGGTACAGGGCACAGCAAGTCTCCACAGTGTACAGGGCACAGTAGGGTACATGGTACAGCAGGCTATGGGGCAAATCAGGGTACATGGTACAGGGCACAGCAGTGTAGAGGCCACAGTAGGGTGCATGATACACCATAGTACAGGGCACAGGATACGGGGCACATCAGGGTGCAGGGTACAGGGCACATCAGGGTGCAGGGTATGGGGCACAGCAGGGTACAGGGCACATCAGGGTATGGGGCACAGCAGGACACAGCGGGGTACGGGGCACAGCGGGGTACTGGCAGAGCAAGGGACAGGGCACAGCAGGGGACAGGGTATGGGGCACATCAGGGTACAGACACAGCAGGGCACAGGTTATAGGGCACAGCAGGGCACATCAGGGTATGGTATGGGGCACAGGGCACGGGCACATCAGGGCACGTGGCGCAGCAGGGTGCAGGCACAGCAGGGTACAGGGCACAGCAGGGTACGGGCACTTCAGGGTATGGGGCACAGGGCACATCAGGGTACTGGGCACAGCAGGGCACAGGGTATGGGGCACAGCAGGGCACACTTTTTTTCCTATCAGTTTCCTTCAAATGCAGAGTAGTGCAGGAAGCAGCTGTAATAAGTTCTCTCTCATGTCGCGCTTTTCCCTGGCGGCCTCTCCTCTCCCCCATCCCAGGCGATGTCACAAGCATACGACGAGAGGATCGGAGGGGCCGCCAGGGAGCAGTGCAATGAGAGAGAACTTATTACAGCCACTTCCTGCACTACTCTGCATGTTGGTTGATACCCGTCAGCTGTCTGTGATTGACAAGTAGATCGCTGCGGACCTCCTGGTGACTTCACGGCAGAATATCTGGGAAACCACAGTTAAACACTGCAATAGACAAATTAGACACTGTAAGTGCGAGGCCTTAGGTGACTGCCTAATTTTAGAGCCGCCTCTGATCAGGGTTGAGGACTATTAAGTGGAGTACTGAGGCTGAGGGTGCTGTGATGTTTTCAGAAAGCTATGTACAGCATCCTGCTAGCCCCTTCCACCAGCCAAGATATGTGTGCATTGCATATAGATGCAAAAAAGACCCAGTAATGACATTATTGAGACTAATATAAGGTATGTAATGAAAATGGAAAGGTTTTTTTTTTAAATGTCATGAATGGCTGATAGCGAGGATCGAGAAACCAGGCAAGGCAAAATATATACAGATTAATCTTTTACCCTTGAGATTACCCTATAAAAAAAATACAAGAATAAGCACAAGGGACATTACTTACCTTCAGAGTGTGATGTGTCCCTTGTGCTTCTGCCTTCAGGTTCATTTGGTATTCTTCTTCCTCCCAATGACCCTAACCCCCCCTCCCCCCCCAGAAGATTATGGTGGCAGGGATTGATATAACTCAATAGCTGTCACAGACCCTCATCAACAGTGCCCGACAATGCCTGCCCTTTATGCCCAGCTCTTCCATTTTTAGAAGCTGTACTACAGCTTCTGTGAATGGAAGGGGCAGAACTCAATCAGCCACCCATCCTCCATTCATAAATTGTGTTTCATTTATAGAAGCTTTGGTACAGCTTCTATGTATGGAGGAGCTGGGCATAAGGGGTGGGCATAGTCGAGCACTTATGATGAGTGCCTGTGGCAGCTCCTCAGTTCTATTAATGCTTGCTGTACTGAAGGATTATGGCAGTAAGTGGGGAGCTGGGGCAGCATTGGAGGAGGAAGATTACTACTGTACCAAAAGACAGAAGCACAGGGGACACATCCTACTAAAGGTAACTAATGTCTGCTATTTTTCTTTTTTAGGCTTTATATAGTACAACCCTTTACTAATCACAGCGATTTTCTTATATATCCAATAGGCATATATAAAATATGCCTATTGGATAAATTATCTTGGTAATATGTTACTTTTTATAATGCTGTTTTGTTCCATTAAACACTACTTACAACTAAACTAGGCACTATATTATATTTTTAGTCTGGGGGAAAGCTGTATGGTTTGTTAGATCCTTGCGCTCCATTTGTACACCTGTAGGAATAAAGAATAAAAAAAAGGGAACTCTGTGGCCTTTCGTCCTCCACAGCATGTCATAGCTGTCAGTAGTGGGGGTGGGCACACATTAAGTATGGTTTCCATTGATTCCCTATGATCTCAAAGCAGGGCAGGCACAGGCAAATATTTTTGGTGTCTTGTTTAGGAGATCAGCTAATTTCATATTTACCACCTTTCCAGCTTTAGATACTTTTTAATTATAATTGTTATTAGGATATTTGTAGTACAGATCATGATGTTAGTGTGTAACTAAAGCAAAATCATCTAATAGATTTTCTCTGTCAGGTTTTATTGTTGCTGTTTGTGTGCACACTAGGGAGATTCTTTTTCTCCATTTGTCCTAGTGACTAATTTTTCCCATTAATTTGAGTCACCAGGACAGAAATAGAGGGTAAATATTTCAATGGTGACACTTATCGTGGTGATAACTGTCTAAGAGTGATATCCCTATCTTTAGAAATACTTTTTTTTTTACTTCCTGTTGTGTCTATTGGACAGGAAGTAATGGGAAAATTCCCCTATGAGACACAGATGGCAAAAAAACTATCTGACAGGGTTTAAAGCCATTGCTGTATGCAGTCTTTACAGTTTAATAGTTAAATATGCTGAAATACAAATTGGTTATGCTTTTGTGTTTTCCAGATGTATTTCGCCTCTGAAGTTCTGTTCAGACTTCCGTCCATATTTCACTATCCATGACAGTGAATTCAAAGAATATACAACAAGGACACAGGCTCCGTGAGTGAATATTAGCATGGGGCGAATTGGGGATAGTTTTGCTACATATGAAAAACTAGTGGGCGAGTCAACCCAAACAGAAAAAGTAGTTTAGGGTGGTCATAGTCTGAAAGCAATTCCTATATATTATGATAAGCAGTATTAGGAGAATATCCTTCCTTGTATACATGTTCTTTTAAAGCGGACATATGAGTAGCTTAAAGGGGTTGTAAAGCCTCATGGTTTTTCACCTTAATTCATTCTATGCATTAAGGTGAAAAACCTTCTGTAGTGCAGCAGCCCCCCTTTTACTTACCTGAACCCGATCGTTCCAGGGACGAGCACAGCAGCTCCAGCCGCTGTCTCTGGTCCTCATTGGTTAGATTGATAGCAGCAGGAGCCATTGGCTCACGCTGCTGTCAATCAAATCCGGTGACATGGGAGCCAGGGGAGGGGCCGAGTCTTGCTGTCTGTGTCAATGAACGCAGCAGAAGGACTCGGGAGCTTGCCCACATGAGTGCCCTCATGGAAAGCGGCTCTCCGTGGGGGCATTCAAGAAGAGGAGGAGCCAGAGCTGTGATGTTTGCTGCCATGGAGTTAGGAAAAGTGAAATTTGGTATCAAATACTTACCAAATTTTTCCTTTCCTGATTAACTTCATGGCAGAATAGAATCCCTCCCAGTTAAGTAGGCTAGTTAAGGAAAATTTGGACTGGATCAGCCTTAATCTATAGGGAAAGGATCCTATGATGTAGAAGCCAGGGCGGAGACTACCCATTCGTATGCTGCCATGGAACTAGTCAGGGAATTTTGTTTTATTCTTTGGTTTGCATAAATACTGAACACTAACACCAACCATCTAAGCATTTTACACTACTTCTTGTTTAGTGAAAATAATGTACAGATATGTTTTTCTACTTTCATATATTTTTTTTTTATAGACCTAGCCTTCTCCTAGGAGTCACCAATCCTTTCTTCATAAAAACTTTGCAGCATTGGCCACACATTCTACGAGTAGGAGAACCCAGGATATCTGGTAAGGGACAGAAAATAGATTTTGCATGGTTTAATTTGATTTTTGTTGCCAATAAAAAAATGAAACCTATCAGTCAATTTGCATGTGAATCAGCAGATGGTGTACTATATATTTTTTTTTTATCTGCAGGGGATCTGCCAAAGCAAGTAAAACTGAAGAAGCTAACGAAGCTAAAGACGCTGGATACTAAAACCGGTGAGACTTTTGGTGTTGAATCCAGAGGCACATTAAATGGGCCTAGACTGTACACATAAATGCGGGTCTATGCTTGGACATAAATGTTAACCAAAAAAAATGGCAGACTCGATGGACCCCTAGGTCTTTTTTCAGAAGGATGAAACATTGACAGTGGCAGAATCACCCAGGTGAAGGAGCTACTTCCCTTATTCGAATTACCTCCATGCTTGCCCAGAATGCTGCAGAATCTTGCTCACTAGCAAGGGAATGACATCTCTCTGTTCCAGCTAGCAAGAGAGTGACAAAATAGGAAAAGGTGAGTGCCCTCTTAGAGATTCAGGCCCTGGCATTAAGTCAGCATCTAGCAGGTCACTCATTTAACATTAGCCTTATTAGAGGCCTGTAATGAGAGAAGTCTGCCTTTGCTGTCTTTCAGAAAATGCAATTTGCTTGGCTGTCTTTGGCTTTAGTACTTAATGACTTTCAAAAAGTTTTCTTTCAGTGAATTCAGAAACTACTGATCTGAATATTTGTCCAAGGTCAATGGCTCAGAAGGTATTAAAACCACTGGATCAGAGTGATAGCCAGGAAGCTAGCACTTTTAGAAGGAAAGGTCAGCAATGGCAGTCACAACTAACTGCAAAATACAGTAAAACCTTGGTTTGAGAGCGTTTTGCAAGACAAGCAAAATTTTTAAATAAATTTTGACTTGATATACAAGCGATGTCTTGATATTCAAGTAGCGTCATGTCACAACTGAGTATAAAACAGAACAGAGGCGCCTCTAAGTGTAGCAATATGGTTACATTTAATGAAGGTACAACATTTAGCAAGTCACATGGTTGATTAAAACAGGCACATCTAAGTGTGCAGGCATCTGGGGTAAAGCTGTCCACATAGACCATCCACTGCACCTCCATCGACGTCATCCCTTCTACACTGCACTCCACAAGCGATTCAAGCCCCTCTTTCAAATCGCTCTACTGCAGGGTAGTCTTCCCAGTCACGATTGCAGACTGACAGCGGTGAGAGCCGACCGTGCGGGTGATGGTCTATGTGGATAGCTTTACCCCAGATGCATGCATACTTAGATGTGCCTCTTTTAATCATCAACCATGTGAGTAAATGTTGTACCTTCATTAAATGTAACTATATTGTTACACTTTGAGGTGCCTCTCTTCTCTTTTATACTCTGTAGCTCCTGCTAGATTTTGCTTATAATCCCCTTGTGGAGGCTTCCATTTGTGGATGGACATTTTATGGTTACACAACTGATCACATTGCTATAATCTTTTTATATGAACAATAAACTGAAGGACTTATGAATAAAAGGTTGTGGAACGAATCATATCTGAGTTTCCATTATTTCTTATGGGGAAATTCACTTTGATATACAAGTGCTTTGGATTTCAAGCATGTTTCTGAAACTAATTATGCTCGCAGTCCAAGGTTTTACTGTACAAGAATCAGCTATAGGAAAGAAAAAGAGTCTGGTAGGAAAAAAAAAAAGGCTGTTCATCCACAGTCTGCCCCCCCCCCTCCCCTCCTTTATATTATGGTTCACATGTCCAGTCAGAGAAATGCTCTGTTGTTCCTTACATTTTTTTAATCTTATATTTACTTTAGGAATGTATACCTCCTACAAGCCATTTCTTCATAAAGACAAGACACTGATCAAACAGTTGCTAAAGGTAATACTGTGGCTAGAAATGGTGAATATTTAGTATAGTGTGTAACCCTATACATTTACATCCTTTACAGTTAGTTAGTTTAGCCTTGTAAAGTGCTAGCCTTCATATATTGTAATCTGTCTTCCAACAAAACACTAATGCCCTGTACACACGATAGAATTTTCTGATGAAAAATGTGTGATAGGACCTTGTTGTCGGAAATTCCGACTGTGTGTAGGCTCCATCACACTTTTTTTCCATAGGAATTCCCAACACACAAAGTTTGAGAGCTTGCTAGAAAATTTTCCGACAACAAAATCTGTTGTCGGAAATTCCGATCGTGTGTACACAAATCCGACGCACAAAGTGCCACGCATGCTCAGAATAAATTAAGAGATGAAAGCTATTGGCTACTGCCCTGTTTATAGTCCTGACGTATGTGTTTTATGTCACCGCGTTCAGAACGATCGGATTTTCCGACAACTTTGTGTGACTGTGTGTATGCAAGACAAGTTTGAGCCAACATCCGTCGGAAAAAATCCATGGATTTTGTTGTCGGAATGTCCGATTAATGTCTGACTGTGTGTACGGGGCATAACTGTTGTTTGCTTTTTCTTTCAAAATATTTATTGAAAATTTTTACAAATAGTAAGACAAGCATCAGTACAAAAGAACCGCCGTCAGCGGATCAAGTAAGAGCCCTTGCACACTGGGGCGGGGGGCGACGTCGGCGGTAAAACGCCGCTATTATTAGCGGCGTTTTACCGTCGGTATGCGGCTGCTAGCGGGGCGGTTTTGCCGGCGGTATAGCCGCGGCGTCCCATTGATTTCAATGGGCAGGAGCGGTAAAGGAGCGGTATACACACCGCTCCTTCACCGCTCCGAAGATGCTGCTGGCAGGACTTTTTTTCCCGTCCTGCCAGCGCATCGATCCAGTGTGAAAGCCCTCGGGGCTTTCACACTGGAATGCAAGCAGCGGCACTTTCGGGTCGGTTTGCAGATGCATGCAATGGGCAGGAGCGGTAAAGGAACGGTATACACACCGCTCCTTCACCGCTCCGAAGATGCTGCTGGCAGGACTTTTTTTCCGTCCTGCCAGCGCATCGATCCAGTGTGAAAGCCCTTGGGGCTTTCACACTGGAATGCAAGCAGCGGCACTTTCGGGTCGGTTTGCAGGCGCTATTATTAGCGCAATAGCGCCTGCAAACCGCCCCAGTGTGAAAGGGCTCTAAAGAAAACATATGCAATACATAAGATATTGAAACCCACAATGTCAATTCCAAAGCAGTAAAGGTATCAGCACTCTAAATAGGGGCCAGTACCTCATCAGCCGATACATCTAGCAGATGAGTACACACCCAATGAAGACTACCCCAAAATCAAAAAACTAAACTAAACATGTGGGGTGCTAGTATAGAAACTCTTGGGAAACCAAACGTACAATAGAAGGCAAGTGAGAGAAAAGGTAAAGAATAGTGAAAGAAAAAGCGTGAAGCAGAGAAGAGTGGTCCGAGCCAGGGTCAAGGGGGATAGAATAGTCACTAAAACCAAGGAGATGTGCTAAGTTATTATACCAGAAAGATATGCATATATGTGGCCCACAGCTCCCATGTCTGTTCAGATTTTTCAACAGTGTCCTGCAGGATGCTAACAATATTTATAATTTAGCATAATCCAGGTGACTTTTTTCCTAGCCTGTGCCAGGGACACCATAGGTTATTTCCAGGAATTGGCAAGAGTCATCCCCCCCTTCATCTTCCAGGACAGCTACTTGAGAGATGACTGGCTCCCCCTTCTACAGGAAACACAAACCAAACACAATTTAAAAGGCCCCTCCCTCTCCTCTGACCCTCAGTTGTTTTGTTTCCAGACCTCCAGGATATGCACCAAAATGTTTGTTATTTTCTTCAGGTCTGGTAACTGTGGTTAGCGGACCCCCTTTTTAGTAATACCCAGACTGGTTGTGGCTGTGTCTGTGGTGTCCTCTGCGTTGCTTTATAAAAAGGGCCCCCCCCCCCCGTTTCCTTGTGGGTTACCTACCTTTTGGTTTTCTTTTTTATTGGCAACTTCCACTGTCTGGATCCGTCATCTTGCCAGTATGTGGGGAGGTTACAGAGGGAGCGCTTTCCTCATGGTCTTCTCCGCAATATGGCGTCTGATGACGCACACCCGGTTACGCGGCAAGATGGCACCAGAAGTGACGTGAGACGGGGGGCGTGGCCTGACGCAGCATGGAGTAGGACGCACAGGAATAGAGCTCCGTCCATCACTCCTAATCCTTATTAATCCTGCACATCCTGCACCATCCAACCAGCTGGATTGTGTCCCTGGGACTCCTGGAGCAGTATTAGCCGGTTCTTGTGGAGAAAGAACGCGGGACGGCCCGAACGGAGCGGCGATCTCCCGCTCGGCGGCTCACCGAAATTTAGACCGCGGCTTCGGCCTACCACCGGAGGTCGCGGCCATCTTGGTCCTCCTCATCTGCGGCCCTGCCTGAAGTTTACGACAATACAAAGGTACATAGCTGCGGGATAACCCCCTGGGAGAACGTTTCTGCACTCACCCCCCTGACTACCAGCCTATAAATTCATCAAAGGCCCAGAGAGAACGGCCTGGATTGCGGCCTAGGCCCCTGTGCTGAGACCGGCGGCCATTTTGGTACACCTAGCTCCTCTGCACATACTGCAATATAACCAGTGGTCCTGATCTCCCTCTCCACCGCTACATGTTCCACAGGGCACAGCTTCAGTCTACCAATACCACTGAGAGAGGAGGGGTAATACCCCGCATACGGACACAGCAAGATTAACTCCTGTCCCCACTTTCCCAGATACCCTAACATCTGGGCATCATGTCGCCACCGAAATCTCAGAAAACTGCCGCATCTAAACTTGACCAATACCGCCGACAGGACAGGGAGGAGCAGGCAGAAAATGACGGTGACAATACACATGGCGAGGAGCGCACAGCGGGAGACACAGAAAAGCTGCTGGAAGCAATAACCCTCTGCAGAACATCACTTGCCTCACAGATAGAAGAAGTCAAGGTAGACATATCCTTGATCAGACAAGACTTCCACAAACTCCGAGACCGAGTTAAAGAAACTGAAACTCGCATCAGCGACATGGAAGATACCATTCCCCCAATGAGAACGGAGGTGCACCACATGAAGCAGCAAATCCAACAACTATTCTCCAAGCAAGAAGACCTCGAGAACAGAAGCAGGAGATGTAACCTCCGTCTCATTGGTCTGCCGGAGGGGGCTGAGGGTAAGGATCCCACGCTTTTCCTGGAGCAGTTGCTCATCAAGACCTATGGTAGAGAGGCCTTCTCCCCCATGCTGGCAGTTGAAAGAGCCCACCGCATGCCCGCCAGACCGCCGCCACAGGGAGCCCCGCCGCGTACCTTTATAGCCAAAATGCTCAACTACAGAGATAGAGACGCTGCCCTGCGACTTGCAAGAGAAAGGGGCAACATCCCCCTAGGCAACGTGAAAATTGCGGTATTCCCTGACTTCTCGGCGGAGGTACAGCGACGCAGACAAAATTTCATGGAAGCAAAGCGAAAACTTAGAAGCCTCAACATGAAATATGCCATGCTGTTTCCAGCGCGACTCCGAGTGGAACACGACGGCCGAGTTTCCTTTTTTGAAGATCCTGCTGAGCTGCTGGCCTGGTTGGAACGCAGAAACAACCCAGAACAGGCGGACTAAAGTGTCTGTGAGTATGCAACCATACGTTAATCTTCCACATGCACACCCCTGACACAGATACAACAATAATCCACTATCATTCTTCACTGAACACCCACTACTATTTACTTCACCAGTTGTTACCGTTGTGAAGAATAGCCCAAGGGGTAGAAGGACATAGTGCCTACACGCAAATATCTACATATACTCCCCCATTGTGGGCTTAGATCCAGTTTGTATTCTGCGGATCATTTCTGACACACAATGCTGGATTTTCCTGGGACAAATCCCCAAATGATTGAACTACACACATCACTTTTTACATCTTAATGGAGCTCTGGACTGCTGTAGTCCTACAGTCCACAAGCGGAGTGCAGCGTATTCAGCCCCCACACAAGTCTGAACCTGGCGGCTCAAGAAAGAAAAACCACAACAACACCAACCTTGATAATGTGCAAACTCCAATTACACACCTGAGTGAAGAGAGGTTAGCCCTCTTTGTGTCTCTTCTTCCATGGAAGGAGAAATTTGGAAGGGCACAGACATACATCCTACTTCAAGTACTTTACTTTCATCATTTTTTTTCTCAATATGCCGTCAGGGCCGAGACTCTACAGAAAGTTTTGTTATGGGTGAATGCTGGCATCAGTTGGGGAAGATGCCAAGCAGGGAGGGGGGAGGGGGGAGGGGAAACCTACAAGTTAAATTTCAATGTAAGTGTTTTAATGTTTAAACGTATGGTACTGACATACCTTTTGTTTCACTGGTGTTCAGATGTTGCACTCAGCGAGTTATGCCACACAACTAGAAAGAATACAACCACTTCTGTTTTTCTCCAATTAAGGAAAGTAGGGTATAGATTGAGATCACAAAAACATATTCTATTACAACTCCTGTTCCTATATAAATATGTTACCCTTCAATACAGTGTCAAGCCTGGGTTTGTGGGGAAAGCATTGTCATACATACATACCGAGACCAATTGGAGAGAATACATATCAGGTGGGGAGAAAGGGGAATCTAAAAAGCCAGATCCAGTTGCACGTGCTCCGGTTAACCTGTGTGTGACAATGCTATATCCTACGTCTAACCGGCACCCAATCGCTACCCATAGCATGTTATACCGCAGATATATTAGAAGTCCGATACTCTCTGTTCTATTTATTTTAAGGAAAGGGAGCCTCAGGCTGGGTGCACAGAAATCCGTCTTATTTTATTCATTGCTCTTTTATCATTTCTTCCTTTACTACGCTACCAGATGCCAAAGCAAAAAGAAAAATCTGTTACTGACACAGGCTAGCACTGACTGGGCGGGGGACGTTGCTGGGAGGGGAGAGTGGAAAAGGGAAGCTGAAAAACTAGACTTAAACGTGCGCACTTTAATTGCTACGTCCACAACACCAGCGCGTCCCGGTCCCATCGGGTGTTCACTGGACAAATACAAAATGCTATATTACGCACCCCTATTGTTTAACCTTCCTACACCGTCCCGCTACAATGGGGCTAAAAGCTACATTAACACACTAAAATATAAGCACAAACAACAATGCCTAAAATATCACTGAAGTTCCTTACATGGAACGTGCGGGGATTACGTGATAAGATTAAACGGGCGGCAGCCCTCGCATTTATTAAAAAGCAAAGAGCGGATGTGGTGACCCTGGTGGAGACCCACATTGAGGGGAGACTTCAGATGACACTGCGTCGCCCATGGGTGGGTTGGGCATTCCACTCGACCCATACATCACACTCGAGAGGCGTCTCGGTACTTATCGCAAAAACAGTGCACTTTGAATTATGCGAACTACACACTGATTCACAAGGTAGATTCATATTTATATCCGCTAAATTACACGGGGAACCCTTTTTGATCCTAGCTGTCTATGTCCCTCCCCCATTTTCCACTTCCATACTACTAGAGGGACTCTCCTTTATAGCAAAATACCCATCAGCTCAGACAGTATGGATGGGAGATTTCAATAGCACACTCAATGAGGAGCTGGACAGACTGAGACCAACTCCACCTGCTACAAATCCCCCCAGAGATACTAAACTTGCCAGGCTTTTCTCACCTTTCCACCTGATGGACACCTGGAGACATAAACACCCGCACGCGCGTAAATACTCCTGCTTCTCAGCAACATACAATACCATGTCAAGAATTGACTTTATTTTCATATCCCACAATCTGTTAGCACGTCTCCTTGAGACAGAGTTTGGTCCTAGATTGCTCTCGGACCATGCTCCATACTGGATCACCCTCGCCTTCCATGTAGACAAACCACCAACTTCATGGCGCCTTAATCCATTCTGGCTGACATTGTTGCCAGAAGATGACGACTTGTCGGCCGAATGGGAGACCTTCTTTCGGGATAACACAAACACTGCTTCTTTTCCGATAGTATGGGAAACTTTTAAAATACACGCCAGGGCCACCCTAATAACTCGCATCAATAAGATCAAAGCAAACTCATCAGATCTATATGAGAGGGCGGAGACTGAATTCTCACGCATAGAACACATATATCAAAATGACCCATCCCAAGCTAATGCCTCCCACTTAAAACTACAATCTAGGATCATGAACCAACTCCAATACGAAAAAGCAAGACAGAAATTATTTTTTGCCAAACAGAAATATTTTGAGCAGGGTGAGAGAGCTGGAAAACTTTTGGCGTTTCTAGCTCGAAATGAGGACAAACCCCCAGTGGTAATTGCACTGCATAGCCCAGAGGGGCAAAAAATCACTGATCCTCCTGTTGTGTCATCCAAATTTAGGGAATTCTTTGTGGACTTATACAATTCCAGGACCCAAGAGGGACCAGATGATATGATCTCCTTCCTGGAAGGAGTAGTATTCCCCCAACTTACACTTGAACAAAGGGAACTTTTAGAGGCCCCCCTCACTAAAGAAGAAATAGACGCCGCAATTGCAAGCTTTGCCAAATCTAAATCCCCTGGCTCAGATGGGCTACCCATAGAATTCTACTCACATTATAATGAAATAATCACTCCCAAACTGCTTACCCTCTATAATGTCATGTTTCAACAATTCACCCTCCCACCCTCTATGGGTGAGGCCACAATTGTCTTGATACCTAAACCGGGCAAGGACTTGGGTCACCCGGAATCCTACCGCCCTATCTCTTTATTACAGGCTGATATTAAGATTCTGGCCAAAATTCTAGCCATGCGACTCAATCAAGTGATACTCAACCTTATACATGCTGACCAGGCAGGTTTTATGCCGGGACGTAACACTTCCTTTAACCTACGGAAATTATTTATAAACCTGCAGGCCACACATGAGAACGTAGGCACAAGAGTTATAGTCACCCTCGATACTGCTAAGGCCTTCGACTCGGTCGAGTGGGGATACCTCTGGTGCTGTCTTGAGCGATATGGTTTTGGTCCAAACTTTATCCAATGGGTGCAATTACTATACCAGAACCCCACGGCCAGAGTGGTGGCAAATGGATGGCCGTCTCAGAAGTTCGACCTCCACAGAGGCACGAGACAGGGCTGCCCATTGTCCCCACTGCTGTACGCTCTGGCTGCGGAACCACTGGCTGTATCTATCCGGACAGACCCAGAGATCATAGGATTAAAAACTGGAACCCTCACAGAAAAAATCAGCATGTACGCTGATGACACACTACTTTATTTGGCGGACCCAGGTCCTTCCCTCCACCAGGCTCTCCAAACAATTGAACGTTTTGGGAAATTCTCGGGCCTCAAAATAAACTGGGGGAAATCCCAAATTCTACCATTAGACACTTTCCCACCCACGGAATTCCAAGCCACCCTACCATTACAAAGAGTAGACACAATCAAATACTTAGGAATAAATACTTCTAAAAATCCAGCAGACTACATAACACTAAACATTAAACCATTATATTCCCTTATTAAAACTAAAACACAATCTTGGACTAGACTACCCTTAGGAGTATGGGGCCGCATTAACCTCATAAAAATGATACTACTCCCCAAAATATTATACATACTCTGGCACACCCCAACATATATACCTCTAAAACATTTTAAAATAATGGAGTCCCTTCTCAAGCCCTTTGTGTGGGGAAAAAATAGACATAAGATTGCATGGCAAACCCTCAAAAACCCAACAGACAGGGGGGGTACAGCACTTCCGGACCTTAATCACTACTATATTGCGTCCCAACTCTCCCAACTATACCATATAGACAAGGTGGACAGTGAAAGATTTCGGAAGCTAATCTGCCCACAATGGGCCCAAGGAACCTTAGATTCCATATACGCTATCACTGTGGGCACTAAGACCAACGAAGGCAACACACATAAAACATCCCTGTTGTATCAATACAGACGCATCTGGGAACTTGCAAACAGCAAACTCAATATACCTAGACACAACGACTTCACTCCCTTATGGTGCAACAGAGACCTACAAGAACTCCATAATATTCACGACCCGAAACCTTGGCTGGAGAGGGGTATACTCTACTTACATCATGTCTGGTCAAACGGAACCCTTAAAAACTTTGACACCCTTAAGGAGGAATTCCATCTAGCCAACAATATGGTATTCAGATTTCTCCAATTGAGACACGCACTACAGGCACAATTCCCGCAACCCCCACCACAGTCAACCCCCAATCCCCTAATAGCAATCATAAAAGACACAGACCCAAAAAAATTAATATCTTGTTTCTACAACATGCTCACTATCCCAATAGCCACAAAAATAATATACGGCCTCAAGTCCCGCTGGGAAAGGGATCTGGGTAACCTAGAAGATGAGGAATGGGAAGAAGCACTGGATACATGTAAGGAGGTATCTCCCAAACTGTCAGACAGGTTGACACAATTAAATATAATACACCGTACATACCTAACACCGCATAGGATAGCCAGATACAAACACAACTGTCCAACACTGTGCCCAATGTGTAGGTCCCCGGAGAGCTCGTTCTACCATCTCCTCTGGTCATGCCCTCAGATACAAGGCCTATGGAAACAGATAGTGACCTTCCTTCATGACAACATGGGCTCACCTGTGACACTGGACCCCAAACAATGCCTGTTGGGTGTGTTCCCAAACCCACTGGAAAAATACACCAAGGTATTTTTACAGGAGACCCTGTTCTCATGCAGAAAGATAATAGCTAGGAAATGGATGCGTCCCCTACCACCCGAGACTAAAGAATGGAAAGCAGAGGTAAATGGGACACTCCCATATAAACGGGTGATATACATCAATAGAGGCTGCCCTGACAAATACAATAGAATATGGGATCGATGGCTACAGGACTCGGAAACCTGCTCATGACCAATATAAATTTCTATGCACTGGAGAAATACCTTTCCTCAATGAAAATACTATAATTATACCCTATATTAAAAGATAATAACAATAGAAAACATCAGAAGAAATGTACTACAGACCACTTATATATGTAACTATTTTTATATCACGTACAATTACATTGCAATGTATACATGTATAAATACGTGCAAATGATATGACTTGTATGTATTCTGATTCACAATAAAAAACTTTGTTGGAAAAAAAAGAAGTGACGTGAGACACTTCCTTATGAGGATCAGCCCAGCATGGACAGGGGAGCTGGGGATTCGTTGCTTAGAGGAGCAGTTCTGCCAAACCCAGGGCAGACTGCCTTGGCAGCACGGCGGCGGGCAAGTGCTTTAACCAAGCTGTTGCAAGTCCTCAACAGGGATACCAAGGACATCCCAGAGGATGGAACACCCGCTCAATCTGAGCCAGCGGCTGCATCCAGGTCTAATACTGCCCCCAAGGTAAGTGCCTCTCCAATGTTGTTGAGAACCACTAGGGCCGGGGGGGTTGGTATATGTTTGTCATCAAAGGAGTTTTGCTTGTATACTATTTTGTTCTCTGCTTTCTCCTAGGTTGATAAACCTGTTAATAAAAAATGTGGGAACTGTAGCTCTAGGCTTCCTGATAGCTGTAAAAATCTGTTATGTGAAAGTTGTATTTCTCAAGTCGTCTTCCAGGACGGCACCCTGAGAGATGACTGGTCCACCTGACAGGAAACACAATCAAGAAAGAGGTTAAAAACCCCGCCCCTCCCTGCACTCCTCAGTTTTTGATTGTGTTTCCCCACAGCGAAACAGTTTGTTTTTTTCTTATAGACCTAAGGCCGTGGGCTGGAAGTCTCCCCCTGGGAACCAGACTGCAGGTTTTTGGAAAACCTTTGGGTCTGGTAGGGCTTACCCTTCCCGGGGGGTTCGTTTCCCCTATTTTCTCAGGGGGGCAATGAAGAGCTCCCCATGAGAACTGGAGGACCCTGGGCACTGTGAGTCTCCAGAACTCCAGGGACCATTTTCCTGCTCCCCCCTCTCCTTACCTGTCGGTTTTTGGAGAGGATTTGCCAGCTCTGCCGTTTGCTGCAAGATGCAGGTGTTTGCTGAGTGTCCTGGCCGCCTCAGCGCCGGCGGCTGTGTGTGTGTCCGGCGCCATTTTGCGGTGGATCTTTCCAGAGGAAATGACGTCACGGCGGCCCGGACACTAGAGCGCGATTGCTCGAGACCTCGGCAAGATGGCGGCGGCGTTCGGAGCGCCATGAGGAGCCTGAAGCAGCACAGGGACTACAGGTACCAGCTGGGCAGGACCCTTTGTATATAAAGGGGGGTAGTTCCGGGCGGCAGAGGCAGCAGCGCAACAGGCAAGGAGCAGGCGTCCATGACTCACTGACTGCAATGGAGCAGGAGGAGTCTGCAGCTATTGTGGAGGCCACCGGGGGTGAGTCTACCAGGCTGGAGGAGATAAGGGAGAGGGTGGCCCTCTAGCCTTTAACCTCATAAGGGATCTCTGTTTTATTGTTACTAGCTAAACGGGCTTCTTGTTTTTTGCAGACACAGAAACCCAGAGTGTTGCCAGTAGACCGAGACCCAAAAATCCTTCCCGAACTAAGAGGTGTGGGTACTGCAATGACAAACTAGCTGCAGAGCACACCAAGCCGTTCTGTTACAAATGCATCCACAAATTGTCAGGGAAGGAGACTTCAGAAGTTATGAGGGATTTTCTCTCAGTACAATCTGAAATGCTGTCCACACTTAAAGCCTTTCAGGCTAGCCTCAATTCTAGGCAGGATAGCAGAGAAGGCTCATCCTCCCAGGATAGTGCCTTTTCTAGTGTGAGACAGGTAGGCACCATTCCGCAGAAACCGCCATCTTCTCAGGATTCGGAGGAGGAGGCGGATGAGGTGGAGGGCCCCTGCCGTAGTCTCCTTGAAGAAGGGGAAGACGCAGAGGATAGCCAGGAGGAAGGGGAACACTCCAGGCCAGGCAGACATATCTTCTCAACAGATGATATGGAGGGCCTCCTAGGGGCTATTTATGCTTCTGAGGAGATCCAGGAGCCGGAGGCTCAAACTTCTGTACAAGATAGGTTGTATCAGGGGTTGTCTAAGGCTCAGTCTAAAGTGTTACCTATCCACCAGTCTCTAAAAGACATTGTTTTAAGAGAATGGAAGGAGCCAGAGAATAAACTTCAGAAGTTTAAAACCTGGAAACGCAGGTGTCCGTTTAAGGAAGAGGAGCAGGAGAAGTTTTTTAAACTTCCCAAACTAGATGCATCTCTGGCCCAGGTGTCTAAACAATCTGACCTGTCTTTTGAAGACGCAGGTAACATCCGGGACCAAATGGACCGTAGGTCAGAGACCCTTTTACGCAGGGCCTGGGAGGCCAATGCGGCTACTCTAAGTCCGGCTTTAGCTTCAGCTTGTATAGCCAGGAATACTAACATGTGGCTGAATAAGCTGACTGACCATGTGGCGAGTTCTTCCAAGTCCAAGGATCTTTTGGACTCCTTGGAAGTAATTGGTAAGGCAGTTGCCTTTCTTGCGGATGCGGCAGTGGAGTCGGTGCGGACTTCAGCTAAGACAGCAGCGCTTCTCAATTCTGCCAGAAGAGCCATATGGGTTAAGACCTGGGATGGGGATCATACCTCTAAGACCAGGTTATGCGGTCTTCCTTTTGAAGGATCTCTCCTGTTTGGTACAGGGTTGGACCAGACCCTCTCCAGATCTACGGAGAAGGGAAAGAAGTTTCCGGTTAAACCTAAAAAGGCCAAAAAATTTTTTCGAGGCCCCCAGGTCAACAACCGGTTTAAAGACCGTAAGGAAGGAAAGAAGTGGGGTGTTGGTAAAGCCAAACAGAAGGGAACTCTCCTTTTCTCCGGCCCTAAGGTCGCAGACAAGGATCCTAAGTGACGCCAGCACCAAGGTGGGAGGGAGGCTGGCACAATTTATCCCACAGTGGGAGCGGGTAGCCCAGAGCCCTCTGGTCCTTCAGTGGATAAGAGAGGGCTATGGGCTAGAGTTTGCTTCCAGGCCTCCTCAGACTTTTCTACTGACCTTTTTACCCAGAGAAAGGCCAAAAGCCATAGGACTCATGGAAAATATCGAGCAGTTGGCGAGTCAGAGAGTCATTTTCCCAGTTCCGGCGGATCAACAGGGAAGGGGTTTTTATTCCCACGTCTTTGTTGTTCCAAAACCGTCCGGGAAATTCAGGTTAATCCTGAATCTAAAGAAATTAAATACCTTCCTGCGATACAAAAGGTTTCGCATGGAGTCGGTCTATACGGTCAGAAAACTTCTGTTAAAAGAGGTCTTCATGGCTACCATAGACCTGAAAGATGCATATCTGCATATTCCCATTCTACCGCAGCACCAGGTATTCCTTCGCTTTGCTATCCGCACAGATCTGGGTACACAGCACTGGCAGTTCCAGGCCCTACCATTCGGACTGGGAGCCAGTCCAAGGGTGTTTACAAAGATCCTTGCAGAGGTCATCTCCTACCTGCACCTTCAGGGGATTTCCCTGATACCATATTTAGACGATCTGTTGGTCTACAACCTTTCCAGAGAATCCCTTCTCCAGGATCTGGACAGGGTAATATCCACCTTGGAGTCCCTGGGGTGGTTGATAAGTCAGGAGAAATCCTCTCTGATTCCTTCCCAGACCAAACTCTACCTGGGTCTGTGGGTGGACTCGGTAAGGCAGAAACTGATCCTTCCGCAGGAGAAGATAGAAGCACTGATTGCTTCAGTGTCTTCAATCCGGCACCAGAAGGTAGTATCCAGAAGAGTGATCATGAGGATTCTTGGTCTTATGACCTCATGTATCCCAGCAGTACCTTGGGCCCAGTTCCATTCAAGACCCCTGCAAAACTTCCTTCTATCCTCATGGGATGGAAAGAAGGAATCCCTAGATACTCTGGTGACCATCCCTCTAAGAATAAGAGTTTCCTTACTTTGGTGGCTCAACCCCCAAAGGTTGGGGACAGGCCATCTTTGGTTCCAGCTTCAGCCGGTCAGAATAACGACCGATGCGAGCTCGTGGGGATGGGGGGCCCATCTAGAAGAACTGCAAGCTCAGGGTGTGTGGGACACACGACAGAGAATTGCGTCTTCCAACTTCCAGGAATTGTTAGCTGTCAGGGAGGCTCTAATAGCCTTCGAGGACAGGATCAAGGGGAAGGAAGTTCAGATCCTCTCCGACAATTCCACGACAGTGGCCTTTCTGAACCGTCAGGGGGGCACACGGTCGCTTCCCCTAATGAGTCTGACACAGGAGATTCTAGAATGGGCGGAGCAGAGAATTCCGTCCATTTCTGCGGTACACATAAGGGGAGTTTTCAATATAAAGGCAGACTTCCTCAGTCGTCAGACAGTACAGCAGGGAGAATGGGAACTAAACCCCGAAATTTTCACCATGGTCTGTCAACAGCTGGGTACACCGGAGATAGATCTCTTTGCCCGCAGGGAAAACAGGAGAGTCAAGAGATACTTTTCCCTCTGCAGGGAACGAGGGTCCGAGGGGGTGGATGCATTGGCTCAGGAATGGGATTTCAGTCTGGCTTATGCGTTTCCTCCCTTACCTCTGATTCCAAGAATCCTTCAAAGACTGAGTCGGGCCAGGGGCAATTTGATCCTGATTGCCCCCTGGTGGCCCAAAAGGTCCTGGTTTCCCACGTTGTGGAACTGGGCGGTGGTGCCTCCGGTTCAGCTCCCAGAACGTCAGGATCTTCTGCTTCAAGGCCCTCTTTACCATCCAAACCCCGGGTTCTTCAGGTTGACAGCCTGGCTGTTGAAAGGGAGTGCCTGCGCAACAAGGGGTGTTCAGAGAAGGTGATTGACACCCTGTTACTGAGTAGAAAGCCGGTAACTAGACGCATTTATGCTAGGGTCTGGGGGGCTTTTTCCCGTTGGTGTGAAGCGAGAAAAGTTCCCCAGAAGCAAATACCTGTTATTTTAGACTTCCTACAAGAGGGAGTAGACCGAGGTTTAGCCACCAAAACTCTGAAGGTTCAGGTGGCGGCCCTGTCTAGTTTTCTGGATGTCAGATTAGCCCTAGATCCTTTAATTAAGAGATTCTTGTCGGCTAGAGAGAGACTTTCCCCGGTGCAAATGAAGGAATTTCCACCGTGGGATTTATCTTTAGTCTTGGAAGCCCTGACCAGGGCACCTTTTGAGCCGTTGGCTCAATCTTCAGTCAGATTGATTTCTTTTAAAACCGCCTTCCTTCTGGCTGTTACTACAGCCAGAAGGGTGGGCGATTTACATGCTCTTTCTATGAAGGAGCCTTTTTTCCGCCTGTTAGAAGACCGAATTATTCTCAGGCAGGACCCTTTGTACCTTCCCAAGGTGGCTTCACGCTTCCATAGGTCACAGGAGATTATTTTACCCTCCTTCTGTCTCAATCCACAGAACGAGAAGGAAAGGGCCTTCCATACGTTGGATGTCAGGAGGTGTCTGTTGCTCTACCTAGATAAGGTTAAAGAGTTTAGGAAATCTCAACATTTGTTGGTTAGTTTTTGTGGAGTTCGAAGAGGCGAACAGGCCTCTAGAACGACCATTGCTAGATGGATTAGACAGGCTATTACCATAGCTTATGAGCATTCAGGTCAGACGGCTCCAACTAATCTTAAAGCTCATTCTACAAGGTCTCTGGCAACCTCTTGGGCAGAAAGAGCCGGAGCATCGGTAGATCAAATCTGTAAGGCAGCAACGTGGTCAAGCCAGAACACGTTCCTGAGACATTACAGAGTGGAACTGCTGTCACCCCAGGATCTGGCCTTCGGCAGAAAGGTCCTGCAAGCGGTGGTCCCGCCCTAAGGTAGGCCTGAGCTACTTGCTCCTCTCTCAGGGTGCCGTCCTGGAAGACGACTTGAGAAAATGACCAGTTACACTTACCGGTAACAGTGTTTCTGGGAAGTCTTCCAGGACGGCAGGCCTACTTCCCACCCGGTTTGTATTTTTTATATAGTGGTACATTGGAGGTGTTTTTGTTTCACTTTCATGCACTGGTGTGGGTCAATACTTTTGCACAACTGAGGAGTGCAGGGAGGGGCGGGGTTTTTAACCTCTTTCTTGATTGTGTTTCCTGTCAGGTGGACCAGTCATCTCTCAGGGTGCCGTCCTGGAAGACTTCCCAGAAACACTGTTACCGGTAAGTGTAACTGGTCATTTTCTTCAGTTGCAGGTTGTGATTCCGTTGCCTTAAAGGAATCGATGACTTGTATGAAAGGGGTGTAGAGGTAAAGTGCTTATGCGCTACTCAAAGTGTAAACGATTAGAATCTATATATAAAGTGTAAATAAATGAATATATAGCTGCTGGACTTCTGAAGTGCCAACACAACCAAATATGTAATTGCAGTCATGTAAAGCAGCGCTATAAAAATACACTCTAAAATAACCAATAAGGTGCGACACAATAATATAAAGTGCAATAAAAATGCATAAATACAATCTAAGTGCAAATGCAATACTATTATGCAAAAAAATGCTGATATGAATCAAAGTGCAAATCTGCAATAATGTGAAATGATAGTCCAAACTGTAAAACAAACCATCCATAAAGCTTCACAAATAATAGTCTCTTCAACTGTGCAAATTAGTGCAAAAGGGAGGGGGAAGGGAGAAAAAGTGTCCAAGTGCAAAAAACCGGATTGAATGTGATGATAGCTTGTAGATCACTTTCTAAAATCCACACCCAGTGTGTTCTAGCCTCTCACCTCCAAGGTAGACCCCAATGAGTCTAGTCACGCATCAAGATAATCACTTGTGGCAATCCTGTGTTTCCTTCCTCTCTGCTGGAGATATCACAGCAGCACAACGAACGACTGCAGCTTTCAAGGATAAACGGCTCTTTTCCTGTGTGGTCTGTGCTTTACAGCGACACCTCTCCAATGTTCCTCAAAATCCGAGATATTATTATATAAAGGATAGGAGGATCTCCATAGTGTAGTAATTAAATAAGATGTGTTTTATTTAAAAGTTAGCAGTTTGCATCTTAAAGTAGCAAAAAACAACAGCGTAGATAAAAAAAGCGTGTAAAAAAAACAAAGACTTCCGGTCTCGGGCGTGACCGGAAGTGAGGTCACCCTGCTCATTCCGACGCATTGCGTCACCACCCTTGAAAAAGTCATGTGTGTGGGGACGCAATGCGTCGGGAGGAGCCGGGTGACGTCCCTTTCGGTCACGGCCGTGACCGGAAATCTTTGTTTTTTACACGCTGTTTTTATCTATGCTGCTATTTTTTGTTACGTTAAGATGGAAACTGCTACACTTCCTGATGACGTTGTAAGACGAAATGTACGTCGAGGCGCATCCCGGTCACGTCACTTCCGGCCACTTCCAGTTTCACCTCATCACAGTGGTGGAACGCACGCCGATCAACAACAGCACGAGCGTTACGGCGGCAGTTTCCATCTGTTTGGTGATCAATGCCATTATCCTCAGTGCCAGGAGAAGGCACCTACTAATGTAAGCAGCCATTTGGCACATGGTTTTATACTTTTTTTTTTTTTAAATAAACTGTGTTACACTATGGTCCCATTTTTATCTGTTTTTTTAATGGGCTATCACGGTGGAAAGACAACAAGGTTCCCATTTGCATCTCCTTGATACACCAGCAGGATTGCTGATCCTTGCTAAACGGCTTAACCTGACCTTCTTTTTAGTTAAAGAGGTCGTGGTGATCTGGTGCGTAGGCAATTCACTCACATCCACTGGGTGATCCACATGAAGTTTGTTATTGGTGATGGTCATGAGAATTGAAGTTGCACCGAAACAGATTTATGGAGTTTATTTTTGATGAAATATCTGGAATCACTGTTATTTAATTTATTTTGTTACTGTGGATTGTGCACACTAATTAATCAGCACTATGCACTTTAATTTACATACACAAAAGTATTGTCACAATTAAACACAAATTATTACGTATAGCGCCCCCTGTTATTATACACCCCAAACCAGATAAAGATAGCACTTGTGCACTTTTAGGGGAGCAGCTTAATATTTTAAATGATCAAACACTTTTCTAGTCCATAGCGCGAGGCTTTTCACTTTTACATAAAGCTTGGGATGCCTCAGCTTTTTCTCTTGGTCCAGTCCTAGCTGCCACTTGTGTCGCTAGGAATCTGGATGTGTGGGTCCAAAGGCTAGATTGCCTTCTTTCCTCCGACACTCCTGTGGAGGAGGTCAGGGAGTCTCTTCCCCCTTATTGCCAAGTCGGTCGCATTTATTTATGGCTGACGCTAGGAGACAGTCCAGTCATCAAACTTCAGAGAACTTTTAGCGGTATGGAAATCTTTAGTGGCTCTGGAAGCGAGGCTCTATGCGAGGGACCTGTGGGTTTTTTCAGACAATGCCACAGCAGTGGCATGCCTCAATAAACAAGGGGGCACTCGCTCAAGTAGTATTCTAGTATTAAGCCAGCAAATACTGACCTGGGTGGAGAACAATGTTTCTTCGATCAGGGTGGTTCACATCAGTGGGACTGCATATGTCCTGGCAGACTATCTGAGCAGAGTAAGTATCAGCTGCAGCAATTAGGAACTGAACCAAGAAATTTTCCAGGAGATCATTGTAAAATGGGGTGTGCCCAAAGTGGATCTTTTTGCATCCAGTCTCAACAGAAAGCTTCCAGCCTTTTTCTCCCTGGAACGAGAGATGGAGTCTTTAGGGACAGATGCGATCTCTTTCACGTGGAATTTCACTCTAGCATATGCTTTCCCGCCATTTCCACTGTTGCCTCTGGTAGTTCGGAAAATTGTTCAAGAACAAGAAGAGGTAATCCTGATTACCCCTTGGTGGCCCAGGAGCAGTTGGTTCTCCGCACTGAGCGCACTGTCAGTAGATCCCTCCTGGCCCCTGCCAGAGCAAAGGGACCTTCTCCGTCAAGGGCCAGTACTCCATCCAAGCCCTCGGACTTATCGCTTGACAGCCTGGAGGCTGAGGGGCGCAACCTACAACTAAGAGGATGTTCCGTTTAAAGTTATTGAAACTATTCTAGACAGCCGTAAATTAGTCACAAGAAAGATTTATGGTAAAGTTTGAAAGACTTTTGTTTCCTGGCAAAAGAATGCAGGAGTGGACTCCTTTTCTAGCCCCTGTATACTGGGTGTTTTAAAGAAGGGGGTGGAAAAAAGGGCTTTTTGTCAGCATGCTTAGCGTTCAGGTTGCTGTCTCTGTTCATGGAAAGAAGATTAGCTAAGGATCCTATGATTAAAAGATTCCTCTCAGCAAGAGCTAGACGTACATCCAAAGTTATTAGACATATTCCACCCTGGGATCTGTCGTTAGTATTGAATGCTCTTACCAGAGCTCCCTTTGAACCATTACATGAGGCCTCTTTGAAATTAATTACTTTAAAGATTACTTTAAAGATTGCCTTTCTTTTGGCCATAACTTCAGGGAGAAGGATTTCTGTTTTGGAGTCCCTCTCTTGTAAAGACCCTTTCTTGAGAATTTTAGATGACACAGTAATGATTAGTTCTCATCCTTTGTACTTACCCAAAGTCTCGTCCAATTTTTACAGATACCAGGAAGTCGTTTTTCCTAGTTTTTGTTCCTTCACCAGGAATTCGGTGGAGGAAAGATTTAGTTTTTTGGATGTGAAAAGATATCTTCTACATTATTTAGAAGTGTCTAGTGAGTTTAGGAAATCCTCCCAACTCCTACTTTACTCCTACTTTAGTGGCCCCAAAAAGGGGACCAAAGCATCCAGGGGTTCCATCGCCAGATGGATTAGAAAAGCTATTTGTGAAGCTTACAGGTTGTCAGGTCAGACCCCTCCTACCAGAGTTAAAGCTCACTCCACTAGATCTCTGGCCGCATCATGGGCAGAAAGAGCGGGAGCATCATGGGAAGATATATCCAAAGCTGCTGTCTCTCATGCATTCATCAAGCATTATAGAGTCCAGATGCTCTCAAGCCATGACCTCTCCTTTGAAAGGAAAATGCTTCAGGCTGTTGCCCCTTCCTAAGGTATAGAATCTTGCTTATCCCCTCAAGTAGCTGTCCTGGAAGATAAAGGGGGAAAACCCCCGTTAGACTTACCGGTAACGGTATTTCCATTACTCTTCCAGGACAGCGTCTATATTCCCACCCTATTCTTTATTCACTGGTCTCCTTATTTAACCTGGTGGTGGTGTTTTAGACCCCTTTCACACTGGGGCTGCCCATGCATTAGCGGTAAAGCTCTGCTTGTTTTAGGGGCGATTTACCACTGTTTAAGCGGCAATTTTTAGCTGCTAGCGGGGCGCTTTTAACCCCCAAGAAGGGGTTAAAAACTCACATGTTGCGGCGCTTCCGAATCGCTTTTCAGGTGCTTCGGAAGCGCTGCCCATTCATTGCAATGGGCAGGGGCATTTTGCTAGCGCTCCCAAACCACTCCAAAGAGGCTGCTTGCAGGACTTTTTCTAATGTCATGCAAGCGCACCACCCGGGTATGAAAGCACCCATTCCAATGAATAGGAGGCAGTTTTCAAGTGCTTTACAGGTGCTATCTCTAGCTCTAAAACGCCTGAAAACTGCCTCGGTGTGAAAGGGGTCTTAGTGAGATTCTGTTATTCCTCTGCTGAGTACACTTTTGATGGAGGTTTACTTGATCTTCAAACAACTGAGGGTCAGAGGAAAGACCTTTTAAATTGTGTCCGGTTTGTGTTTCCTGTAGAAGGCGGAGCCAATCATCTCTCAAGTAGCTGTCCTGGAAGATTCATGGAAATACCGTTACTGGTAAGTCTAACAGGGGGTTTTAGCCCCCCTAGCAAGATAAAGAATATCAAATGTTGTAGGTATTTAGGTAACCCAGGCACAGGGGTATTAAGGAGTGCTATACGTGAAGTCCGGGGAACCGATTGTCCTGTTCCTCTACGAATCAGTGCAAAAATGCTGTTCTAATTGTTGTTTGCTTTTTATTTGGAATTCTGTTGAGCCATTCGTATGATTCATATATTCCCTCACTTCACTTAGTTAAGGCAGGTGACACCATTATATCCTTGTTTTAGTTTTTCAGTCTCCCATGTTACCTGCTTGCTTGTTGGAAAGTGAATAGGCATCATTGTACTTGAAGCAACCAAGCCATGGTTATGTTCATGTAGGCGATTTTTATCTCTTGCTTTTGAGGGATTTAAAGGCCACCTGTAGATTTTTTTTTCTTTAATTGCCCCTATCCATATGATTGCTGCCCTCTAGGTCTTGTACTTGCCTTCAGCCTTGATCCATCAATCTTCAGTGTATGTTCCCCTAAAAATGGATACTTCTAACTATGCATACATACTGCAGCCCTATTCACTTCTATGGGAAAGCTATATTCCGAGTAATTGAGGCTACCATGAGTTTTGTATTCCAATAGGAAGCAATGGGGCTGCGGTGCACATGCTCAGTAAGAAGCTCCATTTTTTTGGAGGAAAGAGTGTGCATTTCTGAGCAGGGCCTCATAGTGAACAGCTACAAATACTGTAGCTGCTGATTTTTAATATAAGGATATTTACCTGTCCAGGGAGTTCACGATGTTGGCACCCCAAGCCGATCTGTCCATCCGCATTGCTAGTAAAGGAAACCGGCAGTGAAGCCTTCAGACTTTACAGCCAGTTTCCTACTGCACATGGGCGAGGCGCTTTCTGAATGGTCCCATCGTCTTTTGGGACACACACAGGTCCCAGGAGGCAGTAGCGGGGGAAGGAGGAGGGTACAATCTGATTGCGGAAATTATGTACCTCGCCGGGTTGAAAAAAAAAAAAAAGATTACCCCATACAAACAAGTAAATGCAGCTAGAAAAAAAATAAAATGGCTGTTGATGTTTTATTTTGCTGTTCTGAAAACGGATAGTGTAAAGATGTAAATGCGGGTTGAACTCTGCTTTAAACTTGGCTATGTCAACCTAACCTTGACTTTGTTGCTTCCAGTACAGTGATTCCAATTTACTGCCCAATAATCAAGCAGGTAACATAAGAAATCTGAAAGTTCAACCAAGATACAGAGGTGGGGGGGAACTACTTAAAGGCATTGTACACTTTCAAATGTTTTTGTTGTTTTAACTGTGTACTAGTGTGTAGTTCTATTGCCTGTGCTGTTTGTTTGCCTTACCTTATAATGTTATAGCTGTAGTTTGTAGTGTCATGCTAAACGATTCCCTGTGCCTATGTATTCATTCACCTACCTAGCTTGTCCCTATTCACCAAAGGGGCAAGAAAACTTCCTATTCTGGGTCACACAGAGTCCTGTGCATGCATTGCCATCTGCTCTGTATTGCATCACAAATATGGGAGTGCTAAGTTAATAAAAACATTGAAAACAGATATGTGGGGTTGACAGAACAACAACAGAGGTCCGATATAAATACCGGTGGGCCATCGTCAAATACCCTTTATTCCTTTGTTTCTTCTAAGGTTATAAAAAAACATCTAGCTGCAGCAGTGAGCTCTCTGTGTCTTTAAGCCCTGGTTCAGACATAGCTGCGGGAAAGAAGCCATGCGAGTTCAGCTGAACTCGCATGATATCACTCCCGCATGTCAGTCCCGATTTCGGCGGCGATTTCACAGACATCTGTGCGGGTTTCTGCACAGATGTCAATGGAAATCGTATCCCGAAATCAAAAAAAGTAGTACAGAAACTGATTAGGACGGTGCTGTTGCCGGTGTTCTGCCATATAGTGTCCTCCTATCGGATAGTGTCCGCTCCGTACTGCGCAGGCGCATCGCTTGCGCAGTACGGAGCAGAAGGAGATGCCGAAAATGTCCGAAGTTGATCAGCTGACCATCAGCTGTACACGGCGCTTCGGCAGTTCTTAGCGATGGCTGCGCTCGGCAACTATATATTCTCATTCTATGTCCACTTGGATAGTAGGGAATGATCCTGGACACAGGGTGAGAATAAAAGCGCAGGCGCCGTGTACAGCTGATGATCAGCTGTTAAACTTCGGAGACTTTCGGCGTCTCGTTTGTCCTCCGTACTGCGCCTGCGCAGTACAGGGAGGACACTATATGATAGGGGACTGTATTTGACAAGACACCGGCAATTGCCGCCGATTTGACATGTCAAAACGCACCAATGTGAACCAGGGCTTAATGCTGTGCCTGTTTGTGTCAGATCTCATTACTGTGAAGCTCTCACCTGGACCAGCACTAGATTGCGAGACCACTGGATTGTGGGATATCTAGTTTCTAAATAGGAAAATTTAGTTCTCACACTACAGACAGGGGCCATGGATAACTTTTGCAGCACCATACGGCACGCCTCATGTTTGAACACAAATATAAACTGCTAACACCAAAATGTGAAGATTTACTCTACTATAGCCTGTGTGTATAAGGATACTAGCATGCACGTTTACATTGTCTGTCTGATGTTTCTTCTACAGGGTCTTCAGAAGAGGCTTCCATCTTCCACGCTGAGTTTATTGCTTCAGAAACATCTGTTTGAGCTTACACAAAGCTTTATGCTTCCACTGGTGAGGCACTCGGCTTTTGTTTGGTATTCTATTTTTTTTTACATGATTTTGATGTTTTCACATTTTCTTTTAGGAGCGGTACATTGGTAGTCTGATGCCACATCACAGTTCCATCACCCCTTGGAAGGTAAGAAGTTTTTATACAATAACATATTTTTATACATAAACATTTATCATATTTTTTTTTGTCCTGTGAATCAAAAACCTGCTCTTTAAATATTAATTACAACAGATGTTTTGATTTTTGTCTGTTTTATTGTTAAACTATAAATAATATTTAATTTTGAATTATAATTAACTATAAGCAATTTTGACAGCAATTTATTATTTTTTTAAAATAAAATTAAAAATTTATATTAAAGAGGTTGTAAACCTCTCTATGGAAGTTGTACCTATAGGTAAGCCTAGGATAAGGCTTACCTATAGGTACTGTAAATATCTCCAAAACGTGCGCCGTTTAGGAGATAGCTGCTGTGTTTAATGCCGATGATGTCATTGGCGCATGTGCTGTGAAGAAACGACCCCCCGTGCTGTTTTTTCACGAGCAAGTGCCGTGACTGGCGGCTCCTGCGCACATGCATGGGAGTGACGTCACACGGCTCCGGCCAGTCACAGAGCTGGAGTCCGCAGCCCCAGAAGGAAGAGGGGCAAACATGGATGTGGCCTGCAGCGGGGACAAAGCGATGCACACTATGCTTTTAGTTTGCAGTGGCAAAGGAAGGAAGTAAAACACATCAGCGTCCCTCAGCTGATCTAGGCTTGGGAAAGTCAGGATCCACCCAGATGCCTGGACTGGCAGCTGGATCAGCCTCTCAGTCCTCCACCCGCTCGACTCCCAGTGCTCCAGTGAGCACTAGAGGGGCAGAGCAGAGAGTCGGTGACTGACAGTTACCGGCTCTCTGCTCGGTGTAGACGAGAACTAAGCGATCAGCTGTCTTTGATCACCCAGTTCTCAGTGTTACAAGCGGCGGGGGACAGATGCAGCATTGGATTGATGCTGCATCCACTTAGGTGAATATAATTTTTTTTTCTAAAATCCAAACTTCTCTTTTAAGAATTCATTATAAATTATTTCATAACTTCTTTTATGCGTTATTCAGTTTGTGCATATATTTCAATTATTTTCAAATCTGAAAAGTAATGAAAATGCTAGTTGCCTGACAGTTATGCTGAACCTTTGGCTTCAGTTGTCTGAGTTGCACCTGGAACATATACAGAGATTAGGAGTCATTATCTACATGTTTGTTCTGGGTGGTTAGTGATCTGAAGTATTAAGCTGTCTGACAACCAAGCAGATAGTCTGCAGAAAGAAAAGTCTGCTATGGATTCAGTTTCTCTTAGGACAGGTTTAGTTTAATGTAACCTTCAAAATGGTTATTGCTGACAGCATTTTTTATATTATTGTGTTTCCAAGCTCAAAGGCTGCATCATTTAACAAATGGTTAATCTAAATGTACAGAATCCACCCCAGGTGAGACCTTTCCAGCAAGAGGAGCTCATGAAGATGCTGGAACACACAGGACCTCAGTTTAGCTCTACAATAAAAGGGGATTGGATGGGGCTGTACAGGTAAATGAGCTGTATTTTTTTTTTTTTTTTTATCTAAATCTAAACGGACAGCTAAATACACAAAAAAACCTATAAGAGAGCTGTTTTACTTGCCATAAGGATTTGTATTTCTTTCCAACAAGTCCTGAGATTCAGTCATATAGCATAAAGACCAATTTAATCTACACACATTTGTTGGTAATATACACTGCACTGCGGTGTATGTCACTCCTGTCTTTTTTTTATTTTACCAGATTAATCATTTTTTACATCACAGTAATGAATACTCTTAAAATATTTTAACCAAAGTTAGAATGAATTTGGAATTTCTTAGTTTATTTTTCCAGAAAGCTAATGCTTTTTATTTTTCTGCAGGCGGTTTTTGAAATCTCCACATTTCGATGGTTGGTATCGTCACAAACAACGTGAGATGAGAGAGAAGCTAGAAACAGCACATCTCAATGTCATCTGTGAAGCAGTAAGTGTCACACAGCAGTTTTTCCAGGATCAGCAATTTTCAGGATAAAGCCCACTACACTACATCATATTAGGATTAACTGTAAATAATGACCCTTCTGCGAGACCATATACGTGTTGCACAACTGGCATTTACGTACACACATTGGGGGTTATTTACGAAAGGCAAATCCACTTTGCACTACAAGTGCAAAGTGCACATGAAATTCCACTGAAAGTGCAGTCGCTGTAAATCTGAGGAGTAGATCTGAAATGAGGGGAAGCTCTGCTGATTTTATCATCCAATCATGTGCAAGCTAAAATGCTGTTTTTTTATTCTCCTTGCTTGTCCCCCTCGGATCTACAGTGACTGCACTTCCAAGTGCACTTTCAGTGCAATTTCAAGTGCACTTTACACTTGTAGTTTGCACTTGTAGTGCAAAGTGAATTTGCCTTTGGTAAACCCCCACTGTGTGCTAGGTTTTACTTTATGTATGTGTGTGCACAGGGGGAGGGGGTCCTTTTATTTTATTTATTTATATATAAATTTTTTTATTTTTTTTTTTTTTTACAGTGGGGACAGAAAGTATTCAGACCCCCTTAAATTTTTCACTCTTTGTTATATTGCAGCCATTTGCTAAAATCATTTAAGTTCATTTTTTTTTTTCCTCGTTAATGTACACAGAGCACCCCATATTGACAGAAAAACACTGAATTGTTGACATTTTTGCAGATTTATTAAAAAAGAAAAACTGAAATATCACATGGTCCTAAGTATTCAGACCCTTTGCTGTGACACTCATATATTTAACTCAGGTGCTGTCCATTTCTTCTGATCATCCTTTAGATGGTTCTACACCTTCATTTGAGTTTGATTATACTGATTGGACTTGATTAGGAAAGCCACACACCTGTTTATATAAGACCTTACAGCTCACAGTGCATGTCAGAGCAAATGAGAATCATGAGGTCAAAGGAACTCCCTGAAGAGCTTAGAGACAGAATTGTGGCAAGGCACAGATCTGGCCAAGGTTACAAAAAAATTTCTGGGATGACCAGAACCTTCCTAGAGCTGGCCGTCCGGCCAAACTGAGCTATCGGGGGAGAAGAGCCTTGGTGAGAGAGGTAAAGTAGAACCCAAAGATCACTGTGGCTGAGCTCCAGAGATGCAGTCGGGAGATGGGAGAAAGTTGTAGAAAGTCAACCAGCACTGCAGCCCTCCACCAGTCGGGGCTTTATGGCAGAGGGGCCCGACGGAAGCCTCTCCTCAGTGCAAGACACATGAAATCTCGCATGGAGTTTGCTAAAAAAACACCTGAAGGACTCCAAGATGGTGAGAAATAAGATTCTTTGGTCTGATGAGACCAAGATAGAACTTTTTGGCCTTTATTCAAAGTAGTATGTGGAGAAAACCAAGCACTGCTCATCACCTGTCCAATACAGTCCCAACAGTGAAGCATGGTGGTGGCAGCATCATGCTGTGGGGGTGTTTTTCAGCTGCAGGGACAGGATGACTGGTTGCAATCGAGGGAAAGATGAATGAGGCCAAGTACAGGGATATCCTGGACAAAAACCTTCTCCAGAGTACTCAGGACCTCAGACTGGACCGAAGGTTTACCTTCCAACAAGACAATGACCGTAAGCACACAGCTAAAATAATGAAGGAATGGCTTCACAACAACTCAGTGACTGTTCTTGAATGGCCCAGCCAGAGCCCTGACTTAAACCCAATTGAACATCTCTGGAGAGACCTAAAAATGGCTGTCCACCAACGTTTACCATCCAACCTGACAGAACTGGAGAGGGTCTGCAAGGAGGAATGGCAGAGGATCCCCAAATCCAGGTGTGAAAAACTTGTTGCATCTTTCCCAAAAAGACTAATGGCTGTATTAGATCAAAAGGGTGCTTCTACTAAATACTGAGCAAAGGGTCTGAATACTTAGGACCATGTGATATTCCAGTTTTTCTTTTTTAATAAATCTGCAAAAATGTCAACAATTCTGTGTTTTTCTGCCAATATAGGGTTCTGTGCGTACATTAATGAGGAAAAAAAATAAACGTAACCACTTAAGGACCAGCCTCGTTTTGGATTTTAGGTGTTTACATGTTTAAAACAGGTTTTCTTGCTTGAAAATGACTTAGAATCCCCAAACATTATATATTGTTTCTTTTCTAACACCCTAGAGAATAAAATGGCGGTCATTGCAATACTTTTTTTTTGCACCGTATTTGCGCAGCGGTCTTATAAGCACACTTTTTTTGGAAAAAATTCACTTTTTTGAATGAAAAAATTAGACAACAGTAAAATTAGCCCGATTTTTTTTTTTTTTTTTTTTTTTTTAATATATTGTGAAATATAATGTTACAGATTGTAGGTGAACAAATATAAACCCCCCCCAAAAAATCTGTCCTACCACCACTGCGCTGTAAATGGAAAAAAAATAAAAAATAAAATAAAATAAAAGCTGCCACTTAAAATAGTAAATATATAAAAACTGAATTTCCCCCTAAGATAGAGATGGAAAAGTGGCGCTGGCCCTAATACTTGTGGGATAAACACTAGTAAAGTTATAGTACTAAGATTATACTCTGAGCAATACTAAAAATACAGCAATAAGTGTATTGGATAACACCTCTACGTCCACATCTAAGTGTGAATTAACACATGCCATATAGTGACTCAATTAATGTATGAACCCTTAATGACAGTAACACCAAAACCCAAAAAAAACGAAATAGACAGTGATGATGTCACATAACATAACTTAAAATACACGTGAAACATCAATATTGTTGACACTCCGTGATAAATATGTGTACTGGTGTCAAACTCTCAGCACACCAGAAATCTCAAAGCATAAAATTATAAAATAACTGAAGAAAAACTGAATATAGTGAATCAATATAAATGTGCAAAAAATACAAAAAATGAAAAATAAAAATGAGAAGTGAAAGTCCACATATGATGTGAAAAATGAGAAGGCAATTCCAAAAATAAAAGTGTCTCCACTTGACAGTGCTGCAAATCCAAGTGTCCACCACACCTCAGTGACGTGATTCCACTCCACTTGTGAATTTCCAACTCACCAGCTGTAAAGGCCTCCCACTCTCGTGTTTGGCCAAAATAAGCCTCAACCCACTCTCTTATAGGGGTTAAACAGCGACCACTGTTATTCACCGCTATATGTTCCAGACTCTCTCCTTAGGATGATGTTTCACATAAGGGATGAGAAGAAATGCTCCAATAGTGTAGTACCGCTTTAAAAGGATTTATTCAAAACCATAACAAACGCTAATACACTCACATGGTAAATAAAATCAATGGGCAGATCGATACATGGCAGCCAGATAACATCACAGCGAAACATGCAGCAGACAGTGATTCAAAAGTACAAGGCCACGGTGGACCCAGGGAGTATGAACGCCGATGACAGTCTCACCAGCCCGCAGCAGACAATCCTCCGCGCCCATACACTAGCCTCGCTCCGTACCCATCTCTCCTTCCTCCTTCACTCTCCCTTCTAACTCATGTATGGGATTGCCGTATAGCCACGCCCTGACATGTTTCGTCACTGGGACTTTGTCATGGGGTTTAGTATTGCTCAGAGTATAATCCTAGTACTATAACTTTACTAGTGTTTATCCCACAAGTATTAGGGCCAGCGCCCCTTTTCCATCTCTCTCTTAGGGGGAAATTCATTTTTTAAATATGTTACGCCAAGTAAATTGATACCCAACATGTCACGCTTCAAAATTGCGCCCGCTCGTGGAATGGCGTCAAACTTTTACCCTTAAAAATCTCCATAGGCGATGTTTAAAAAATTCTACAGGTTGCATGTTTTGTGTTACAGAGGAGGTCTAGGGCTAGAATTATTGCTCTCGCTCTACCGATCGCGGCGACACCTCACATGTGTGGATTGACCACCGTTTTCATATGCGGGCCCTACTCACGTATGCGTTCGCTTCTGCGTGCAAGCTCGTTGGGACAGGCGCTTTAAAAAAAAATTTTTTTTTAATTTATTTCACTTTATTTTATTTCTTTTTACCGTTTTTAAAAAAAAATAAATTTGGATCACTTTTATTCCTATTACAAGGAATGTAAACATCCCTTGTAATAGAAAAAAGCATGACACGTCCTCTTAAATATGAGATCTGGGGTCAAAAAGTCCTCAGATCTCATATTTGGACTTTAATGCGAAAAAAAAAGTTGTTTAAAAAAATGACAAAAAAAAAAGTGCCTTTAAGACAAATGGGCGGAGCTGACGTCGCTTCCTCCCTCCTGTGGTATGGAGACGGGTGGGGGCCATCTTAGCCTCACTCGTCTCCATACCTAGGAAGTGAGAGGACCCAATTGCCTCCGCCGCTACCGACGGCTCCGGTAAGCGGCAGAGGACGCGGGAGAGCGGCGGGAGGGGGGTGGGCACCTCTCCCGCCGGCGATAATGGTGATCTCGCGGCGAACATGCCGCAGAGACCACCATTATCGCCAGCCCTAAAGATGGATACCTCGGTTGTGGCAGCAGCTGCTGCCGTTACTGAGCTATCCATCTTCAAAGTAATGACGTATATATACAGTGGCCAGGCGGTAAGTGTTTAAATGATTTTAGCAAATGGCTGCAATATAACAGAGTGAAACATTTAAGGGGGTCTGAATACTTTCCGTTCCCACTGTATATTTTTTTTACTTGATAGTATTGCTATAACACTGAGGGTGTTATAGCATTGTGCAGGTGACAGTTCCTGGTTCTGGAGACATCAGGGGGACCCATAATGTCTCCTCTGCCTTAACAGATCCAGTACAGAAAGTACTTGATGTGATGTGACCTGGGTATGACTTGTTGTCATCTGACAGCTGTAAACCTGGAAGTGTTTAGTGCAGAGTGCTTACGGGTTCACTGCAAGGAAGAAAGATCAAGCATTAGATCTCTCCTGCGTACTCCCCTTTGGCCATCCTGACACATTTTTGTGGTCCTTGGCTCCCAAAAGTAGTGGGAGAGCCCACAAACCCAGGACCACTGCCGCTGCCCATAGAAGTGATCGGACAGATTTTCAGATGCCTTGTTTACTTCTAAATTAAAGCCAGGAGCTGGCTAATACATTTTGAACAAGCTTGCTGTAATCCTTTTAATGCCATGACATGTGGTACACATTATTGGCAATGAAGGTAATAAAAACACTGCAAGTACAGAAAATGTGTTGATCCTGCCCGAAGTACCATCGGCTTATAACTTTATGTGCATTTTGCCTGTGCTGCACTGAAATGTTAAGCAGTGCTAGCAGCAATATCCTATTATTCCCTTTAAAATATAGAACACCTCCACCTTATGTTATGGAGATTACGAGAGAGGGAAGTGTTGTGTTGCTTAAATTAGGAATGAGCAGCCTAGGGTGACAATGCTGCTCCTGCACTAAATGTGTTAGTGGCAGGACCACCAGAAATTAAAAGGAAAATAATCCAGAAAAAATAAAACTAATGGAGCCAAAACATCTAAACTGCAATATATTACATTTTTCTTCTTTGGTTTAGATAAAGTTTAAGTAGTTTTTCACAAACAGTTGAGCCTAATTCCTAAAATGTATTGAGCATACCGGTGACATATATGTGTGTTGTTTCTGTTGTAGAACATTGGAGCATGGATCAAGAACAAATCAGAAGTGGAGATTGTAGATCTGGTATTGAAGCTAAGGGATAAATTGGTAATGTATAAGAATCCAACCGTTCTACAATGAATATCTTTTTTTTTTATGGCCTATGGCGATGGGCCTTTTATTGGTATTAGAACTGCTTGTCTCCCCATATAAGTCAAAAGGAAAAAAACAACGCTTTATAGCAGGTTGGTGCCTGAAGAACAAATGGAGGTCAACTGCACTTGCCAATAAACTCTTTTAATGAATTTATGATTCCTTGGCTATTTTTCAGAGAATATGAATAACACAAAAACATTTCTTTCACTCATGGTTAGTGTTTGGCTAAAGCCATTTATTATCAATAAATTGTGTTTACTCTTTAAATCATAATGACAACAGAAACTACCAAAATTACACTAATCAAAAGTTTACATACCCAGGTGATTTTGGCCTGATAACATGCACACAAGTTGACATAAAGGGGTTTGAATGGCTATTAAAGGTAACCATCCTCACCTGTGATCTGTTCGCTTGTAATTAGTGTGTGTATATAAAAGGTGACTGCGTTTCTTGACTCCTGACAGACCTTTGCATCTTTCATCCAGTGCTGAACTGATGTTTCTGGATTCTGAGTAATGGAGAAAGCAAAACAATTGTCAAAGGATCTGCGGGAAAAGGTAGTTGAACTGTTTAAAACAGGAAAGGGATATAAAAAGATATCCAAGGAATTGAGAATGCCAATCAGCAGTGTTAAAACAAAAGAAGTGGAAAATGAGGGGTTCTGTTGAAACCAGGTAGACTAACAAAAATTTTAGCCACCACTGCCAGGAAAGTTGTTCAGGATGCAAAGAAAAACCCACAAATAACTTCAGGTGAAATACAGGACTCTCTGAAAACATGTGGTGTGGCTGTTTCAAGATGCACAATAAGGTGGCACTTGAAGAAAGATGGGCTGCATGGTCGAGTCACCAGAAGAAAGCCATTACTACGCAAATGCCACAAAGTATCCCGCTTACAATACACCAAACAGCACAGAGACAAGCCTCAAACCTTCTGGCACAAAGTCGTTTGAAGTGATGAGACCAAAATTGAGCTTTTTGGCCACAACCATAAATGCTACATTTGGAGAGTCAACAAGGCCTATGATGAAAGGTACACCACTCCTACTGTGAAACACGAAGGTGGATTGCTGATGTTTTGGGGATGTGTGAGCTACAAAGGCACAGGGAATTTGGTCAAAAATTATGGCAAGATAAATGCAGTATGTTATCAAAAAATACTGGAGGAACATTTGCATTCATCAGCCAGGAAGCTGCGCATGGGACATACTTGGACAAAACAACATGACAATGATCCAAAACACAAGGCCAAGTTGACCTGTCATTGGCTACAGCAGAATAAATTGAACGTTCTGGAATGGCCATCTCAGTCTCCTGACCTCAATATCATTGAGCCACTCTGGGGAGATCTCAAATGTGCAGTTCATGCAAGACAGCCCAAGAATTTACAGGAACTTGAGGCTTTTTGCCAAGAGGAATGGGCAGCTTTATCATTTGAGAAGATAAAGAGCCTCATCTACAAATACCACAAGACTTCAAGCTGTCATTGATGTTAAAGGGGACAATACACTGTATTAAGAACTGGGGTATGTAAACTTTTGATAAGGGTCATTTGAGTATGTTCAGTTGCAATTATGATTTAAAAAGAGTAAACACAGTTGATTGATAATAAATGGCTTCAGCCAAACACTAACCATGAGTGAAAGAAAAGTTTTTGTGTTATCATTCATATTCTCTGAAAAATGACCAAGAAATCATAAATTCTGCCAGGGTATGTAAACTTATGAGCACAACTGTAACTGCAGCCATAGTTCTGATATTGCTGCTCGTCCAAGGATCTACGGGTACGTCCTAAGGGACGGTAGGTGGTTACAAATATTTACTCCTACCTATTCTGTCTAGCCTGTATAAAAAAAAAAGATCTGGGTACTTCTCTATTTTTTTTTTTTTTAATTCTCTTTCTTTGAGTTTTAAGTGAAAGCGAATAAAAAACAGAGCCAATTGGGCATACCCATATAAAAAGTACATTGCACTAAAACAGGGTATATCTAAAACTTTAAATACATTGTCAAACGTAGTAAATGCACTTGGGTCCCCTGAAAAAAAAAAAAAAATGGAAGAAAAATGAAAGTGCATAGAGAGGGAGCCGGCACAGCGGTGCAGTGGTTAGCACTCTCGCCTAGCAGTAAACAAGGGTCGCTGGTTCGAATCCCAACCACGACACTATCTGCCTGGAGTTTGCATGTTCTCCCTGTGCCTGCGTGGGTTTCCTCCGGGTACTCCGGTTTCCTCCCACACTCCAAAGACATGCTGGTAGGTTAATTGGCTTCTGTCCAAAATTGGCCCTAGTATATGAATGGGGACCTTGGATTGAGGGTAGGGATTGATGTGAGTGTGCGATGTTCAGGGTTAGGGACAAGGGTCAGGGTTGTAGACCCACACTCACTCAGGTTGAACTGGATGGACTGGTGTCTTTATTCAACCTTACTAACTATGTAACTATGTAACTATGTAACTATGTAATTTCTAATATTTATCCAAAGGTCTGAGCGATGTCAGCCAGTATAGTCTCGACATACTGCCCCGGAAGGTTTACCCCCATGACTTCATGACCAGGCCATTTTTTTGTGATACGGTACTGCGTTACTTTAACTGACAATTGCACGGTTGTGCAACGCTTTACACAAATTGATCATCTTTTTTTTCTCTCAAAAATAGAACTTTCTTTTGGTGGCATTTGATCACCTCTACAGTTTTTATTTTTTGCACTATTAACACAAAAAGGCGACAATTTAGAAAAAAACAACAATTTTTTACTTTTATGCTATAAAACATATCCAGTAAAAAATCGAATTTCTTTATCAGTTAAAGCCAATGTGTATTCTACATATTTTTTGGTAAAAAAAAGTCCCAATAAGCGTATATTGATTAGTTTGCGCAAAAGTTATAGCATCTACAAACTAGGGGATTATTTTATAGAATTTTTTTTTTTTTTTACTAGTAATGGTGACAATCAGCGATTTTTAGCGGGACTGCGACATTGCAGCAGACAAATCGGACACCTATCTGGCACTTTTTGGGGACCAGTGACACTAATACAGTGATCAGTGCTAAAAAATATGCACTTGTAACTGTACTAATGATACTGTCAGGGAAGGGGTTAACTTCAGGGGCAATCAGAGTGTTAAGTTTGCTCCTAGGGAGTGCTTTATAACTGTGGGGGGGATGCTGTGACTGGAGGAAAACAGAGATCCGTATTTCCGCTTAGCAGAAATACAAAATCTCCATCTTCCTCCCTCACAGAACGGCGGTCTGCCTTGTTTACATAGGTAAAAGACAAAAGCAGAACATTCCATAGCTCAACTCGCCAACCAGTCTGCTGACCAACCACATTGATGGAAGACCAAAAGATTTCTATCTGAAGACATGTCCAGAAGATATAAATGTAGTCTGCGAATGCCACCGAACACGTCCAAAAGGTAGAAGGCACAGAAGCGTAAATCTTATGTAGTCTCATTAGAGGCTAGGCATCTGAGGACATTCACCGAACATGTGGATGTAGTCTGCCAAGGCCACCGAAAATGTCCAAAAGGTAGAAGGCACAGGAAAAAAAAGGGGAATGTGGGACTTTAAATGAGGCACAGATACGTGCCTCCATCCCTATATTTGGGTGCATAACAAGGAAGGTGGGACTTTGAATTGAAACGGTTGAAATGCGGAGGTGGTATATATGTAAAACATTTTTTATTTGTTTGTATGGAATTATTAAATTGCATTGTTACATGTATACACAAGATGTGAACACGGTAATACAAAGGTATGAAGCATATAACTGAATAGAACAAATTCATGACAATCAGGTAGATAGTATACAACAGCAAAACGGCCTCAACAAGCCAAATGAAGCATGCCCGGCACCTGTGTAAATTATCACATGGTAGATATCTAAAATAGCTAAGTTCACAAAGGTAACATCATGGGCCATAATGAATGTGTCTGTAGCATCATATAGCTCTACGCGTTTCGTGGATTCGTCTCCACTCGTCAGGAGCGGATGCGACAGATCCCTGTAAATATAGTAATAGGGTAAACCACACTTAGTTTGACGATGAAAACTATTGATTGAATTTGAAAGATTTAACCCAGTACACTCACCAACCCCGGTAGTAAGTGCAGCATGGGGCGAGCGAGACATGGCAAATCGAGGACATGGACCACACCACGGGAGCTGAGGCGGCGTATTGATGCACCACTGACTTGGGAAGATGTAGGAGTGCCTGTGAGGGTTTCCATGTGCTGGAGTGCTGACATGTGATTCTGAAATGGAAGATGTTTGGGAGCAAATGAAAAAATTGTACTGTGGGATGAAAGAAATGGATTAATGAAAGTGTGAAAAAAACAAATGAAATGTGTGTGGAGTGAAGTGGTGAATTGGGTTGTATAAAAATACACCCAATATATCCACATGTATTGATGGTGCTAAAAAAGGTTGTGATGAGTGAGTGAAAAGGGGTATGGGTGTAAAAAGTGAACTAGAGTGAATGATGCTGTGAAAAACTGAACTCATTGATGCAAACAAAGCCTAAGAGTGTGGGTAAAATTCTATGTGAACACAACCGTGTAATAGCATTGGGGGCAAACAGGAGTGGACCTAACTCCAGGGACACTTACCCAAGTTGCATGCCATGCAGCGGCAAGCGTTGGAGTGGCTGGCGTGCAGGAACCCCAGGCAGAGACCAGTCAAGTGAATGGCCGGCTCCGACTGAAGGTGTGGGGTATGTACGCCGCCAACACCACGTGCGTGAACATGGGAGGGGCGAGAAACAGCGTCCGCACCCGAGTCGGAGTGCTCGATGATTGGCGCCGAGACGTCCCCACATGCATCACGCAGATGGTGCTCTCAGCGGCAGCATGATGACGTCATCACCGGCGTGAAGCGCTGGACGTGAGGACCGTGGCGCCGATGCACGAAGGGGCGTCCGCCCGATCCTCAAGACACAACTGTGCGGGGAGAAAGGGGGGGACCCACGAGGTGCATCGCAGCTCCCGCGGATGTGGAAAAAAGCCCCCCACATACCACGAACAAGCCCAAGAACCCCAAACCCGCACGCACCACCAGTGCGGCAAGAACACATGGGCACAAAGATCAAAAAGTTGTATGAGAGTAAACAAAGTAAAAAAGGGGGTTGAACCAATTGATTGGTGCCGGGAATGCCATAATGTTGTTGTCACTAGTAAGGCAGGTAAATACGTACACCAATGTACCCAGTACTTCTTGACTAACTCAAATGTGCGAGTCCCTGAACGGGGAATGCACACATCTGATATTACCCCTCACGCGTGGATAGCAGGGGAGCACTGCTAATCCAACTTTCCAACCGCTTCCATCCCTATATTTGGGAAAAAAAAGGGGAATGTGGGACTTTAAATGAGGCACAGATACGTGCCTCCATCCCTATATTTGGGTGCATAACAAGGAAGGTGTGACTTTGAATTGAAACGGTTGAAATGCGGAGGTGGTGGTATATATGTAAAACATTTTTTATTTGTTAGTATAGAATTATTAAATTGCATTGTTACATGTATACACAAGATGTGAACACGGTAATACAAAGGTATGAAGCATATAACTGAATAGAACAAATTCATGACAATCAGGTAGATAGTATACAACAGCAAAACGGCCTCAACAAGCCAAATGAAGCATGCCCGGCACCTGTGTAAATTATCACATGGTAGATATCTAAAATAGCTAAGTTCGCAAAGGTAACATCATGGGCCATAATGAATGTGTCTGTAGCATCATATAGCTCTACGCGTAGAAGGCACAGAAGGGTAAATCTTTGCATACAAATAGCCAGGGCGCTGGATCAATAAAATATGTCAAAGTTTATTAAAACATCACTTTTAAATTGTGATACAACAGTCTTTTGTGAACGCTTGAGTATGTGCCTTGGGGCAATTTATTTAATGTTTCTGTAAATCTTATGCAGCCTCATTAGACTAAGGTAAATCTTATGTAGAATCTTGAATTATATTAGAGGTTGTAAACCTCTGTGGAAGATGTACCTATAAGTAGGCCTAGAAAACTGCCACTCTCACAGATGTGACTGAGACATTTGATACCCTGGATTGCCCATACAGTTGGGTCAGGGATGGAGAGGAATTTTGAGAGCCTGGGGTTTAGCCAAAGAGGGGTATGAGGAGACATACAGGGCTTGGACAAAAATATAGAAACACCAGGTAAAAGAATTGATGCCTTTGACATCCAAGACGGCCTGAATTCTCCTGGGAACTGACAAATATTATTCTGGGTCACAATTCTGCGCAATAGCCTTTTGCATCTTTTGGTCAGTTGACCATGTTGATGGGGCTTATGCTTATCAGACGATGTTTTCCTGGAAACTGTATATGCTGTCATAACCTTTTGATACTGTACCTCACGACACCGCAAATAATTTGGTAACTTCAGTCACAGAGGCACTAGCTAAGTGTGCTCCAACAATGTGCCCTCTTTGAAACTCCGTAAGCTCTGACATGACACCATACTACTAGCAGGTCACGCAGTGAATGATGAATGTGAGGCTTTCCATCTGTTAGGGGTGTCACCACAGAGCGAAAGCAAAAGAATGTGAGGAAAGGTGGGATAGCTTGTTTTAAGGCCCCCATTTCCCTTATGGGATGGTGGCGGTAGGATTTTCAAGTCGCCCACTGATTGATTTCAATGGGAATGTTCTGGGGGTTCCGCTAGGATAAATCATTTAATGTCACCTGACCCTCACAGAACATTCCAGAAATTCCCAGGACCCAAATTTAGGCAGGAGGCTAAGGGGGGGGGGGGGGGGTCTTTGCAAGTCACCTGAGGGATATCCCCACTGATATTGCTTACAGTTTTAAAGTATTTATTGATTAAAAGCGTTAGTGCCGGTTCACACTAGACGCGGCACGACTTGCAGGTCGCCTCACCGAGGCGACCTGCACACGACTGCGGGGCGACTTGCAAGACGACTTTTGTATAGAAGTCTATGCAAGTCGCCCCCAAAGTAGTACAGGAACCTTTTTCTAAGTCGGAGCGACTTGCGTCGCTCCGATTAGAACGGTTCCATTGTACATAATGGGAGGCGACTTGTCAGGCGGCTAGGTCGTCTGACAAGTCGCCCCAGTGTGAACCGCCTCTTATGGTGAATTGTTGTTTATATTTGTGAAAACCAATAAACAAGGCCATGGTTGATAATAATCAAGTTTGGTGTGTCTAGTGTTCTCTGAATATTTGGAGTTTATGCTGCTTACCTTCCCATGTTACATCAATTCTGCTTTCAACGTGAAACGTAGTAACGCCATTATTTTCACACCTGCAAATCATGTAGTGTTTCCATATTTTTGTCCAACCACTGTATGCCTAACGTTGTTAGGCACTGTAGGGTGCATTACCATTCAGGGTTTGGGAACAGGCTTCATGGAAGTTAGGTGTAGTGGCTGGACCCAGGTAGGGGAGATTTCTTATGGCCTCATAGGACCCTGGGCAAGCAGTTTCCAGGGCCACAGAGGCATTGGAGTCGCCAGACATCAGCCAGTTATGAACATGTGAGAGTAAAGCCTTGTATACACGATCCAATTGTTGGCAGGGGATTTTGTGATGACAGACTGTTGGCCTAAAATCCAACCGTTAGTACGCTCCTTCAGACAATTGTCCAACTTTCGGCCAACAAATGGATGGAAGGCTAGTAAATTTTCGGCGGACAACGTCAGATTTTTGTATCGTCTGTACACAAGTCCGTCACACAAAAGTCCAAAGTACAAACACGCATGCTCAGAATCAATGCTCACCAAACACGTCATTAGCAGAAGGTGCCCAAAGGGTGGCGCTCAAGAGCTGAAATTCCACGTAGTACGTCACTACATTCCTGTTTGTTGGCCGACAATTGTGTGCCGTTAGTATGCAAGACAATATTCAGGCACATGCCCTTTTGAAAAAAAGTGACGCTCTGTTGGCCAACAATCTGATCGTGTGTACCAAACTTTAGGCAGGAGGTATATATAAAGATCAGAGTAAACTAATTAACCCTGTGTCCAGGGCCTTTGAAGCACAGATCATTTAAATCTAGGATGTCTCGGAGACCATAGAAAAGAGGTGCCAGCCGACTTGAATAGTTTAAAAATAATTTTAAGGCTCCAAATAGGGCAGTGCCTCAGGATGTAGAGAATGGCCAGAAGAACCTTCACCTTAAGTGGGATAAATTCCCCTAAAAGGAATAGGGGCAAATTATTCCATACTCTGTAATAATGGTTCCAAATTTGGTCTGCAAACGTAGAAGATATTAAGGAACATGATTAATATCAAGATATTTAAAGCTGATTGCCAGCTTTAGTTTCAGTTTAAATAGTTTGGGTGGGCTAAACTATTTCTCTCACTAACGTGCGGCCTCTGGGTGTGCTATATAAACTGTATGTAGCTAAGGCAACATACAGTATGCAGAGTGCTGTGTTCTGGGTGCGAGACGAGACTTTCACACCCGGAACAAAATTGATTCGGTCTGACCGGGGCCCAGTCATTCATAGGCAGCTTTGTATTCTATCAGTGAATACAAAGTTTCCTCTGATTAGCCGATGTCACAATCTCTGACTCTCAAGTCAGTTACTTTATGGACCTACAGAAGCCAATTGTTACTTTAAGCACATACAGAAGGCACAGGAAGAAAAAGATGGAACAGTCCTTGATTTTGTTTTTCATGGACAGTATTTGCACACTGGATTTCTGTGGACTTTGGGGGTCCCAAAGCATTTAAACGATATTTAAAAATGTGTGCAAACATACTGGTGCCTGCTCTTTATTGATGTTACAGTTTAGTCATTTCTAAGGATAGGTTTACTGAAAGCTCCAAACAAAAAGCTTAAAGGTTGGGCCAGGCTATAGGGTTGTCTTTAGTCTAGCTGGGCTGTATGACAAAAGTCTATTCGTGTTGTTTAATACATTACAAACTGTTTGGCAGGAAAATACTTTCTCAAAATCTTTACTTGTATTTGTGCTATAATATCTACAACTAGATTGCTTCAGAATCTGTATTTTTAACAATGCAGATGTAAACCTAGATACTGCGTATAGTTTATTGAATGTTCTGATTCATTTCTTTATATGTCCCCTTTGCAGCTCAGGGCTCACAGACAACAGCTTCCTATCAGCTCTACTTCCTTGGACAAGCTGAGACTTCACATTGATGAAGTAATCCATTCGCTTCCTGAAGATTTGCAGAGCATCTTGCATCCTCAGTAAACTATTTCAGTAGCATTCCCAAACATTCCAAGACCCGTAGAGAATCTTGCATTATTTGTAAACCATCTTGTATCTATATCATCAATACAACCTTCTGGTGGGCTGATGAGAGAAACCAGAGAAAAAAAAACAACCCTCATATTTAAGAGAAACCTGTAATGCCAACACCATACAGATCTCCAAAGCACTGCTTTAAGATCTACAGTATGTTCTTTATTTGCAAATTACGAAATCTGGAAAAAAAACAAACAGTCTGGTTCGCCAAAGAAACAAGCACAACAAAGATGGTCCCATGTAAAGATAGCTTATTGGGTGCTTGGTTATACCAATCTTTGAAACGGCAATGAAATATGTAACCTTCTTCTATTTTTCTTCAATATTGATACTATATTGCTTATGTAACAATAGAGGTTTGTGTGATTTGCTAAAATATTTGGGATTCCTCAGTGAATGGTTCACTTTTGTTAATCTCTGAATTGATTCAGCTATGGCTAGAACATCTACTCCCTTCAATTCAGCAAGACCTATATTGGAGCTGGGCTTTAAGTGGTTGGTACTTTGTTTTGTATTCTGTATTACTTTGTGCAAGATGTTGCACAGGGCATATTTTCATATATGTCACTATATTTATTGATTTAAGTTAAATGTAATATTACAACATTTGGACTTATTGTGATGTAGACCTGTTTAGTCATCCACATGTGCATCAAGCTGCATTAACAAAGATGTGGTTTGACCTCCAATAGAGCACTCTTTTGCTTCTGAGGTGAATACAGTCTTTAATACCTGCACAGTGTGGGTTAAAGCTGCAGCACGCCCATTGGGTACAGGGAAGCATGTGTGCATTTGGTGCCTGCTCACAGCAGGTTGGAAACACTGACTAATGCTGCGTGTCTATTGCAGGCTACAATTACCACAGTGGTAAATATGGGGCTGTTGTAGAGCAACTGACATACTGGGTGTAAAGCTGCTTTTCCATTAACACATCTGCTACCCGTGTGCATGATTACTAACACAGTTGATGCCCATGTGTATGATCCCTAAAACACATTTGTTATAGAAGCTTACATCCCAATTGTTAAATTATATGTAAATATAGAACTCAAGCACAAGTTATTTTCTGTATTAGAGGCACATGAATTGTTTCAGAAACATACATTTTCTCAGAAGACCTATCCTAAATTGTATATTGGCATTCGGTTTAATAAGTCTGTTTAAAATGCATAAGTGTTTATCTGTAAAATAAAACTGTCAACTCAAACTAAGCATATGTTCAAAAAAAGATTGTCTTTAGTGACAACTACAATGATCATTATGCCCAGATGTATAGGCCATAATTTTCCTATAATGTGACATATGGCCTTTTTGCTCAATATACAAGCATGGGAATGGGTTTTGGTGTGTGTTTGGGTATATTGGTGGCATATTTCTGATTGAACTGCATAGTGATGGTGCTCTCTATTGCTGTCATTGCACCACCCACTTATTATTGGTAATCTAACTGTATGGAGTGTACCTGAAATGTTATCTCATGCACAGAATGACAAAGCAGGCACACAACTGGGAAACAGTTGTCACCCAATAACAGGAAGTGCCTGAACAAGGATAGTCATGGCAGGATCACCAAGTATTATTTTAAAGTTCATCTAAACCCTCAATTTATTTCTTTTGGCAGAGTGATAAACCGGTATATTCAGTGCAAGTTGGCATGTTAAATGACTTAAGAAATGTCTTTTTTTTTTTTTTTTTTTATGTTAAGCAACGCAGAAGCACCCTGCCAGACAGATCAGAACTTTTACATGATTTCCCTTAACGCCTGCCAATTAAGGCCAGCCATAGACTGTTCAAATCATGTATGGGCAGGCTCAATTTACAACGAGCCTGCCGGATTTTACATACGATTATCGCTAGCAACAATCACTTTCTTAGCAATGCCTGAATGCGGCCATAGACCTTTAAGTTGACAACACATTACTTAGGCAGGCCATACACGGAGCACATTTCTTTTGTGCAACCAATGTATTCTTCGGGTGGGGGAAGCCATCCCCGCTGGGAGAATACAGTGATTGCAGGAAAGAAATTTGCTTTGTGTATGGCCTGCCTAAGTAATGTGTTGTCAATCTAAAGGTCTATGGGTGCATCTAAGCATGGCTAATCACTGATAGGCCTATCAACATTGCCAGAATCTACAGTAAGCAGCTAGCACAGAAGCGATAACGCTGCATTGATTTCACCACAGAAATTGGAGTGTTAAACCAATTGTTCTACTGGCAGCATCAGCAGGTATTAATGAAATGTTGCAGGTGGTATTTCGAAAACAGAGAACCTAGTCTTACTGGTATGTATCAGCCCTTTTCAACCAGGGTGCCTTCGAGTTTCTTCAAGGGTGTCTTGGCGAAATGCCTAAAAATGATATACAAGCCGGCGGGTGGATCAAAGCTGCCTTTTAATTACACAAAGCCACAGGTTTTCATTGTGCATCATTACAACCTTCTAGTTGTCAGCATCCTAACAACCAATGAAGTTATTGGTTGATAAGGAGGACGTTGGGCGCCTGTACAGCATTTTTGTCTGCCCCCCCCCGCATCAGCAATGGGATTACATTTGCTGAGTGAGGGAGAAGAAATATTGGAATACTATAGTCAGTACCAGTGTGTAAAGGTGTATTGGCTGTGTAAGAAGAATTACCTCTAATGTTGGGTGTCCTACATGTGTGGATATTGAAGCATCATGTAAAAATTATTAGTTTTGTTTTTTTACATTTGAGAATGGTATAGTTTGACCATAGTTCTACTTGAAAGCAAATTGGAGGCTGCTATACAATTTCTACTCACATGACTCATTATATAGTAGTGTAGATGGTTGCTGCAGCACCTTCCACAAATACCAAAGGGCAAGTTTTGCAGTAAAGTGTAAAGCCGGGTACACACCAATTTTTTTATTTTCCCCCTGCAACCCGCTGGGTTGGGACAGCTGCGGTCGGAGACACTGTACTTACCATGCGAGGCTAGTCAAGCGATCTTCCCCGCTGAGCTGTTGTGTTCCGACAAGGGGACACCCCCCACCTGCCAGAACACTCCAATCAGCTGCTGGTTTTTCAGCATGCACGTCCGACAGAAGGCAAACATACACATGGGCAGAATGTTGGATGTTTTTTTTCTTTGAAACGGCAAATGTTGCCTGACATTCTGCCCGTGTGTACAGAGTTTAAAGTGCACCTGTAGCCCAGGAAGCCTTCTCAGCATACTAGAGATGCTGGAATGTAAATGCCATACTGCCAGTATGATGCTACTCCCCCTGGGCAGCAGCTGATGTTCTCGCAATGGCTGTGGTAAGGTTTCCCTCCCATGTGACCATATACATCATTTACTCTATTTAGTTTCAGTAGTGGCAGCGAAAAGCTAGCATTCACTGGATCAGCAAACATCACCCACCAATTTGACACTGCTCTCCATCTTAACCAAAGTACAGCATATCACATACCATTATGGCTTACCTATAGAGGTGTTTCTAGCACATGGGTGGCTATTGTGACTAAGGTCAGATGAAAGACCAGCCAGAGGGGCAAGCTGGAAAAACAAAGATGGTGCCAGCTTTGCTGTGCAGCTGCAACAAAAAGCTTATTGCTTTTTTAACCACTTCCCGACCAGCCGCTGCAGTTACACTGGGGCAGGTTGGCACAGCTGCACCTTGGCTCTTTAAGACGCTAAAGCAGGTGCGCGCGTCATGACCGCTTGGCACCCGCAATCGCTCGTGACAGAGCGAAAACCGGGATCTGTGTGTGTAAAAGTTATAGCGTCTACAAAATAAGGGATAAATTTATGGCATTTTTTTTCTTACTTGTAATGGTGGCGATTTTTAGCAGGATTGCAGCGGACAGATGGGACACCTAGCTGCCACTTTTGAGGGAACCAGTAACATTATTAAAGTGATCAGTGCTAAAAATATTCACTGACATTCTTATGGTGGGGGGGGATTGGTTCACTGCATTGACACTGTGATCAGTGTTCCTGATTAGCAGAAACACTAGATCAGTGTCCATGTCTGACAGCACGGCGGTCTGCCTGTTTACATCGGCAAACCGCCATTCTGGGGAGTGACTGCCCCCCTGTGGCCAATCCTTGCATGATCGTGGCTCCAGTGGCGCGCGCGCCCCCCCAGTGGCTATTGACAAAGTCACAGGTACGTGATTTTGCGAAATAGAGCCCCCTTGCTGCAGTATATGTATGGCAGGCACTGATTAATTTCGTTTCCAATAATTTTTATTGAGAATAATATAAAAAATACAGAGATTAGCATGTATAAATTGCACAACATATACAGTATAAAATCAAATAGGGAGAGAAGAGGGGGGGCAGAATGGGGGGAGGACCACGTATTTCAGCCTATGAGGTCTACAGAGCTCCCATGAACATTCCATGTTATGCATTATTTCTTTTTACTATGGGGATATCTATACGTCTGTACCCATTCACTCAGATTTTTACAACTTGCATGTGTATCCAGGCTGTAAATCTAACACAGTACATTTGGGTATATATTTTGTTTGTTATATTTATTCCTCGCTCCAATCCTTTATCTTTCGCTTTACTACATTGAGTGGAGGGGAGGCGCGCCTCCGGGAGCACTGATTAATTTGAATGTTGTATTGGACTATAGTTAATCTACATGCCAGTTAGCCTAACATCAATAGTATGTGAATGTTTGGAAAGAATGAAAAAGGGACCATATCTAAGAATCTGCCAGCGCAAACAGCATTAATATTAGAAAGCAATATGGATTTATTAAAGATCATTCCTACCAGACCAACCTTTCTAGGAGGAGGTGAACTGTAACTTGGATAGAGGAAAGTCTGTGGATGTAGTGTAGATAGTTTGATAAGGCATTTGAAACAGTACTCCACATACACCTAAATTTACAAATGAAGGTCTTTTGGCATTGATTATATCGTATGTACCTGGATAAAAAAAAGTGGTTACAGGAACATGTCCTGAGGGTGGTAAGTAATGGCATATTTAATGAATAGTCTGGAGTTCTGAGTGGTGTTCCCCAGGGTTCTGTCTTGGGATCAACTCTGTTTAACTTGTACAAATGATGTAGTTATAAATAAATAGTTCAGTCTCAGTGTTTGCTGATAAAACAAAAGTTAAAACAAAGTTAAACAGGGCAATAACGTCACAACAGGATATAGCAACTTCACAAAAAGACTAAATGAGGGGGGGTCAGCTTTATATCAGATGAGGTTAAACACTCAAAAATGTAAAGTTTGGGAGTTAAAAATATGCATGCAGGTTATTTGCTAGGGGAGAACTTCTGGGGGATTAAAGGATTCAGGGGTCCTTGCAGATCACAGACTCAGCAATAGTATGCAATGCCCAGCTGTAGCAAGCAAGGCTAGCAGCCTTTTTTTTTCTAATTAAAGCTGAGTCGTGCTCCACTCTCCAAGTGGTGGACAGGCAATCTTCTGGGACCTGTGATGTGTCTCATAAGATTGCAGAGAGGGAGGGGCCGTCTAGGCCTGTAGTCAGAAGGTGGGAACAGGAAGGACAGGAAGTCCCACTCAAAACTAGGCCCCCCCCCCAAAAAAAAATAACATGCCAAATGTGGCATGTAAGAGGGCGAGGAGTGCTTAAAGCGGAAATTCCACTTTTGGGTGGAAGTTCTCTTTAAGAAATAAAACTATAATTCTACCACTTTACAAAACTCTGGTTCAGCCACATCTTGGGTATGCAGTTTAGTTTTGGTCACCAATCATCAGGAAGAATGTTCTTGAGCTGGAGAGAGTCCAGCAAAGGGCAGCAAAACTAATAAGGGGGCTAAAGCTTATAACATTTCAGTGACTGGGTTTAGATCTACTTTAAGGCCATGATTAAATCCAACCAGTGAGGCTGATATTCTAGAGGAGTTATAAAGCTTCAATCATATGAAAAGCAACTGCCTGTTTATTTCTTCTGTACATGACCCGATATTAGAAAACAGCTACGCCCTAAGGCCTGTTTCACACAGGCTTCAGCTTGTATAAGAGCAGTGTGAACAACAAGCTTTGATCAAGAACTTGCAGAGTTTTCAGCAAGCTCTGTTGTGTAATAAAGTACCATTCAGCTCCAGTTTGAAAATGTTGAACATAGATCCTAGAGTAGTGCTGATTGCCAACGCTATGGCCGAAAGACGGCTACAGCGTGTTCTTCCAGTTCTGGGATTATGTCCTCCCACGTGCGTGCCTCCTGCATGCCCGTTTGGGCGTGCTCTGTAAACGCTGTGTCGACGTAAAGGGCCAATCACCATGTGATCACCTGGTCACACGTAAACAGACTTGCCGGTTATCAGCCTTCCTTTCCTCACACACTGTCTCTTTGTGAGGAAAAGAGCCAATAACCAGCAAGTCTGACAGGGCACAGTGTTTACACTATAATAATCAGTGCACATCAATGAAGAAGAAAAATAAACTTATTTGCAAAATTTTACAACAGAAGCTAAGATATATATTTTTTCAATTCTTTTTTTTTTGTTTGTTTGTTTGCAAAAAACCCAGTGGTGATTAACCACTTAAGGACTGCAAGATTTAGCCCCTTAATTACTTTTTTGTGATACGGCACTGCGTTGCTTTAACTGACAATTGCAACGACATACCCAAACAAAATGTCTTTTTTTTTCCCCACAAATCGCTTTCTTTTGGTGGTCTTTGATCACCTCCTGCGGTTTTTATTTTTTGCACTATAAAAAAACAAACAAAAAAACAAAACAAATTTGGTAAAAAAAAACAAAACAAAACAATATATTGTTTACTTTTTGCTATAATAAATACCCCCCCAAAAAAGTTTCTTCTTCAGTTTAGGTCAATGCGAATTCTACATATTTTTGGTAGAATTGCAGAAATGCAATAAGCATATATTGATTGGTTTGCGCAAAAGTTATAGCATCCACAAAATAGAGGATAGAGTTATGGCTTTTTTTTCTTTCTTTTTTACTAGTAATGGCAGCGATCAGTGATTTTTAGCGGGACTGTGACATTTTGGTGGACAGATCGGACACTCAACTGACATTTTTGACACTTTTGGGAACCAGTGCTAAAAATATGCACTGTTATTCTACTAATGACACTGGCAGGGAAGCGGTTAACACTAGGGGCGATCAAAGGGTTAACCACTTAAGGACCAGCCTCGTTTTGGATTTTAGGTGTTTACATGTTTAAAACAGTTTTTTTTTTTTTTCTAGAAAATTACTTAGAACCCCCAAACATTATATATTGGTTTTTTTCTAACACCCTAGAGAATAAAATGGCAGTCGTTGCAATACTTTTTTTTTTGCATCATATTTGCGCAGCGGTCTTATAAGCACAATGTTTTTGGAAAAAAAATCACTTTTTTGAATAAAAAAATAAGACAACAGTTAAGTTAGCCCAATTTTTTTTTATATTGTGAAATATAATGTTACGCCAAGTAAATTGATACTCAACATGTCACGCTTCAAAATTGCGCCCGCTCGTGGAATGGCGTCAAACTTTTACCCTCAAAAATCTCCATAGGCGACGTTTAAAAAATTCTACAGGTTGCATGTTTTGGGTTACAGAATTATTGCACTCTCTCTACCGGTCGCGGCGATACCTCACATGTGTGGTTTGACCACCGTTTTCATATGCGGGCGCTACTCGCTTATGCGCGCAAGCTTGTCGGGACGGGGGTCTTTAAAAAAAAAAAAAATTTTTATTACTTATTTTACATTTTTACATTATTTTATTTCATTTTAATCTGTTTAAAAAAAAAAAGTGTTACTTTTACTCCTATTACAAGGAATGTAAACATCCCTTGTATTAGAAAAAAGCATGACAGGACCTCTTAAATATGAGATCTGGGGTCAAAAAGACCTCAGATCTCATATTTACACTAAAATGCAATAAAAAAAAAAAAAACATTTAAAAAAATGTGCCTTTAAGAGGCGTGGGCGGAAGTGACGTTTTGATGTCACTTCCGCCCAGCAGTGTCATGGAGACGAGTGGGCGCCATCTTAGCCTCACTCATCTCCAGGCACAGAAGGGAGACGGACGCCGTCCCCTCCGCCGCTACCGACGGCTCCGGTAAGCGGCGGAGGGCACCGGATCGCGGCTGGAGGGGGCCCCTCTCCCACCACCGATAAGTGATCTCGCGGCTAATCCGCCGCAGGGACCAGTTTTATCAGAAAGAGGACCGCCGCACGAAAACGGGGATACCGGGGTTATGGCAGCTAGCTGCTGCCATAACAACGATATCCCCCTTCAAAGTTTGGACGTACATCGGCGTGCGACGGTCCGGAAGTGGTTAAATGTGTTCCCTCAGTGTGTTTTCTAACTGTAAGGGGGATTGTGTGACTGGGGAATTACACGGATCCGTCTTCCTGCATAGCAGAAAGACAGGATCTGTGTGATCTCCCCTGTCAGAATGGAGATTTGGAGTGAAGAGGTAGGACCACCAGTGCACACTCAAGACGACATGGGATTAAGTCTCAACGAGATTGTGATCCCTTCACCACACATAGATGGCCCCTCACCTGAAGCATTCGACCTGAAACAGGTCATATAGCATAAATACCATCTAGTAGATAAACAGATCCAAATGGTGACAGCCCTGTGTTCAGCGTTCAGCACTCATCGGATAATGGACAGTAGTATATGCAAGAAAGTAATAACACATATAGTGCTCTCTGCTTGTATATTTATTATAATAAAAGCAAGGTAAAATATATTGCACTTACAATAACCGGCACTCAGAACCGAGTGTCGGCTAAACAGCGTGTGATCGTGTCGATTAGGCTGATGACCGCGGGTGACGTCATGCTCTCAGGTCGAATGCTTCAGGTGAGGGGCCATCTATGTGTGGTGAAGGGATCACAATCATTTTGAGACTTAATCCCATGTCGTCTTGAGTGTGCACTGGTGGTCCTACCTCTTCACTCCATTTGCTCCATTTGTTCCATCTGATGTATTGTTTGAAGGACATTTTTATTTGCGCAGCACTGTTTGCTTTTTATTTATGGAATTGAGGTGTTGTTGAATTTACCTTTGTGTCTGCTAGCATTTAATTTTTGAATTGTCCGTTTGTTTAGTCAGCGCTGAATATCTCTATTAGCTTTCAGAATGGAGATTTGCCTTGTTTACACAGGCAAATCTCCGTTCTCTCACTGCAGGGAATGATCACGGGTGGTTTGCGGACATTGAGTCCGCCCCACTCACCAATTGGCTTCCCCGCAGGCCCACAAATCGCTGTGTACGAGTCGACGTACAATGACGGCAATTTGCAGGAACCAGCCACATTGCCCAGTACAACTGGGTGGCTGGGCCTTAAGTGGTTAAATTCCCACAGCTCTGAAAGCTGAAAATTGGCTTGGGCAGGAAGGGGGTGAAAATGCCAGGTATTGAAGTTAAACAAGCTGCTGGCTGGCTTCAGCACTTCTTGAAGCTTGATGAAAGTCTGCTATCAGCTTGTTTATTGTGACATCCAGCACTCCCATTAGCGTCTGTGTTCAACATTTACAAACTGGAGCTGAATGGTACGTTAAACACTTCACCAAAGCTTGCTGAAAGCTCTGCAAATGCTTTGCCAAAAGCTTGCTCTTATACAAGCTAAAGCCTGTGTGTAAAACAGGCCTTATTAAATCCCACCCATTATCTTCAAACTCAATTATTTTAATAGAGAACAAAAATGTATCCCTTGGAATTTTATAATTATCTTAATGTCTTTTTACCTTACCGCAGCAGCGATGGGGTGTTCGTGTTTCTGTGTTGTGTAAAATATGTATATTGCTATACATGCATGATCATTTCTAATGTGTGCATTTCCTATGAAATAAAGATATGATGCTTCACTTAGTGGAAATAAAATCTGATAATTCATGTTTCCATTTTGTTTTAACGTTTAAGAGTGGTATTAAACCCAAAACTGTAATATATTGCAGCTTATCAATCGTTGAATGTAGGGGCTGCATTGGTTTTCTTTATTTAGGCTTTTTTCCCCCTCAGTTTTCAAATGATGATCTGGCCACTAACACACCTCCTGTATTCCAGCGCATGCTCTCTGGAAGCTGGAGCACAGGGGGCACCTTTTGACAGCAGCATTGTTAATCTGGGGGATAGGACTTTGTACAAACTTTCCCTTGGATTGTTGTACAAAGGGCACTGGCCAGAAGTTTGTCTTGCATACAGACGGCAGGACTTTTCCAGCCAACTTTCACCAAATCATGTGGTTATTTCAGCTCTTTATCACCACCCTTTGGTCAACTTCTGTATTGTTGTCTGATATTGTGTCAATCTCGCCACTTTTATTGGCGAGATTGACACCTTGCGAGCCGAGTCCAATGCCAGGCACTGTGTTTGGTATGAATCTTGAGGGGGAACTTCACGCCAAATTTTAAATAAAAAACCAGCATGGGTTCCCCTCCAGGGGCATACCAGGCCCTTAGATCTGGTATGGATGCTAAGGGGAACCCCCTACGCTGAAAAAACAGCGTGGGGGTCCCCCCAAAATCCATACCCGACCATTACCTGAGCACGCGGCCGGTCAGGAAAGGGGGTGAGGACGAGCGAGTGCCCCCCCCCTCCTGAACCGTACCAGGCTGCATGCCCTCGACATGGGGGGTGGGTGCTTTGGGGGAGAGGGCACCCTGTGGCCCCCCCACCCCAAAGCACCTTGTCCCCATGTTGATGAGGACAAGGGCCTCTTCCCGACAACCCTGGCCGTTGGTTGACTGGGTCTGCGGGTGGGGGCTTATCGGAATCCGGGAGCCCGCTTTAATAAAGGTGGCCCTCAGATCCTGGCCCCCCACCCTTTGTGAATGAGTATGGGGTACGTCATACCACTACCCATTCACCTAGGAAAAAAAGTGTCAAGAAAAAAACAGTACACAGTAATTTATTAGGCCGCTCCGGGGGGGTCTTCTTCCGTCTTTGGGGGTCTTTGGGCATTACAGCCGGAGAGAGCGTTGTGTCAACATCTCTGGAAGAGAAGAGGGAAGAAGACGTCTGAAAAGACCGGGCTCCTCCGCTAGCAAAAGAGCAGAAGATAGCGGAGGAGCCCGGCAGAAGGAAGAAGGCACTGCAGAGGCAACCAGAGAGCGCGGAGATGACACCAGAGAGAGGGAGAAGAGGCCTGAGAGACCCCCGAAGTTGGAAGAAGACCCCCGAAGTTGGAAGAAGACCCCCCGCAGCTGCCTAAGAAAATTACTTTTAAAATCTGTGTATGGTGTTTTTTTTTAGACACTTTTTTTCCCTAGGTCAATGGGTAGGGGTACCATGTACCCCATACTCATTCACATTGGGTGGGGGGCCGGGATCTGGGGGCCCCCTTATTAAAGAGGGCTCCCTGATTCCGATAAGCCCCCCGCCCGCAGACCAACGGCTAGGGTTGTTGGGAAGAGGCCCTTGTCCTCATCAACATGGGGACAAGGTGCTTTGGGGTGTGGGGCCGCAGGGCGCCCCCTCCATTAAAGCACCCACCCATGTTGAGGGCATGCGGCCTGGTACAGCTATGGATTTTGGGGGACCCCCACGCCGTTTTTCCGGCGTAGAGGATTCCCCTTAAAATCCATACCAGACCTAAGGGCCTAGTATGCCCCCAGAGGTGAATTCCCTCTCGCGCTGGCCGCAATAGGAAAACGTGTTTTTCCTATTTCAGCCAGCGCAAGATGTACAGTACCCTGTCGCAGAGAACCAGCGCGATGGGTTCGTGCTGGAAACTCTCGCGGCTGTGTACTGTAGTTTGTACAAAAGTTAGATGCTTTTGTGTACACACGATCGGACTTTGCTCCATCGGACTTTTGTTGCCGGAAAGTTTGTCCGTTTGCAAAGCCAACAAAAGTCCGATGGCAACAGAAAAAGTTTGTCCGATGGAGCGTACACACGGTCGGATGTTGCTCCAAAACAGCTCATTTGCATGTTTTTTGTCAAAAAGTCTGATCGTGTGTACGGGCCTTTAGATATACTAGCAGATTAAGATACAAACTGAAGCCAAACTCCAGCTAACACTTAATTGCTCCATGCACAAATTATTAGCGTTTTTGTGCCAGCTTTTAGCAGTAGTTAGAATTCAGTGTTTTTTTCTGCTGGCAAATCGCTCCCAAAAATGCAAAAGAAAAAAGTTTTTTTTTCTGCTCCTAGAAACTGAAGCTTCAAAAAATGCTTCTAGACTAAAACAGTGTGCATGGACACATAGAATAACACTATTTGCTTCTAGAAGCAGAAAAAAAAAAATATGCCCAAAAGCTGCTGCTAGGAGCGTTTTCTTTTAAGCTGGTGTGCATGGAGACTATAAGCAGTTACAACAATCAGTTATTTTTCCTTTTTGGGATAAGCTCCCGTTCACACCGCTGTTGACTTGTGTGATTTGACAGTTCAAAAATGCATGACTAGTCGTACCTAAATTGTCGGACATGGAACGGTTCAAAACGATGCAACGAAAAATAGGTTCTTGCACTTTTTTTTTTGCCATTTTTGTTGCGACTTGCATAGACACCTGCATGAAGGCGCACAGATGTAAGGCAAGTCACACTTGAAAAAGCACTGACCTATGGCTTTGAAATCATGCTACTTCAGATGAATGAGCACAATTTCAAAGTCTCATTCAGTGTGAACCAAGGCTAAAAGGTTTCACATGAAACAATAAAAGCTAATCATCGTATGCACCCCTGTCAGTGGTGAATTGTTTATCTCAACCCCTTTTTAACTGCTACAGCTGCAGAACAATTTGTTCTGCTGAAATGTTGTATACCTACTGGCCAGATTACTACATGAAAAGAAAGCCTAAAAAAGAAAACAAATGCAGCCAATACATCTAAGAATTAGTAAACAGCAATTTTACCACAAAAAAAAAACAGGAAAACTTATTAACTCGAGTATAAGCCTAGGGTGAGAATGTAGCAGCTACTGTAAGTGGAAAAGAGGGTCAACAATGCCCATCTGCAGCCTCACTGTGCCCATGTACCTTATCCGCCGTGTCAGTATTGATGCGGAGGGAAGGAAAGCCATATTACGCTGTACATTGTCCCCTCCTATTCACAGCAGGGTTGGGTATATATTAAGTCTGCGCCGTTCCGCCTCCTTCTCGTCCGTCTGTGACAAGGAAGAGGCGGAGCTTTGTTACAGTGGCTCCTCCTCAATCTGTGACGAGGAGGAGGCAGAGCTTTGTTACAGTGGAAGGCGCGGGCTTCCTATACACACAGCCACTGTAACAAAGCTCCGCCTCCTCCTCGTCATGGACGGATGAGGAGGAGCCGGGACAGCGCAGACTTCCCATACACACAGCCACTGTAACAAAGCTCCACCTCCTCCTCGTCACGGATGGACGAGGAGGAGGCGGGACGCCGCAGACTTCATATACACACAGCCCTGCTGTGAATAGGAGGGGACAATGTATGGCGTAATATGTCTTTCCTTCCCCCGCATCAATACTGACACGGCGGCAGATAACCTGACTCGAGTATAAGCTGAGGGTGGCATTTTCAGCACCAAAAAAAAATATGTGCTGAAAAACTTGGCTTATACTCGAGTATATATGGTAATAAATGTTTGCATTTGGATTTAATGCTGCTTTGATCGTTATACCCATCCCCAGGCTATGTGTTTTAATATTAACCCTTTATTAAAATACAGAAAAATATAACCTTAAAAATCAAATACTTTATTGTATTTACAAGCAATGCTGACAGGATAGACTTTTTTTTTTTTAGTAATAATTTGCAGAACTGAATTGTAGTGTTTTATCTATTGAACTTCAGAATCTAAACTAAACTAAAGTCACTAAAATCATCCATGTATGATAGACATTAGATGTGCCTACTGTTGTAATATTTTTTTCCCCCCAACACTAATGTACACTCATATTTGTGCAGGAAATGAAAGCACCATGCTTTCATCTGCAACAAAAATAATAATAATGGGGAACAGATGTAATACAATCTTTGGGATTTATTCTTTCACACTAGTACTAACTTGATCTATGCCAAGTGTTCAATGGCAGCTACTGGATGAAATGCTTCTTCTGTCTGAGCAGCTGAACCAAGAAAGTGTTATACTATGATAACACATAGAATGGTCTCTCCTGCTGCTCCCCCCCCCCTTCAGAAACATTACGAAAATCTTACTTCCCCCACGTGTGCTACTTTTTTTGTGCAGTTTGTAATACTGATGTATTCTCATTGTAATGCAACGGATGTGTTGCATTTATTTTTTTTTATACAACAATAAATAGCAGTGATTTCCAAACTTCTCACCCACCAATGGTCCAAGTTTTCCAGAACTTTTCAGAGTTGTGTTTATTTTAGATCTTACTCTTGTGCTTATTGGTCTGGAGAACATGATTGGTAGTGGTACATTTGGCACACCAGCATTCATGTTATATTTTAATTCTATAATTTCCAACAATTCAAGCAAGGGGTGATGTTACCTAAAAAAGGTAAACAATTCGATTTTATCTCACAAATAAAACATGGCATTTGACTGCTTCCTAATGGTTAACTGCTTTACTACTGCTCAATGTTTCTGGCATTATGTGCAGACTACTACTCTTTCCCTCAGCATTCCTTACAAGCCACATACTTGTCCCTGCTCTCTGGATATATATCTTTGCTGCAGCACAGGCTTTCCACTGTTGGCAGTGGAGATTGTGGTGCACCTGACAGTGAAGATTATAAAGACAAGGCTGTATGATGCTGAACAGGTTGCACAGCAAACATCCTGCCAGGTGGAGACTGGTAAACATGTAGGTTTGTTAGAGATGCTGGGACCATTCCATGCAAGTGTGCTAAAAAGTGCACTTACGGTACTTTTTGAAATGATATATAAAAAAAATAAATATAAAAAAAATCCTTTAATAACAAACATGTTATACTTCCCTGCTCTGTGCAGTGGTTTTTCACAGAGCAGTCCCGATCCTCTTCTCGTGCTCACCGCTGGCACTCCTGGCCCCTCCCTTCTAAGTGCCTCCAGAGCAAGCAGTTGGCTATGGGGGGCACCCAGGCAGGCTCGCTCCCGCTGCGGTCTCAGCCAATGAGGAGGAAGAGTCCCTGGACAGCTGAGGCTGGAGCGTGATGGGGCACAGGTAAGGATTATGGGGGCTGCTGCACAGAGAAGATTTTTTAACCTTCATGCATAGAATGCATGAGGGTAAACAAAACCTTGAGCCTATACAACCACTTTTAAAATCAGCCTGTGTTTGTACAGCTATTTTCAACATGTTAATAAAACCAATAGAACACCATTTAATTTCAAACTCATGCAGGGTGGGGGGGAAAAAAAAAAAAAAAAGAAGAAGTGTACATAAAGCCTTAAATACCCTAACCATGATGCACCCATCATCTAGTCGTCAACATCTGTAACTGGTCCCTAGATTAAATAAAACACTATAATGCAGTTTACAATTGTGCATTAGTATGCCCCCATACCAAGAAGTTATCATATTCTACTGAATTATTTTGCCTTTTGTATTGGTGAAAGCCTGAAATCTCAAGTCACCTCTTTCCTCCTACCCACCACCTACTGCTATCTTGGGCCCGCATAGCTGCATTTCGCTCCTCTGGGGAGAAGTGTAGGACTGTCAGAAGTGCACTTAAAGTGTGTTGTCTCCCACAAGGATCTGGCATCGTTAAAAATCCCAGCAACACATTTTTCAGATACTCCATGTTTGCCCCTTCTCTGCTTCTGTCCCGTAGAGCCTTTTGAACCTGTTCACGCAAATTTTGCATCTCCTCGCTTTTCTCTGCGAACCGTTCATGCATACTTTGTATTTCTGCTTCCAGCTCATGCTTTCTCCGCCTCAGGATTCCAATCTCAGCTTCTTTACGGGACAACTGTTCCACATAAACAAGAAGACTAGAGGAATTGCTGGATGGAAGCTCTAAACCATTATCTAACGGGTCCAGTGATGGTGGGGGGATGCCATTTGGAATCTTGGCCTCTCTCAGTTTCTCCAGTTCCTGCTCTTTCTCTGCTAGCACAGCTAACACCCTCTCTCTGTGCTGTCTCAGTTCTTCTTCCATTCGTGCCATATTTTCTCTGCTCTCTTTTCTTACATGCTCAAGCTCCTGTCGGTGAGCCTGAGCCAATAGTACTAGCTCCTTCTGGACAGCCTCCATCTCCATTTTGTGCTTGTTCTCGGCCTCCTCGGCTGCCAATCTCAGGGAGACGTATTTCTCTTTTAACTCTGCCATTTTTTGTTTTCCAGCCTCCAGCTCTCCGTCCCGTGCCCCTTTGGTCCTCAGCACCCCCTGAGCGCGAGCTTTGTAACGCTCAAACTCCTCTCTTAACTGCTGGAGTTCTTGTTGGTAAAACAGAGCAGATCCATGAGGCTCTTGCCCATCATTATTGTCTTCTGCTATGGGGGGTTTATTTAGAAGAGATTCAGCAGGGGTTTGCATTGAAGCAGCCATAGCGATAGTTTTATTTTCTGTTTCCAACTGAATGACACGGTCTCGTAGTTTCCGGATGGCGATTTGATCCCTCTGTTTGGATGTTTCTGCTGCTCCCAAAAGCTCAGATAGCTCAGACACCTGAGATTCAAGGGAACGTATTCTTTCTTCTTCTTGAAGGAATCTTTGCACGTTATGTTGCTCCTCCGCCAGCCGCTGTAACCAGGAGTAAAGAAGAAGTAAACAACATAAAACTGTAACTATTAAAATGCAGAGCAAATATAAAATACAAAGATGGACAAACTAGGTATGCTAACGCAGAGATAGTGCTTTTCTTTATCTTTTATCACAGGAATGGATAATTCTTGGACCCATGGGTTATGCTTCCCCTTCCAGGTGATTGAACAAAGCAAATCTGAATACCCAAAGCCCTGCTTAACCCCTCCCAGAATGCCTTCAGTTTGTCGCTAGCATCCTTAGGTGATGGACAGAGGATGTGATGTACTCCAAGGATTTTACGAGCAAACCAAAAATTCTAATTTCTTAATTGTACATCACCGGAAACAAAAGGACTTCATATGCATGACTACTTGGGATGTCCCAAAGCACTGAGCATGAGGGGTAGGCAACACAGCAACAAGGCTAAATGAGAACAAGGGGGAACCCCACTACAAAGCTGCCTGCAAGACCTTAAATCCAAAACTGGCATCTGCAGAGGCATGAACATCTACCTGGTAGAACTTCATAAATGTGTTACGCAAAGACCAGATCGCCTTGCAAACGAACAGAAGCTACAGTGCGTTGAAAAAAGTATTCACACCCCTTGAAATTTCCATGTTATATTATGTTGTCACGTTACAACCAAAAAACTTTAAATCCCCAAAAAATAAATTTATGTGATAGACCAACACAAAGTGGCACATAATAGTGAAGTGAAAGGAAAATGATAAATGGTTTTCAAAAGGGTTTACAAATAAATACCTGAAAAGTATGGCATGCATTTGTATTCAGCCCCGTTACTAAAATCTAGTGGAACCAATTGCATTCATAAGTCACCTAATTAGTAAAAAAGAGTCCACCTGTGTGTAATCTAAACTCATAAATACAGCTGTTCTTTGAAACCCTCAGAGGTTTGTTAGAGAACCTTAGTGAACAAACAGCATCATGAAAGCCAAGGAACACACCAGACATGGCAGAGATAAAGTTGTTGAGAAGTTTAAAGCAGGGTTAGGTTATGAAAAAATATCCCAAGCTTTGAACATCTCACGGAGCACTGTTAAATCCATCATCCGAAAGTGGAAAGAGTATGGCACAACTGCAAACCTACCAATACATGGCTATCCCCCTAAACTGACAGGCTGGACAAGAAGATCATTAAATCAGCCAAGAGGCCCATGGTAACTCTGGAGAAGCTGCAGAGATCCACAGCTCAAGTGGGAAAATCTGTCCACAGGACAACTAGTAGTTGTGCGCTCCACAAAGCTGGCCTTTAAGGAAGTGTAGCAAGAAGATAGCCATTGTTGAAAGAAAACCACAAGAAGTCACATTTGTAGTTTGCAAGAAGCCACGTGGGGGACACAAACATGTAGAAGAAGGTGCTCTGGTCAGATGAGTCCAAAATTGAACTTTTTGGCCTAAAAGAAAAACACTATGTGTGGTGAAAAACTAACACTGCACATCACCCTGAACACACCATCCCCACTGTGAAACATGGTGGTGACAGCATCATGTTGTAGGGATTTTCTTCAGCAGTGACAGAGAAGCTGGTCAGAGTTGATGGGAAGATGAATTGAGCCAAATACAGGGCAATCTTAGAAGAAAACCTGTTAGAGTCTGAAAAAGACGAGACTAGGGCCGAAGTTCCCCTTTCAGCAGGACAACAACCCTAAACATACAGCTGGAGCCAATTAAATCAAAGCATATTCATGTGTTAGAATGGCCCAGTCAAAGTCCAGACCTAAATCCAATTGAGAATCTTTGGCAAGACTTGAAAATTGCTGTTCACAGATGCTCTCCATCCAATCTGACAGAGCTTGAGCTATTTTGCAAAGAGGAATGGGCAAAAATGTCACTCTCTAGATGTGCAAAGCTGGTAGAGACATCCGCAAAAAGACTTGCAGCTGTAATTGTAGCGAAAGGTGGTTCTACAAACTATTGACTCAGGGGGGCAGAATACAAATGCACACCACACTTTTCACATATTTGTAAAAAATTTGAAAACCATTTATCATTTTCCTTTCACTTCACAATTATGTGCCACTTTGTGTTGGTCTATCACATAAATTTATTTTTTTGGGGATTTAACGTTTTTTGGTTGTAACATGACAACATAATATAACATGGAAAATTTCAAGGGGTATGAATACTTTTTCAAGGCACTGTAAATACAGCATCGTCCAGGAAGTACTGATACTCCTAATGAAATAGACCTTGAATGAAAAAAGGAGGAAACTTATCCAAGTGGAAAACCAAAAAGGATTCCTTCCAGGAAAGTGCAGTCAACTCTGAAAACCGGTGAGGTGAGGTAAAGGCAACTAAAAAGAATGCCTTGTGCATGAGGAGTGTCAAGGTATGATATTGCCATACTGGTCCACCATCACTGTATATTCTTGAAGGCCCAATCTTCACCCCTCACGGCAGGAACATCTTACAGGACCTTCAAGTACTCTACTTTCCTCCAAGAGAATCGCTGTTCTGGACCTGTAAAGCACCCTGCCAACAAGGTCACCTTCACTGGCAGATTGCTATCCACAGGATCCAGGGCTGTCTGGCAACATTACAAGCTGTCCCAGTTCTGGCATGATAGGTACAGTCCCCATTGCCATAGACCAAGAAGAAGCTCTCCTCTATTCCAGCAAGGGTAATAGGAATATGTCAGGAAATAGGGATCAAGACCCTGAAAGGAGATCCTTAGAAAGATAGCTGCAGGCTCATCCATTACCTAAAGACACTAGCTAAAATCTAAGGGTTAGTTGAGCTGGGAGGGGTTATGCCTGGGAGGTAATTCCTGCCCATTTTGGCAAGTGCCCATTCGGATGTACAATTAAGGAACAGGATTTTCAAATGACCTGTACAATGCTTTTCTTGAAGTATATTACAAGGCCCTCCCCTCTGTGTGTATGATCACTCCAGTACTGCTTAGGCCCCTTTCACACGGGTGGACCGTTAAGGTCTGCCTGTGAGTTTTTTTAGGCGGACCTGAACGGACGCTCCATGCATGTCTATGGAGCAACAGATGTCAGCGGTGACATGTCCGCTGACATGTGATCTGCTAAATTCAGATGTATGGAATCCCTATTTTCCATCCGTCTGGCAGATTGCATGAAAATGGACATGGGGTCCGTTTTCATGCAATTCCCCATAGAGGAGAGTGGAGCTCTGACAGGTCCATCTCTGCACAGTGAGCAGAGACAGACCTGTCATCCACCTGCTCAGCGGAGCGATCCCTGCTGAGCAAATCGCCCGTGTGAAAGGGACCTTACTATAAAAACTGAAGGCATGCTGGAAAAGGGAGGGTTTATGCAGGGATTTGTTTTCAGTTTTGCTAGTATAACCCCCTTGGCCTAAGAATTAGCCTGTCCCATGTCTAGTGATTATACTTATTTTTTTTTTTTATATTTATTTAAAATAGGAACGAAGGAAATTTTTCTTTTCAATTTTAAATGTCTTTTCTTGAATTACACTGGACAAATTAATTCAGTAAAGTATTTATAGGAAAAACATTTTTTTATATATAACAGTATAAATGCTTAAATTTGTCTTGACACTCAACGGCACTCAGGATGGAAGAGTCAGGTGTCCTCTATTCATATTTGCTGACAATAGTAAATAGATGACCTCATTAGACGGTTGTTACTTTTTTCCAATCACAGTCAGCAGGTTGGTGACTTAGCTGCATTGCTTGACCACAGTAGAGAAAGTCAGGACACCAAGCCGACTGTGCTGTCTGGTAGAGCTGTGGAAATCTTGGGTCTGAATGGATAGAACTACAAACCCCTTTGGATGATAAAACAGCTCAATATATAGGTATTTCAACTGTGTATATTGCACATATACTTACAAATAAAACAGGAATTGTATTAACCACTAATGCAGAGACTGAGAAATTATTTGTGGTACTTCAGGAACATAGTGTGTGCGTGTGTGTGTGTGTATACAGACACACACATTTTTTTTTTTTTTATTCTGTAACCATGGTGTGGATTACAACCACACCATATCCTAGTCTATGAGAAGGCTGTGGTATGGCCAACAAGAATTCCAACTTGCAACACCAGACACACCTTTAACCCTGATACAGGCTATGGCGAGATCCGTTCTTTTGTTTCAGGTGTAGAGTACAAAGTGTAAGCTACTCTGCAGATCAAACCAATATATAAAAATATTAATAAGTGACCAGGTTGAATGCTGATAGAAGACATTTTTATGTGGTGGTGCAAGTCAACAGCTGTGTATTATAACTCATCTCAGAAAAAGTTACCTTATGCCTCTCCTCTTGCAGCAGAGCTTTCATTTCTTTCTTCACAGCACACAACTCTTCATGTAGCTCCTGTACTGCAGGGTCAGGCTCAGCTTTCTGTCTTTCTGCCTCCTGCAGTTGCTTTCTCAAATCTTCAATTTCCTTACGTAGCCTTTTGCTTTGGTCTTCCGCTGCCTCTGCCCTGACTACAAGCTCTGATCTCCCCGCCAGCTCCTGCCGTGCCTCTTCTAAACGGAGTTCAACTTCGTGCCTTTGGTCTCGCTCTCCCTGCACTAGACGCTGCAGCTCCTTCAGCATTACCGAGTGGTCTGCTTGCTCTTGCGCACGGTCATGCTGCTGACTTATGAGCCTGGTCTTGGTCTCAGCCAGCTGAGCTTGTAACCCCTGAATCTCCTGCCATAAGTTATCATGTTCTTCTTGCATCCTCTGAACGGTTTCTTCCATCTCCTGCTTTGCCTTTCTTTTGTCTGCTTGGTAGGAAGCCTCCATGCGAGATTTCTCTTGTGTAACTGTAGCCAAGGCACTAAAAACAGAAGATACAATTTTCATTATAATCGAATTGACCATCTACGCCAAAAATTATCAGCAAACACCACGATGTTTGCAAAAATAAATATTGTAATCAGTGTTGATTGTGTTTTCAAGCAGTTTCTATCAGTAGAACTCATGAAATAGGGGTAAAAGCCATTTTTACCAAAAGCACTTTTAGGCTGGGCGCACATTACAGCATTCTGAAACATCTGCTTTTTACAGCTCGTTTTTCTGCACAGTAAAGAAAGGTGAAAGCTGCATTAAAAGATAGAAGCTAAATGTGGTTCTTTATAGAGTTAGGGTGCCTTTTGTATTGAACTGTACTGTAATGGTGTTGTCCCCCCCTCTACATTGTAAAGCGCTGCGTAAACTGTTGACGCTATATAAATCGTGTATTATAATAATAATAATAGCATCTTAGTATAACTGTTTATCAATTAGGTACCTATATTTCTTGTGACAAAGAGCCACCCTTCCCTCACCTCCTCAGTTGTGATGACAAATGTCTGTAGGCAATGATAGTAACTATGTACATGCTCCAGAGTATAAGAGCTTTTAGTTATGGATCCGAGACCCATAGTAAGGCAGTACTTGTGGTTGTGGACATAGTAAGGTTCTTACATCAAATAAAGCAAAACTGCTAATTTTTTATTTGTCACAAAAATGCACAAAATCTGAAAGCAATAACATACATAAATCCTACAGACTAACCTGGTAAGAGTGGCAAGCTGGTTCTTAACTTGCACCATTCTTCTGTCTGTATCTGCGGGGGTGGAAGGCCCACCTTCTCCACTAGCTGTGCTGACCCCGCTCTCTGAACCACTTGCCTCTTCTGCACCTGTACCACCAACAGGCTGTACACACTCCAGTCTTTCATCCTCACTGGTTTCTCCTCCCCTGGCACTAGGAAAGCTGCCTGCTGTATCCACACTGTCTTCACTATGTATAGACTGCTGGTCATCATTTGGCTCTTCAACATCCGAGGACAGTACTCTGGGTTCCTGAGAAGTAGACAAAACCTGAAGACTGGCTTCCAAAGCTTCCTTCTCCTTCAAGAGACTCTTGTATGCCCGCACAACATCCTTTAGTCGAGTTTGATATTGCAGCAACTGCTTCCGCTGAGTTTCCACTAAATCCTGCAATTCTTTCTTGCTTGGGCCACTTCCAAAATTCATACCCAGTTTCTCCATGGCACAACTAGTCCATCACCCTGAATAAAAAGGCAGCAAAGAGGGTAAATGAAAAATGATGTGTGAAGTTGCACAGAAAAGGTGCATGAAAATGAAAAGTGGTAAAACACAAAGTAACAAATGTGAGGACAGAAAAAAAATCCAATAGAAAAAATGTAATTGCACATAAAAAAAAAACAACTGCTTGTACAAAACATCAATCATATGAATACTATACCAATAAAATATTCACACAAGCTAAATACTACCATTCACCTGTAAAACAAATTTAACCTGCTGGCGTCAACAGCATGCAAATTTGCAGCCTCCCAGCAGGTGGGCCATGGTGGCAAATGGCCGCATTTTTGCGTACAACATTGTAAAACTAGCTGTGCTGTGAGCGCGCACCCTGTGTGCTCCTGGCACATTTACCGGCGGCGAACGGAAAGCTCCCAAATGCTGCACGCAATTGGAAGCATTTCTATCATGTGACTGCCGTAACAGCCAATCACGGCAATCATGTGATCATAGACCCCACCTCCCTGCATCATAAAGAGGGTCTACAACCCCTTTAAAGTGTAACTTTTCCTATTGGGTGATCCTCTGCTGTAACTAGTCTCGGCTCCTGTGTTGTGAACCTTTGATGGTCTGCAGAAATAGTGAAGTAGTGAAGTGAAGGCCCTCAAGTAAAGAAAGCATCCACATTCTCATTCCACCAGTCTTCTAATGGAAAAACATCTCTCGTTATTCAAAGCAGCCAGACTTGTTGATTCCTATTCATATCCAAGTCATTTAAATAATTGTCTCAAGCTGACTGGTTGCCATCAGCAATTAAAACACATCACCTCTCAAAAGTCTTAGATTTAAAATGGATCCCCTTGGGGTTTCTACTTTCCAAAATGGGATCAATTTGGGGTGCTCGCACTGTCATGGCATTTTTAGAAATTAAGAAAGAAATCTGTCGACCAAAAAATTATATGAACTTCATTTGGGTACAGTGCTGCGTTACCGAATAATTGTCTGTCAAAGCATCAGGCACTGAAAACTTACCTGGTAATAAGGGGGTGAAACATGCCGATACTGAAGTGGTTAAAATTGAACTCCAGGCAGACATAAAAAAAAAAAAAAACGAACCACTGCGACCCTCTATTCATTTATTTGTTGGACTCGTTTATTTATTTTTTTTATGCCTAGGTGAGAACAGTAGTGGGGGTGGGCTGAAGGGGAAAAAAATTATATATTTTATTATATATTATATATATAAAAATAATAGGTTTTCTTTTTTGGCTTTTCTTCCTTTGTTTTCTCCTGGTGATCTGGCCAGTAACACAATGTATTACAATGTCCGCCACTCTGGATGAGGGAGCAACAGAGACACCTTTAGACAGCAGCATTGTCAGCTAAGGGGAGAGGAGTGTTAGATGTACTAACAGATTTAAAGGGGCCGAACTTTCACTCTTCTTTCTTGAGTGAGCAAAACAGAAGTGGCACGGGGTACCTGTCAGGAACAGGTACCTGCTCACAGAAAAAAAAAAAGAGGGAAAGCCTAAAAAGAAAACTAATGCAGCCACCACATCTAAAAATTGGTAAGCTGCAGTTAATTAAATGCTTCCTTTTGGGTTTGCCCCCCTTCATGACCAGGCCATTCTTTGCGATACGGCACTGTGTTACTTTAGCTGTCAACTGCGCGGTCATGCAACACTGTACCCAAATAACATTTTTGTCCCCCCCCCAATAGACCTTTCTTTTGGTGGTATTTGATCGCCTTTGCGGTTTTTATTTTTTGCACTTTTACAAAAAAAAAAAAAAAAAAAAGGGACTGACAATTTTGAAAAAAGAAATTCAATAAAAAAAAAAATCAAATATCTAAATCAATTTGAGCCAATATGTGTTCTGCTACATATTTTTGGTAAAAAAAAAATCCCAATAGCATATACTGATTGATTTGCACAAAAGTTATAGTGTCTACAAACTAGGATATTTTTTTTTTTTTTTACGAGCAATGGTGGCAATCAGCGGGATAACGGCGATATTGTGGCAGACAAATCGGACACCTGAAACTTTTTGGGGACCAGTGACACTAATACAGTGATCAGTGCAAAAAAAAAAAATATTCACTATACTAATAACACTGGCTGAGAAGGGGGTAACTGTGTGCCTAGGATGTGTTTACTCACTGTGGGGGAGGTGCTTTGACTAGGGGAAGGCAAAGAGCTGTATTCCAGCTTTGCAAAAACACAGGATCAATGCCTTACCTTCTGACAGAACAACAATCTGCCTTGTTTACATAGGTAGATTGTCATACTGCCTGTGTACTGTGTAATAGGGGTGCAACGGATCGTCACCGATCCGTGATCCGAACGGGCCAGGCTGTTCGGATCGGCACACCCGTGATCCGCGGAGCGCTCCGCGGCCTCGAGTTTTAGGAAAGGCCGCGGCTTCGGCCTAGCTCCGGAGCCGCGGCCATCTTGGTACACCCGGCGGCGCTCAGCTGCGTGCTGACGTCATCACCCCGCTCCTCAACTCGTGGGTCCGGCGGCTGGCTTGGCGGCGCCGGCTTCTCTTAACAGGTCAGACTAACAGCACTGTAATGTATACAGTGCGGGGGGGGGGGGGGGGGCGTGTGGCTGTATTACAGTGGAGGGGGGGGCGTGTGGCTGTATTACAGTGGAGGGGGGGGCGTGTGGCTGTATTACAGTGGAGGGGGGGGGCGTGTGGCTGTATTACAGTGGAGGGGGGGGGCGTGTGGCTGTATTACAGTGGAGGGGGGGGCGTGTGGCTGTATTACAGTGCGGGGGGGGCGTGTGGCTGTATTACAGTGCGGGGGGGCGTGTGGCTGTATTACAGTGCGGGGGGGGCATGTGGCTGTATTACAGTGCAGGGGGGGGGGGCGTGTGGCTGTAGTACAGTGGAGGGGGGGCGTGTGGCTGTATTACAGTGGGGGGGACATGTGGATGTATTACAGTGGGGGGACATGTGGATGTATTACAGTGGGGGGACATGTGGATGTATTACAGTGGGGGGACATGTGGATGTATTACAGTGGGGGGGACATGTGGATGTATTACAGTGGGGGGGGACATGTGGATGTATTACAGTGGGGGGGACATGTGGATGTATTACAGTGGGGGGGACATGTGGATGTATTACAGTGGGGGGACATGTGGATGTATTACAGTGGGGGGGACATGTGGATGTATTACAGTGGGGGGACATGTGGCTGTATTACAGTGGGGGGGACATGTGGATGTATTACAGTGGGGGGACATGTGGATGTATTACAGTGGGGGGACATGTGGATGTATTACAGTGGGGGGACATGTGGCTGTATTACAGTGGGGGGGACATGTGGCTGTATTACAGTGGGGGGACATGTGGATGTATTACAGTGGGGGGACATGTGGATGTATTACAGTGGGGGGACATGTGGATGTATTACAGTGGGGGGGACATGTGAATGTATTACAGTGGGGGGACATGTGGCTGTATTACAGTGGGGGGGACATGTGGATGTATTACAGTGGGGGGACATGTGGATGTATTACAGTGGGGGGGACATGTGGATGTATTACAGTGGGGGGACATGTGGATGTATTACAGTGGGGGGAACATGTGGATGTATTACAGTGGGGGGACATGTGGATGTATTACAGTGGGGGGGACATGTGGATGTATTACAGTGGGGGGACATGTGGATGTATTACAGTGGGGGGGACATGTGGATGTATTACAGTGGGGGGAACATGTGGATATATTACAGTGGGGGAGATGTGGATATATATATTTTTTTGTTGATCCGAAAATGATCCGAAAATGATCCGATCCGTGACTCTGATCCGAGGAACGATCCGAACCGTGAGTTTTTTGATCCGTTGCACCCCTACTGTGTAATCAGCGGGTTCTGGAGGACATAGAGTCCGCTGTGGCTCTCACTGTGTATAATCACAGCAGGCGTGGGTTGCTGGCGGTGCGCATCCCAGACCTGAAAGTGTCAGAGAGCGGCTGCCCTGCTGCAGTATATCCAATTGGGGATATTTCACTGCACCTTTCCCAGAGCCAAAACAGGAAGCGAGATGAAATCACTCCAAAGCCAGGGAACCCCAGTTGTCACCAGGGTCTCCAGAACCAATGTCCCAATGGGAAGATTTCCCTTTCTTTCTGTTCTGGGGACAACCCAAAATTTGGAGTTTTCTTGTGCTTTCACTTTTGAAGAGAACAGAAAACAGGGCAAATTGAGAGGGCAATTCCCCTTAAAGGCTAATGGTCACTTTTAACCACTTCAATACCGGGCATTTTCACCCCCTTCCTGCCCAAGTCAATTTTCAGTTTTCAGCGCTGTCGCACTTTGAATGACAATTGTGTGGTCATACAACACTGTACCCAAATGAATTTTTTATATTTTTTCCCCACAAATAGATCTTTCTTTTGGTGGTATTTGATCACCTCTGTGTTTTTTTATTTTTTGCGCTATAAACAAAAGAAGAGCGACAAGTTTAAAAAAAAAAAAAAAGCAGCACAATATTTTTTACTTTTTGCTACAATAAATATCCCAATTAAAAAAAAAAAAAATCCTCAGTTTAGGCCGATAGGTATTCTTCTACATATTTTTGGTAAAAAAAAAAAAAATAAACAAATAAATTGCAATAAGCGTATATTTATTGGTTTGCGCAAAAGCTATAGCGTCTACAAAATAGGGGATAATTGTATGGCATTTTTATTATTATTTTTTCTTACTAGTAATGGCGGTGATCTGCGATTTTTATTGTGACTGTGACATTACGGCAGACAGATCGGACACTTTTGACACACACACAAAGCATGTCTCATCTGCATTCAATTTCCTACCTCCACTTTTGTTGAGGAAAAAAAAACAAAAACAACGTTCTCCTCTGGGTGATCACTGTACATTACAAGGATTTAAAAAAAACTTTGTTGCAGATTCCTACCTTTTGTTATTGTGAAGTAATCCCTGTGTGTTTGCCTGTGTCCTCGTAGTAAATGAATCTAATGGGAGTGGTTTCATAATTATCAACCAGCTGCTGCACCTGCAGGGCTCTGAGGAAAATTGCAGGGTCTGTATCCCTTTAGAGGTGATTTCCTATTGCAGTTTTGTCGCAGGGGATGCCCGAAACCTGACTTGTATCTTAGTGCAGACATCTGGGAAAATCAATCAGCCAATCACACAAGCAGGAAATTATTTGGGGGGGGGGGGGGGTTATGTGCATATTCTGTGTACAGAACACCTCCAGGTAGCCATATTGTAATATAAAGAAAATGACAGAGCTGCAGATTGAAAAGGAAAGGTCATTCAGGACCTGTTCACAACACAAAAACGCACTCCAGGTCCATTCCAGATGTGTTTTCTGCATGCACATTTTTAACGCGTTCTCAGCTGCTTTTTTCTACACCCCCCCCCCCCCCCCAACTGTACCGGAGTTCGGTGCATTCTTCAAGCGTTTTACTGCATTCCAGTACAACCCAGTGTAGGAAAAATTCAGCATGTTCTACTTTTTTTCTGGAACTGGGAAGCCCCAGAACTGACCGTATTGATGTGATCTATTCCATTGGTAACCATATAACCTACTTTCAATGCACTTTTGATGCAGGGGAAAAAAAAAAAAAAAACACACACACACTGGACTGCATGTGGTGTGAACTGGCCCTCAATTAAAATATGACTGGAGTCGCAATTGTATATGCTATATTATTTTTTGTTATTTTTTTCCCCCCATGAAAGTGTAGTTATTCTTTAAAGAGGAACTGCAGTCTGCTCACATAATTTGTAATAAAAACATCTTTGCCTTTCTGAAGCTTCCCTCCAACCACTTTGCATATTATTTTATATTTTACTGCGATTCTTTACTTGCCAAATATGCTGCAGATATCTCCCTCCACTGAACCTGGCTGCATCCATTTTAACTGTGGGCAGGTAAAGCTGCTGCCTGTTCACTTCCTGGATTTACACAGAGGCACACCTGCTCTGCAGCTCTCATTGGCCCTCTTATGACTCACCCCCCCCTCCCCCCCAGCAGAGCAGTGTATGTCATACGCCTAGGCTTTTTATCAGACAAGAAACAGGAAGTGGGCTGTATAAGGTATTTACTGGAGGAAAAAAAATATGTTTTATTATCCAAAGTTAAAACAACAAGGGCAGAAGGTTTAATAGATGGAAAGATGAAAATGAAGGTCCGCTGAATTTAACATATCAGCCTCTTGCAGTCCCTGTATACAGCAGAGCTGGGGGGGGGGGGGGGGGCAGAAGCAGCACAATGAGACAATCAGGTGTAATGCAATGTAAGGAGCCATGCTAATGGGAGGAGGGAGCAGAGTGAGAGAGGAGTGTGCTGCTTCTCTTTTCACTGTCCAGTCAGAGTTGTGAGGGGTAAGTGGTTGAGGGGAAGTGATAGTGCAGTAGAGAAACAGAGCCCCCTCCTCTGCTAGGCAGAGCTGTATAACTTTCAAGACAGGATGGACAGACATACAAGCCCTTTGTCAGGTAAAGCATCTCCCTTGTATGCATTCCATCTGCTTGTTTGGAGCTACTACCTTTAAATACTCTCCAACAAAGGCCTCTTCTGATGGCAGTCAGTATGTGGTGCCCCATTGGCGGCCCCCATCTATACACAGCCAGTCCCCTCTACATACAGTACGCCATCATGTGTGCCAGATAACTAAGAACAGCCACATCCCTACTACTTACCTCCCAGGCCCTCCATAAACCGGTGAGCACCCGGGAGGTGCCACTGACGTGTCTACTTGGCGAAAGGGCACCGGTGTCTATCCGGGTCTAGGTCCGGAACAGAACACTTCCGCTCAGCATCTGCCGGGTGTACAAACATGGCGTCCCCATGACTTCCGGTAACCTGGGTTTCAGCCCATTGCCTCCTGATTGGCAGGCGATGTTTGGCGAACTTGTAAGTGTTTTAGGGCCGCGCGTGCGCAGTACTAAATCTAGAAGCGGGGACGCGCCCTTGAGCGGGCACGGCGCTGCGGCTAACCCGTCGAAGAATTCTCCTTCAGTGGCTCTTCTACGGTGAAACGAGCGAGTGGGAGCCCCGGAGAGCGCGCTCCTCAGTGGGTCGTCTTGTCAGCTCGTCCTTCCCTCCCCTCCGTGATGTGGCTCCGCCCCCCTTGTGTCCGCCATCTTGCGGCCGGTGACTGAGGCGATCTCAGCCCTCTGACAGAAGAACGGAGAAGCGGAGAGGAGAAGCGTGCGCCGCACTCTGCACTGCCGGCCTCTCCGGACACTGAGCGCTGAAGGCGGACCCGGGTGAGGGGGCTCGGAGCCCGAGGACAAAACTTCCTCCATTGGCCGTACGTGTCTTGTTCTCTTCATGGCTGCGGGTTATGGGGGGGTCTGTGTGCCCCCAATTCACTGGGGGGGAGGGGAGGCCTGACCTCACCATCAGGGGTCAGAGGTCACCTGGAGTCTCCCCCCACATTGGATCCATAGTCCCCTCTGTCCTCCAATCATGTGCCCATCATAGAAGTAAACAGGGAATTCTTCTTCTCAGGATTGGACAATAGACGGGAATATTCGTCCAATGTATTCTGTGACCAATAATAAAGCCGTATTCTCCCCCCAGAGGTCCCAGTCCAGGGGGGGGGGGGGGGGCAATCCTCTCATCTCTCTCATATGTGGAAAAATTGTTTGGTTTTTTTCGCTAGAAAGCCCCCCCACAAACATTATATATGTGTTTAGGCAGAGGCCCTGCAGAATAAAATGGTGGCTGTTGCCTATTTACCGTCACACAAAACTTGTGCTTGCGGGTTTGGTAAATGCATTTTTTTTTTTTTGAGAAAAGTACACTTTTAATGAGTTTTGACCACTTGATCTCTGTAAGGTTTACCCCCCTTTCATGACCAGGCCATTTTTTGCGATACGGCACTGTGTTATTCTAACTGACAATGTCTATATGTAGTTAAAGTGATTGTAAAGGTCATATATATTTTTTATAACAAACCTATCATGCGTATCTCTGCTGTGCAGCTCGTTTTGCACACAGTGGCCCCGAACCTGCTCTTCTGGGGTCCCCCCGGCGGCTCTCCCTGCATCTGATTACCCCCTGCGAGAAGTGCTTCCCTGAGGGGGTTGTCTTACGGGCGCGCTCCTGAGTCCAGCATTTGGTGATCATAGAGGCCCCCGACGCTCGTGTCATTGGATTTGTTTGACAGCAGCGGGGGCCAATGGCTGCACTGCTATCAATCTATGCAATCAAGAGCTGAGAACCCCGGGCAGAGGGACAGCGTGTCCCCGCCGGGTCAAGTTCGAGGGTTCAGGTAAGTAAAACAGGGGCCTGGGGGGCCGATCATTGACAGGTGTTTTTTCACCTTAATGCATAGGATGCATTAAAGTGAGAAAACGCATACCTTTACAACCCCTTTAAGGGGTCAACTCCAGAATTTAAACATTACAGCACCAGTGTCCCCATAAAAGGTATAGAAAATGAAGAGTAGTGGGGATGGGACTTTATAGGTGCAATTAGAACAAAGACATACCAACTTGAATAAAATCACAATTTATTAAAGTTACAAGGGTACATAAAAACAATATTATACAATACGTGAATAGCTTTATGGTCATTCAGGACGTGTTATTGTAGCTCCTATAGTTGTTCCCACATCTTAATCCTACATGTTTCGCCGTATGGCTTCCCTCAGGACAAACGTAGTTTTGTGACTTCTATATGAATGAAAAGAAAGCGAATTACAAACAATACATGTAATGTTGTATCAGTGAATACCAACACTATACATAACGTATACAATAAATTTTATCTATGAATGCATCTTATCCATTGGCAAAAGTTCCCTAAATGGAGACATACCTAAATGATAGAAAGTAAAATCCACTTTAACCACTTCAGCCCCGGAAGGATTTGCCCCCTAATGACCAAAGCATTTTTTGCGATTCGGCACTGCATCGCTTTAATTAACAATTGCGTGGTCGTGCAATGCTGTGCCCAAATAAAATTGCTTTTTTTTTTTTTTCCCCACAAATAGAGATTTATTTTGGTGGTATTTGATCATCTCTGCGGTTTTTATTTTTTGCGCTATAAACAAAAAAAAAAGAGACAGTTTTGAAAAAAAAAAATTTTTTTTTTTTACTTTCTGCTTTAATATCCAAAAAAATATAAACAAATTTATTCATCAGTTTAGGCAAATATTTATTCTCCATAATTTTTGGTAAAAAAAAATTGCAATAAGCGTATATTTATTGGTTTGCGCAAAAGTTATCACGTCTACAAACTACGGGATCGATTTAGGAACTTTTTTATTTTTTTGTTATTACTGGTAATGGCAGCGATCAGCAATTTGTAGCGGGACTTCGACATTGCGGCAGACCAATCTGGCCCCAAATTACACTTTTAGGGGACCAGTGACATTATTGCATTGATCAGTGCTATAAAAATGCATCGACCATTCTGCCTCCTCCTCTTTGCCGCGTTCATGGGCCGCCGGCGGACATAGAGTCTGCGGGCACGCTCCCGCAGACTCTATGCAGGCGCGCCCGCTATCCTGCTTTTATGGACTGACGTACAGGTACTTCAGTTTGCACAGGAGAGCCATTCTGCTGGTTGGCAAGTGGTTAACTGACAATGACGCAGACGTGCAACGTTGTACCCAAATAACATTTATATCCTCTTTTTTTTTCCCACAAATAGAGCTTTCTTTTGGTGGTATTTGATCCCCAGTGCGTTTTTATTTTTTGTGCTATAAACAAAAAAAAGACAGACCATTTTGAAAAAAAACCCCAATATTTTTTACTTTCTGCTATAAAACGTATCCAGTTAAAAAAAAAAAAAAAAGGTAAAAATCGAATTTCTTCATCAATTTAGGCCAATATGTATTCTGTTATATATTTGGTAAAAAAAAAAAAAAAAAAAAACCCAATAAGTGTATAGCGTCTACAAACTATGGTGTGTGTGTGTGTGTGTATATATGTGTGTGTGTGTATATATATATATATATATATATATATATATATATATATATATATATATATATATATATATATATATATATATATATATATATATATATATATATATTTATAACTTCTTTTTTTTAATTTTTTTTTTTTTTTTTATACTAGTAATGGAGGCGGTCAGCAACTGCGATATTGTGGCGGAACAATTTGACACTAACTGGGATTTTGTTGTAACCAGTGACACTAATACTGTAATAATAACACTGGCTAAGAAGGGGTTACTCATCTAGGGCAATCAAAGGTTTAAATGTGTGCCTAATGTGTTTTTGTGTATGTAATGAGGTGCTTTTTAAGGGATGTGCTGGATTTTCACTTCCCCACTGACAGGATGGAGCTCTGCCTTGTTTACATCGGCAGAACTCTGCCCAGTTTGTCTCCTTGGCAATCAGCGGGTGCCAGTGGACATCCATTGGCCGGCACCCACTGATCGGCTTCTGACTAATCGCAGCACAAGCGGTATGCCAGCGCCCCCTACCCGAAAGTGCAGAATCACGTGTGTGTGTGTGTGTAAATGTAAAAAAAAAAAAATATGTATTCTGCACAGAACAGCCACCATGTAGCAGTAAATCTGTGGTCAACAAGTGGTTAAAGTGATACTAAACCCACATCATAAAAAAACTATCAAATGGTGTATTACATGCTGTTCATACTCACTAAGTCACTGAGATTTGTTTTCTGCGTTCTGCAAAAATCAGTTTTATCCTGCTGCTTTTTATCTCGCCCTTCTGTCCATGTCCCCAACGCGGTTGGGGATTTTGCTAAGCAGAGTTGGCAGCTCTGCACATGCTCAGTTTTCAGTTTTCTATGCTGAGCATTTCCCCCCCATCGCATCTGAACAGCCCATGTAAAAAATAGTTACACGGTGTTAAATGGCAGACCACTCTCTCCCTCCTCCATGACCACTAACCAGCTAAACACAATGGGATCAGGACATTGCATGTAGATTATTGGAGGCTTTACCTCCCTCTTATTCTAAGATGCAGGCTGGAGGGGTGTCACAACTTTGATTGGCAGAAATCCACCCACAACAAGTCATTGCCAAAAATGCTAAAGATTTAAAATATATGTTTGCATGATGATTTAAGCAGTTTATTGATATATTTATTATTATTTTTTTTACTCTGGCTGTTTTTGTTTTGAACATGTGACCATCAGCAGAGGACTAGAATATCCTCCTGCTCATGTTTCCCTGCAGACAGGCTGCAAAAGATTTGGGTCATGTGACAGTAGTATATTGATTAGGAAAAGAGTACTTAGATGTTTATTTTTATTAAAATAAATTTAGGTCAAAATGTATTCTGCTACATTTCTTTGAAATTAACCTGAATCAGTGTTTATTATTTAATCTGTAGAAAACTATGATGTATATCTAAAAATTGATCAATCCTCATGTACTGACACCTCCATTTCTTGAGGCCCAAAGATGACAGGACAGTACAAACATCCCCCAAATGACCCTGAGGGCAGAGGCTGGCGAAGGGTCCCGCGCAGATAGACCGGGGGGGGGGGCGCGGGCGGAGTGCGGGGCTGCACTAGGCAGTGTGGCGTCTGGCTTCCAACCTGCATCCTCTTCCGGGTCCCGAGTGGCGGGTGACGTCACTGCCGGACGGGGCGGGACTTCCGGTGGTGTGCGGCAGCTTCTAGTTCCAATTGTTGGAGCGCAGTAGGGGGGGCGGCCTCGTTGGGTGCATTTCTGGTCCTCGCAGCGGCGAAAGGACCGCAAAAATTTTAAATAAAAGACTGCCGAACGTTGGCTGGAACCCTGGGAGAGATGGAGCCGGAGAAACCGGCGTGAGCAGGAGCCACAAGCACCTGCCAGACCCAGGTAGGAGAGGCAGTGGCCTCTGTTAGTTAATCTGGGCCATGTATGTTTCGTCCCCCCCCCCGTCCCCCCCCCCCAGCCTTCCTCAGATGACTTCTCTGAGTAGTGTGGGTTTGATTGTACAGCAGTGATTTTGTGGGATATGGTTTTTGTTCGTTGACTGTTTTGGGATCTGTGGGGGGGGGGGAGATCCAATCTGTAAATGTATTGAAGGTATGTTTTATCTGCTTGGTGTATTTTCAGACAAAAGTTAAAGAAAAGACTAAGCGTGCCCCCCCCCCCCCCCCTTAAGAAAAGATGTGCTTCAAGTAAAGCTTCCCTTAGGGAGTCTTGGACCAAGCCTTTTGCAGGTCTTTTGGTCATAGAGGAGACTTCCACTAAAGCACCCTCTGCCCAACCTAGTGAGATGCTCACTTCATTGTGGAAAAAGTTGGAAGACTCCTTTCAGTCCTTCCGCTCCTATCTGGACAAACGTCCGGTGGCACAATAAACAGAGGGTTCTCCACCATGTCCTCACACATCCTCTGTAGATCGTAGAGTGGTTAGTGAGTCGGAGGAGAAAAATGGGTCTTCGGGTTCAGAGGAGGGGGAAGGCGAGGAAAAAGAGGTATCTTTCTCCCGTTACAGGTTGTTTTTGGAAGAGGTAGACAACCTTTTAAAGACCATACACACGACCCTAAATATCGAGGATAAGACCCAATTGTCACTGCACAACAAAATTTATCAGGGTATGGATGAGGTCAAGCATTGGGATGTTCCTGGTGTACAAGTTGTTAACAGAGGCTATAAAGAGGGAGTGGAAGGACCCAGAGAAGGGCCCCCTTTTTCTCCAGGTCTCTTAAACTGCGATTTCCTTTTGATGAAGATAGCGCGCAAGTTTGGAATAGGAGACCTAAACTTGACACAGCTTTCTCGCAAGTATCACTTAAAGTGGAGGTCCACCCTGAAAAAAAAATGCACCAAAAAATACCTAAAAACACAGAGGAAAAGAAAAAAAAAATGTTTTACTTACGTGAAATGGCTGTTGCTAGGAAGTCTTCCTAATCTGCCTCTTCCTACACCGTGGTGATCTTCAGTCTTCTGCTCCCCGCATTGTCTTCTGGGGAATGGGGCGCGGAGTGTTATGGGAACTGTGTGTGTCCCATTCACAAAGCGCCGCGCCGCTCGCGCATGCGCAGTAGGAAACTGGCAGTGAAGCTGCAAGTCTCCACTGCCTGTTTCCCTTACCTAGGATGGCGGTGAAGGGGCCGGGAGCCGAGGGACGGGTCGTCCTCAGGCGGCCGACATCGCGGGCACCCAGGACAGGTAAGTACTTAGTCACCAGCTACAGTGTTTGTAGCTGCTGACTTTTAATTTTTTTTTTTTAAGACGGAATCCCGCTTTAACACCGACTTAGCTTTTAAGGTCATGGGGGTCTTGAAGGACACTATGGACAAGAGGGCTGATTCTTTGTGAAAGAAGGCTTGGGATTCTACGCTATCCAATCTCAAACCAGCAATGGCATCCACAGTGGTAGCCAGGAATTTAGAACACTGGAACAACTAAAAGGCCATATTGAGGCAGGGACCTCTCACAAAGATTTGCTGGATACTCTGCCAGTCCTACAAAAGGCAGTAGGTTACATGGCAGATGCCTCGGCTGAGTCAGTGAGGATGTCCGCAAGATCTTCAGCTTTGATTAATTCAGCAAGATGAGCTTCGTGGGTAAAAACCTGGCTGGGCGATTCAGCATCCAAATCGAAGCTGTGTGGCCTACCCTTTGAAGGGGATCTGGTTTTTGGCCCTGACCCTGAGGCAGTCCTGGACAGTACAGCGCATAAGAAAAAGCCTTTCCAGCCAAAAAGAAAGTTGCACCGCAAACTAAGAAAATGTTTCGTCCTTTTCACCAGACCCGGGATACAAAGGAAATGGGACAGAAGAAACCGTGGTGGTCCCAAAGGGGTCGGGGGGACTGGGGTGTTTTTGTCCCCCCAGCCAACCTGCAAAAACCCAGTGACTGTCTCCCGACTGTGGGAGGAAGGCTGCAGTCCTTTTTCCCACAGTGGGAAGGGGTGACATCAAGCTTGTTTGTTCTCAAAGTTATCTCAGAGGGCTACGCGCTGGAGTACTCAGAGAACCCATCGTCTTGGTTCTATGTGACGCAGGCCCCCAAAGATCAAGAAAAATCTATGGCGATGACAGCACCCTTGCAGGTGTTAGGTAATCATCCCAGTGCCCAGGAAAGAGGAGGGACTAGGGTGCTATTCATTTTCTAGTAAAAAAAACAGTCGGCAAAGTTCAGGATTATACTGAATTTAAAGATCTTGAACAGGTCCATCCGATACAAAAAGTTCTGTATGGACACAAAATATTTAGTGAGAAAACTTCTTCCCCCTGGGGTGTTTTCTAGCCTCTATAGATCTGAGACGTGTATTTACACATACCCATAGCTCCAGCGTCGTAGAGGTATCTGCGTTTGGTGATCAGAGCAGGGGGGATAGTGTCACACTTTCAGTTCAGGGCCCTCCCATTTGGTCTCTCCTCTTCTCCAAGGATCTTCACGAAGATTATGGCAGAAGTGTTGGTACTGCTTAGGCTGGAGGGAGTCTCGGTGGTACCTTATCAGGATGACATCCTTTTATTTGCCTACGCAAAGGACCTGCTGAACAAGGATTTGAGAAGGGTGCAGAGCCATTTTAGAAAATTTGGAGCAGGGAAAAATCAAACCTAATTCCCTCTGAGGATCATTTTCCTGGGGTATACCATCGACTCAGTACAGGAAAGTATTTTACCCCCAGAGGAAAAAATTATAAAGGTGCAGGCCGCAGTAAGGAAAGTACAGACAAATTTATCTGTTACAGTTCGGGCAGCTATGTCCACGCTGGGCTTCTCACAGCCTCAATCCTAGCTGTTCAGTGGGCCCGCCTCCATTCGTGATTCCTCCAGCAGGTGATTCTACAGAATTGGGCATATGGAGAGTCTCTTGAGAAACCAGGATTCCCTCTCCAGTCAAGAAGTTGTGGTGGTGGTGGAGGAGGCAAGAGAATTTCAACAAGGGTCTGTTCTGGACCTTTCCCGAAGCAAAAGCTTTAACAGATGCAAGCTCCTGTGGGTGGGGGGCACATCTGCACAATAGAATGGCCCAAGGGTCCTACAGTGGAGGAATCCAGAAGGTCCTCCAACTGGAGGGAACTGAGGGCCATTGCTCTGGGGCTGTGGGCCTTCAAAAAGATTATTAGGGACCAAGATATCCAGGTGTTGTCAGACAATGCTACGGAGGTGGCATACATCTTAAGGCAAGGGGGCACAAGAAGCAAGTGTTTTCTAACCTTGGCCTTACAGATTATGACTTGGGCGGAGGACAACTTGGCATCCTTAACAGCAATACACCTGAAAGGCAGCCTAAACCAGATAGCAGACTTCTTAAACAGAAGAAGGGTGCTAGAATCAGAATGGAGTCTAAATACGGAGATTTTTCAGAGGATAGTAGGCAGATGGGGTGTTCCCCAGGTAGACCTGTTTGCATCTCAAGCAAATGCAAAAGTTCCTGTCTACTTTTCTCTGAACAGGCAGGACCAAGCGGCCGGTCAGCGCTGGACCTCATCAGTGCCACCTATCAGTGCCCATAACTGCGGCATATTCTTGCCTCCTCATCAGTGCCACCTAATCAGCGCCCATAAGTGCAGCATATTCTTGCCTCCTCATCAGTGCTGCCTCATCAGCACCCATCAGTGAAGGAGAAAGATTACTTATTTACAAAATTTACTGACCAAAAGTTTTGAAAAAAAAAAGTTTTTCTTAGTTTCGGTCTTCTATTTTTTCCTAAAAAACAAAAAAAAAAAAACAACAAAAAAAAAATACAAACCAGTTATTTAAATACCACCAAGAAAGCTCTATTTGTGTGAATAAAATTATAAAAATTTCACATGGTAACAGTGTAGCATAACAGCATAATTGTCATTCAAAGTGTGACAGCGCTGAAAGCTGAAAAATGGCCTGGGCAGGAAGGGCCCATGTAAAAAATTACATGAAAACGTTCCTAAAAATTTTGAGGGGAAAAAAAAAACACACACCAAGGTAATCTTCAGTCTTCTCCTTGCGTTGTGTTCTGGGGAATGGGGCGCGGTGTGTTCTGGGAACTATGTGTGTCCCATAGCACAGCGCGCCCCATTCACAAAGCGCTGTGCGACTTGCGCATGCACAGTAGGAAACGGGCAGCGAAGCTGCAAGGCTCCATTGCCTGTTTCCCTTAGTTCAAATGGCGGCGCCGAGGGACGAGTCGGCCTCGGGCGGCCGACATCGCGTGCACCCTGGATAGGTAAGTGTGCTTATTAAAAGTCAGCAGCTACAGTGTAGCTGCTGACTTTTAATTTTTTTTTTTTTTCAGCTGGGCCACCACTTTAAGGATCAGAGTGGAATCTGGCACAATATATATATATATATATATATATATATATTTATTATTATTATTATTATTATTATTATTATTAGACATACTATAAGCTTGACAAATAAGAACCTTCAAAGGCAGCACAAGTCTCCTTTAACTCTGCCATCACTGTTTTTGTATTTTTTGCACTTGTCTAAAAAATAGTTTTAGCCCTGAAGAGTGCATGAACTTTTTTGACAAAATGTATATATCTTCTGAAAGCAGACATACTGTGTGCTGCTTTTACTTTATTATTTGGCTGTTTTTCTCCCTGCTTTGTAGGGAGAAGAAACAACCATGTGGCTGTTCCCTGTGTTTTTGAAAGTTGTGTGTGTGTGAGTGATTGGACACAGCCGATCAGCTGACTTCAGCTAAAATTGGTGGCAGAGATGGGCTGCCAAGCTTGTGCTATGTCCAATTGCAGCATGGGTCGGCAGGAGGCATGCACTCCGTCTGACCCAGAAGAAAGGGCCAGTGTATGGGTAAGTGATTATGCCTGCACCTGTCGCCCGCTTGCAGTATATTTGCTGTGAGCAGTCAGCAGGTGGTTAAAAACCTTGGACTCTTGGAGGTTTGTTTGGCACTCTCATGGATTGTAAACGGATTCTGAACTCGTGGTTCTTTTCCTGTTTCTTCATGGCTCGTTCATCCAGGTGTGTTGAACTTTACCGGGCAGCCTTGCTAAGCTCAGACCCAACACATGGACAAGACAAATGCTTTGTGTTCTATTTATTCACATCACTGTGGTGAATAAACATAAATGTAATGTTATTTTGTGACATTTCAGTAAAGTGTGCTGTAATCAGTGTATTGGCACCATGTACTGCACAGCACAGCACACCCCAGCAGCATTATAATGCTACCAGTATGAGTACATGGCCCTCTTCTGCGGAGTACAGATCGGTACGCGTTTTTCTTATTTTGTTTTTACAGGTTTCACCCTTGTTCACAACCCCATTACACAATCTCCGCTCCCATAATACATGTCCTTCCTTATCCCAATGTTTCATCCATTGCTCAACACCTAGGGTGCTGTGTGCTGTGGAGTATGCGGAGCCAATATTGTGGCCTACATTTTGGTCATTCGACGACTGCTTTTGGATCCTTTTTACGCTAAATTATACTCTTCTTCTTTTCTTTTTTTTTTCTCCAAAAATAATCCAAAAAAAACACTACTTAATGGCCCTGTAATCTATATTTCATTATTAGATATAAAAGGCCATATAGTGCCACACCCCACTTACGATAATTACAAAGAACTCTAGAGGGTTAAACCCCTAATTATATTATGATATTTTTAAGGCACAACTTACACAATATTTGAAAACTGTACAAAAGTTTATTACAAAACATTAAAAACCGTAACCCATTAAAATGTCCATGGGTATTATACAAAACCTTTCAGTGTACTTGCACATGCTCCTTCAATGAACTGCTGAAGTGGATTTCTATCCAAGAAATGCGTTGAGGGTGTTGGAGCTCTCTGTAATCTGCTGTACTGTTATTATTGTCATTGTATAATTATATGTGAAGCTTTAACTGAACATCTTACCACATTCTTTTGTGGAAAGGTTTTGTATGATGCCCATGGACATTTTAATGTTTTGTTTAACCATTTGCCGCCCGCCAAATGACGTCGGCAAAGTGGCTGTGTTATCCTGACCGGACATCATATGACGTGGTCAGGATAACAAGCCGCTGCGCGCCCCCAGGGGTGCATATCGCGACGATCGGTCTGACACACCGCAACTCCGATCTAGGTAAAGAGTCTGACATAATCTTTACTACGTGATCAGCTGTGTCCAATCACGGCTAATCACGATGTAAATAGGAAGATCGGCTTTTCCTCACTCCCATCTGACAGACGTGAGTAGAGGAGAGTCAGTCGGCTGCTCTCCTGACGGGGGAGTCTGTGCTGATTGTTAATCAGCGCAGGACCACCAGGATGGCCACCACAATGGACCACCAGGTATGCCACCCTAGACCACCAGGGAAATGCCAATCGGTGCCCAGGCAGCTGCCAATCAGTGCCAATGGAAAAATGCCTGCCAGTGCCATCAGTAAAATCTACCAGTGCCCAGCAGTGCCGTCTATCAGTGCCACCCATAAGTACCCATGAGTGCAGGCTTTCAGTGCCGTCTATCAACGCCCATTAGTGTCACCTGTCAGTGCTGATTATCATTGCCCATTAGTGCCGTCTCATTGGTGCTGCCTTATCAGTGCCCATCAGCGCAGTTTATCAGTGAAGGAGAAAAGTTACCTATTTTCAAAATTTTATAACAAAAACAAACTTTTTTTTTTTCAAAATTTTCGGTCTTTTTTTATTAGTTTAGCAAAAGATAAAAAACACAGAGGTGATCAAATAACACCAAAAGAAAGCTCTATTTGTGAGAACAAAATGATAAAAATTTAGTTTGGGTACAGTGTAGCATGACCGCGCAATTCTCATTTAAAAAGTGACAGCGCTGAAAATTGGCCTGAGCAGGAAGGTGCGGAAGTGCCCCGTATTGAAGTGGTTAATAACAATTGTTTAACAAGTTGTGCAGTAAAAATGCCGTCATAATTTGGGGGGGGGGGGTTTAACCCTCTAGATTTCTTTGCAATTATCTATTAAGTTTTCTCAGTGTTTTTCTGCCTGCTTGTAAGGTCCTTTGTGACCTCCAATTCTTTTACCCTCTTACTTTGTTTGCAATGAGCACACTAGATGTGATCATATGCCTTCTGTATGCGTACTACAAATCCCATAGTCCATTATGGAATAAAAGCAGGAGTGGCTACGTTCCTACATACAGTGGGACCATGGAGAACTATGCCCACCCTTTTCTGCCCACCTCCGCCATTCAAGGAAGATATACTACAGCTTTTATGAATGAAATGCCATCAATGAATGAAGGAAGGGTGGAAGAATGAAAGGTCTGCCTCCTCCTTTCATAGATCGCATGTCATTCGTGGAAACTTTAGTATAGCTTCTATGCATGGGGAAGGAGGGGGGACAGGAAGGAGCGATTGTGGCATTCTCGATGAGCGCATATGACAGGTCCCTCAGCTGGTATTTAGGAAGTGTGGGGTGTGAAAATAATGAACATACAAACTCGCCTATGTGGCTGCAGCATCGTTCCAATGTTTGAACTGTCCCCCACTGGGTCTTAGCCTGAGAACTGAGCAATCGTCTTCGCTGAGCACTGTCTGTCACTGGCTCTCTGCTCTGTCCCTCCAGTGCTCACTGTAGTGTCGGGTTGTGGAGGAGGGGGAGCGGCTTGGGGCGCTAAGAGGCTGAGCCAGCTGCTGGTCGGGCGCTGGGTGAGCTTTGTGCCAACAGCGGTCTCTAGCTCATTGTTGGCTGAAACTGGGTCACAGGAGTGCAATATTAAGTGACCCAATATGACTAATGCCGCGTACACACGATCGCCCATTCCAACAACAAAAACCATGTTTTTTTTCCGACGGATGTTGGCACAAACTTGTTTTGCATACACACGGTCGCACAAAGTTGGTCGGAAATTCCGAGCGTCAAGAACGCAGTGACGTACAACACGTACGACGAGCCGAGAAAAATTAAGTTCAATAGGCACTTGGCGTCGGAATTGTGTACACACTATCGGAATTTACGACAACGGAATTTGTTGTCGGAAAATTTGAGAACCAGATCTCAAATTTTGTGCGGCGGAAATTCCGATGGAAACTGTCCAATGGAGCCTACACACGGTCGAGATTTCCAACAAAAGGCTCCCATCGAACATTTTCCGTCGGAAAATCCGACCGCTTGTACGGGGCATTAGAAGAGAAGTATGGCCAAACGAGCATTGACCATACTTCTCTTTTAACTCCTGCAGCACTTGGATGATTGCCGGGGGGGGGGGTCTGATGAATTAAAATTTCATCTAAAACCTCCAGACACCCAAAGGACACTTCTTGGGTAACGTCCCCCGTGCTGGTTTAATAAACAAAAAAAGAAAACTTTATGACTAAACGTAGGTTTTAAAAATGTCATAAACATGTTTGGAAAGGGGGAACTAGGGAAAGCAAAACATAAGCAGATTATACTTCAGCTTTAAAGGACATCCCTTGTATTCTGTTTGCCAGTTTTAGTGCCGGTTCACAATGATGTGGTGCTGGAACTGCATGTGATTTGAACAGGAATCGCACCACATTCCTGTTCAAATTACATGGCATTCTTAAGCAGTGAGATTTGAGCCATTCAATCTGTATGACTCAAATTGCACCGCATTCGCACCAAACTCGTGCAAGACCCCCCCCCCCCTTTTTTTTTTCGCCGCACCAGAATCGGATTGCATGGGTGTTCACACCATGCGATCCAATTCTGCAAATCGCACTGCATTTTGCAAAACAATTTTGGGATGTCGTTAACATAACATACACACCCGCATCAGTTCACATGAACGGTGTGATTTCGATGGGCTGCAGAAACCGCATCTAATTCGCTGCAAATTCCACTCTGCATCAATGTGAACCGGCACTCAAAAGATGCATCACTTATGAAATGACTTTACATTAATTGTTGAAAGTCTTATCTTGTGATTTTATTTGACCTCGTTTTTCTGCGCCATAGACCGCATTGAAACTCCTTTATCGCCAACCTGAAGGGAACTGTATTTTAAAGAGCAGTTCCATGTGCAATGTTTTCTGTGAATCGGCTTTTTACTGTACAGATACTGTAGAAATTGAGAATATAAGGAGGACAGTAAATTTAGCTGTTCAATATGATGAGTTGAAAAAAAACATTTTTGATCATAAAGAGTAATGCAGGTTAATAAAATAATGCTTTTTTGAGTTGATGGGGGGGAGGCATTAGAAGCTCTTGTTTGAAGCAGCAGACTGGTATTTTCCTAATGCACACATCCTTACCCCTAGCAGAGCCTGTACCATTCCAGATATAGACGTTGGACTTTGGATTCTTCACTTAGCTTCATCTGAAAGCTGAAACATTATGTTCCCCAGCTTTTAAAGTGTCTTTCAGGTTGAGTTTGCATGTTTGGAAGATAAAATATAGAGAATGACAAAGGCTATAATGTTGGGGTACTTGACCTTCTAATACCTATATAACCACAGTTTTTTGTTTTTATCTTTTTTCTATTCTCTCGTGTTAAAGCAGAACTCTGGGAATTTTGTTTCGCCATGCAGTGGGGCTGTGTCCACACTGCATGGGTTACCTGCTTGTTTTGTCCAGGGCACACAAAAAGGCAATACTTACCCAAACCTTCAATCCACCGGTAAACGGCGCTCCCCTACGTCTATTGGCGGACTGTTCCTGTCGTCCTCATGTCCAGAGCCGATCTATGGGCATGATGACATCGGGAACAGTCCATGCTGAATGCGGTGGGGGCAGGAGTGGCAGGCACTGATCTTGCAGTTGAAGGATTGGCAGATTAGTTAAGTACTGGTATATCTTTTTTCTTCTCACCCCCTAGACAAAAAGGAGCAGTTAATCCGTGCAGTGAGGGCACAGCCCCACTGAATGGGGAAAACAAAAATTTCTCCTGGAATTCTTTAATATTATGTGACTCATCTTGACCTTGGTTACTGAAAGAGTAGGGAATTTCCAGGGTTTTGAAAGCGTTTGCCTTGCCTTGGTGCGATCAAGTGGAAGGGATTATTGTAATACTGTACTGCTCAGGAAATGGACATAGGGGCGTCAAGATGTGTAGCCTCTGAGAGTGGTTTTAAGGATCGGAGGTAGTGGCCAAACCGTTTTTCACAATGATATCATTGAACCTAATTTCCAGCTCACTGCTGGTGATACTGGAAGAGAGGAAATCTCCACACTTTTTTTTTTTTTTTTTTTCCCCCTGATATTACTGGCTGACGATGACAGTCCTGGGGACATAAGAAACTTGTACATATAAAAACACAAGCTGTAAAAGTCTATGTATTATGCAATATAAGTAGTTCATTCTTCTTTTTCTTTTTTTTTTTTTAATTTTTTTTTTTACAGTGATTGTTGAACTTATTGAATTTGTTTCTTGTCTGCTTTAAGTTCTGCTTTAAATGTTTCATATGCAGCCTTCATGTACATATCATTGCTTATTCAACATTTAGTATGGCTATATACAGACTGCAGATACATTTCTCTATACAAATAATACATTTGCTTGGTTCATACACTCAAAAATACTTTCAGTAGTCTGCAGCTGCTGTTGCATTCCCATGGCCATGTACATCTCACTGAGTTTTTCATAGTGCTTACAAATCACAGTGAACTGCTTGTTGCTCACAGATTGCTGTGTAGCAGGGTGGATATAAATCAATCATTTAAAAGAAATCTGCTTTTTTTTTTTTTTTTATTCAAATCTTTTATTTTTTATCAAATGAATTTTAATAAAATGCTTTTGGAGTACAAATCAATCTGAAGATAGTTTTCTATTTAGGCTACGTTAAGGCGCCTTTCACACGGATGGCTGTTCTGCCGCTGTTAAAAGCATATAATATGTTCTGTGAAATTCAAGACTCCAGGCACTGTGATGAGCTGCATTTGTACAATGCGATAACCTTTGTTTATGTGCGTTTACATGCGGCTGCGTTTGGAACATTCTTGCCATTTCTGATGTGCTTCCTGTTGCTTTTCCTGTTGCTGCTGCTATCCACTGGAGAAATAGTACACTGCGATTACCTGCTGTTATGTGCAGATAGCTGCTCTAAATCGCTCCTGGACGCAGTCAATTCTATTCTTTCTACCCGTACCAAACCGCATGTAACTAAATCGCAGCTAAACGCAGTGTGTGAATGGGGCCGTAGAAAAGCATACACCTAACCTGTGTGTGTATTGTTATTGGACAGTTTACCCCGTCCTAAATCCAAGGGAGGGGAGGAGTATCCATGAGTTGTATATCTGTTACATGTGCTTGAATAAAGAGTCTGATGTTTTTTCACCCTACACTGAGTTACAGCTGGTGACTGGGTGGGCTAAAAGGGTCTTGGATCGTGTAGTACCGGACAGAGGAAGCATTTATGTTGGACATAGTCCTGTTGAGGACGGAGGTCCGTTACACCATTGTTTTGTAAATCTACTGTATGTACACTGCAAGCTGTATGATTGAATCCGTTCTGATATCACTGTTTTAATAATCTGACAGCTTATGCTAAATGGGAAACCTTCCTTTTGTTTGCAAATATTAAAGATTCTAACTACCAGCAAGACTGAGTCCTTAAATTTTAAAGAGCACCTGTCATTTCAGATACATCATGGCAGCGCCTGTTAGCGGGCATCCACACTGCCACTGTTCTGTCAAAATTACCAAATTCATTGAGATCTCCAATTGCGTCACTTCTGTTTACTGTAAAGCATCAGTAATTAGAGTTTATGATGACTTGCTTTTTGGCACAACACCAGCAAACTTGTACAATCTGGTACACGAAGAGCTTGCTGTTTTCACAGAACAGCGTGAAAGGAGGAAAAGGTTGTCACCGTCACGGAATTGGTCATTTTGTTGGTTGGTATCGGAGTGGACTAGGGGTGCTGAAATTAATCGCTGCATCGTGATTCGGGTGTCCCCGATGCGGCATCAATGCATGCGACCGTAAAAAACGATTGCCGGGTGATGTCATCCCGACTTGCCCTGCCCCTCCCGGGAGATCGCTCCGAGCGTATTGTTAAATAAATGTGACTGCCCGGCCCGCCTCTGCTCTCATGTCTCGTGTCTCTGCTGATGTCAGCTATCAGAATAGAAGAGAGGCCGAGGATGGCTGAGAATTCCCCGCAGACGTCCGGAGAGACGTGAGAGCAGAGGCGGGCCGGGCAGTCACATCGGGGGTGCCGATGCTCGTGGCTGACGGTTGCGATGACCGCCGGCCACGAGCGATCGTGGGCACGAGAGTCCGAACAGGGACGTGCGTGTGTGTAAACACCCAAATCTGTTCTGTGAGGAGTGACAGATCGTGTGTTCCTAATAGCTAGGAACCACGATCTGTCATTTCCTCTAGGTCAGTCCACTCCCCCTACAGTTAGAAACACACACAGGGAACACAGTTAACCCCTTGATCGCCCCCTAGTGTTAACCCCTTCTCTGCCAGTGACTATTTTACAGTAATCAGTGCATTTTTATAGCACTGATCGCTGTATATTTGTCGATGGTCCCAAAAATGTGTCAAAAGTGTGTCCGCCATAATGTCGCAGTCCTGATAAAAAATCGCAGATCGCTGCCGTTACTAGTTTAAAAAAAAATTATAATAAAAATGCCATAAATCTATCTCCTATTTTGTAGACGCTTTTTGTAGACTTTTGCTCAAACAAATCAATATACGCTTATTGCGGTGGTTTTTTTTTTCCCCAAAAATATGTAGAAGAATACATATCGGCCTAAACTGAGAAAAAATTTGCTATTTCTCTTTTAAAAAATGGGAATATTATAGCAAAAAGTACAAAATATTATGGTTTTTTTTTTTTTTTTTTTTTTTTCAAAATTGTCGCTTTTTTATTTTTTTATAGCGCAAAAAATGAAAACCGCAGAGATTATGAAATACCACCAAAAGAAAACTCTATTTGTGGGGGGGAAAAAGTGTCAATTTTGTTTGGGTACAGTGTCGCACGACCGCGCTATTGTCAGTTAAAGCGACGCAGTGCCGAATTGCAAAAAATGGCCTTGTCATTCTGCAGCCAAATCTTCCGGGGCTGAAGTGGTTAAAGTAGTGAGGTTATTTTTAATTCAAAGCTGAACTCCAGTCAATTGTTTGTTTATTAAAAGTCAGCAGCTACAAAAAAAGTTTATCTTCTAACTTTTAATAAAAAGACACTCACCTGTCCCAAAATCCAGCGATGTGGCCACCCAAATTCTCCCTTCTCTCCCCTGCCTATCCACGGTGCTGGCAATACTACTGTGGGCATCCGGCTGTGACAGCTTGCAGCTTGCCAGCTGGGTGTGCATGTCTCACTGCACTGTCCTGAATGGCTGGGCAATCTTTTGGGACCTGTGATGTGTCCCAGAAGATTGCAGGGAGGAAGGGCTGCCTAGGCGGCCCAAGCGGAAATGAAAGCTCGTCGGTATTTATGATGCATCGCGGAATCGAATTGACCAGATAATCCAAATCGAATCGTGAGACCAGTGAAGATGCGCACCTCTACTATATACCTTGTTTACAGAGCACAGATCTGCGATCACGTGACCCACCGTTTTTCTCCTGTCTTGCATGACAGCTGCAGCGGGTGGGCCGTCTCTCTCTCCTCCTCTCTTCCTGAATGACTTTAGCGGGGGATCCTCGGCCCCGCCCACTGCAGCTTTAATGCGAGAGAGGAGAAAGACGGTGGGCCACGTGATCGCAGATCTGCGCTATGTAAACAATGTATATAGCTGGATTTTTTATAAAGCACAATTACAGGGGGGCATTAGATTCATCAACCAAGAGGATAATGTAAATTGTACCCTGTGGGTTAACAAACACTTTCATGTTTCTTGGCTGTCACTTGTCAACTTGAGTTTTCAGCTCCCTCTATACATTTTTGATAGGATTATAGTCTGGAGACTGGCTGTGCCACTCCATGACCCTAATGTGCTTCTTCTTGAGCCACTCCTTTGTTGCCTTGGCAGTATGTTTTGGGTCATAACAGAATATTATTGTAAGTGGGCAAACTTGCAAAATCTGCAAGGGATCCAGTAATTTTGAAGAGTGGGATGAATCCAATCACCAAATATATTGTGCAGATGTAGAAAGAGTCACTCGTCACCACGTGGTATTGTAGTCTGCTTACCAGAAGGTGTTAAGGATTAGGCATAGATGATAAATTCTCAATAGCATCCAGCAAATCCAGCTCACTGGAACCCCTCATCAGACCACAACATCCGTGGGATTTCCTTCACATATAAACATCTCCCAATGGTCACTTCAGAATTAGGCATTCAGGCATGTAGTCATCATATATCCGAGAAAAGAAAATGAAGGACCCATAGTGAAGCCCGTAATGATAGATAAAATAAACTTTTATTGTAGTAACTTACAGTTGAAGCTTAAAACAGCATGCATCAATGATGGGAACAAACGGCTGCAGCAATCAGCCTACGGATGTCAGCCTGCCTGACATGTTTTTTTATCTATCATTACGGGGTTCACTATGGGTCCTTCATTTTCTTTTCTCGGATATATGATGACTACATGCCTGAATGCCTAATTCTGAAGTGACCATTGGGAGATGTTTATATGTGAAGGAAATCCCACGGATGTTGTGGTCTGATGAGGGGTTCCAGTGGGCTGGATTTGCTGGATGCTATTGAGAATTTATCATCTATGCCTAATCCTTAACACCTTCTGGTAAGCAGACTACATTACCACGTGGTGACGAGTGACTCTTTCTACATCTGCACAATATATTTGGTGATTGGATTCCTCCCACACTTCAATTTCATTTTTGAACTTTTCTGTGCCGCAATAATTTTTATGCATGTGACTTTTTGTTTGTTATCTACGAACTTTGCTGGCCGCTTGCTTTTTTCAGTTCAGCGCAAATGTTAACTTGTTTTATGCCATTATTGATCAAGTAATTTTACCCTCTGTATGTACAACCCCCAGTTCCACAAAATTTTGGGACGCTGTGTGAAATCTACATAGGAAACAGAATGCAATGATTTGAAAATTTTATAAACCCATGTTTTATTCACAATAGAAAATAGAAAACATATTAAATGTTTAAACTGAGAGAATGGACCATTTTAGGGGGAAAAAAATAAGGTAATTTTGAATTTGATGGCAGCAAAACATCCCGAAAAAATTAATGTATACCACGATGTAGCATCCCCCTGTTCTTTTAATGACACTTTGTAAAAGTCTGGGAACTGAAGGGACCAGTTGCTGGAGCTTTGGAAGAGGAATGTTGTCCCATTTTTGCTTAATATATGATTCTAACTGCTAAACGGTCCTGGGTTTTGCTGTTTTTCGTTTTCAAGATGCGCCAAATATTTTCAGTTGGTGTAAGGTCTGGACTGCAGGCAGGCCAGTTAAGCACCTGGACTCTAATGCTATAAAGCAGTGATGGTGAACCTATTTCACATGTGCCACAGCTGACACACCGAGCCCTCTCTGTGGGCACGCCAGGACACCGTTTCCGCGCCCGCCGCAGACCCTTTTTTTTTTTTTTTTTTTTTTTTTTTATTATTGATGAGTCTGATGACTACTCGTCACCGCTGCTTAGTCTCTCCTCCTACCTAGGCTGTATGTGACTGTGTAGGTACGGCCGGGAGCGGCACGGCCCACTTGTCCTAACTATTGCAGTGCGGAGTAATCTCTGAGGGAGGGGCTGGGAGTCTCTATGTGGAATGCCAGGCAGCGTGGGTCATTGATGGAGAACAGGAGGACAGACAACGAACTGGACGGCAGCTCTCCTCAAGCCCAAGGAGCCGACTGAGTCTGTCAGAGGGGTTTATTTACTTAAGGCGAATCCACTTTGCACTACAAGTACAAGTGCAGTCACCGCAGATCTGAGGGGGACATGTAAGGAAAATAGAAAAACATTATTTTTGCTTGTACGTGATTGGCTTTAAAAAAATCAGCAGAGCTTCCCCTCAGATTTACAGCAACTGCACTTCCAAGTCTTGTAGTGCAGAGTGGATTTGCCTTTAGTAAATCAACCCTAGTGTCTGCTGACTCTGAGACTGTGGAGCAGAATAAGTTAACTTATGCGCAGTGTGGACTTGGCACCTCAGCATTAGCCAGGGACAGTCACAGGAGGGAGGGACTGGGAGGTCTGGCCTGGGACTGGGGCCTGCCTGGGGGTCAGTGCAGTGGTCGCCCTAGCGCGGGAGAAAAAAGCACAGAGCTGAGAAGGAGGAGGAAACAAGGAAAGAAGGTGCTGCTGGCCTGGGTACCTACCTAGGTGTTTTAGCATGTGAAATAGATAATATTAATGATTACATGAACTCATTCAGGAAAACATGGGCTGCTGCATCACTAATGCAGATTTGCAGAAGCTGCAGGTCTGTTTGATGCAGTGCCAGGCAAAGCCGTATGTCTGCGGTCTCTGATCGACTCTTGTAATATGTCTTTTGTCGCTGATCGACTCTTGTAATATGTCTTTTGTCGCTGATCGACTCTTGTAATATGTCTGCTGTCTCTGATCCACTCTTGTAGTATCTCTGATCGACTCTTGTAATATGTCTGCTGTCTCTGATCGACTCTTGTAATATGTCTGCTGTCTCTGATCCACTCTTGTAGTATCTCTGATCGACTCTTGTAATATGTCTGCTGTCTCTGATCCACTCTTGTAGTATCTCTGATCGACTCTTGTAATATGTCTGCTGTCTCTGATCCACTCTTGTAGTATCTCTGATCGACTCTTGTAATATGTCTGCTGTCTCTGATCGACTCTTGTAATATGTCTGTGGTCTCTTTTCCACTCTTGTATGTCTGCGGTCTCTGATCCACTCTTGTAGTATGTCTGCGGTCTCTGATCCACTCTTGTAGTATGTCTGCGGTCTCTGATCCACTCTTGTAGTATGTCTGCGGTCTCTGATCCACTCTTGTAGTATGTCTGCGGTCTCTGATCCACTCTCGTAGTATGTCTGCGGTCTCTGATCCACTCTCGTAGTATGTCTGCGGTCTCTGATCCACTCTCGTAGTATGTCTGCGGTCTCTGATCCACTCTCGTTGTATGTCTGTGGTCTCTGATCCACTCTTGTAGTATGTCTGATGGGAGAGCAGCAACCCTGCTCAAAGACAGTGGGGAAAAGTTCTGTCAGGGGACAGGAGGCTGAGTGTGAAGAGATGGAGGCTCCCTTTGAGGTAAAATAAGGGATGCAGGCTGCGCTTGAGGTGACAGATGCTGTCTAACAGTATACCACAAGCAGTCTTTATATAAATGTTATTTTAAATGTATTTGTACTTGTAGGACTAGGCCAGAGAGTATACAGAGTGTTTTTTGATGGTTTTAATTTGAAATTTACCTTGGTGTCCTTCACTAAGGTCTGTACTTTGAAAAATGTCCACCCCAGCCTTGGTCCGTGCCTTCCCTGCACTGACCGGTGTATACCTTTTTTCATAGTGCCCCTCGGCACTTTGAAAAAAATTTGGTTTTGTGTTGCAGTTTGGGCACTCGGGCTCAAAAAGGTTTGCCATCGCTGCTATAAAGCCATGCTGTTGTAATAGATGCAGAATGCTGTTTAGCATGGTCCTGCTTAAAGCGGGATTCCGGCCGTTAAAAAAAAAAAAAAAAAGTCAGCAGCTACAAACACTGTAGGTGCTGACTTTAAATAAGTACTTACCTGTCCTGGGTGCCCACGATGTCGGCCACCCAAGGCCGACCCGTCCCTCGGCTCTCGGGTCCCGGCACCACCATCCTACGTAAGGGAAACAGGCAGTGGAGCCTTGTGGCTTCCCTGCCAGTTTCCTACTGCACATGCGCGAGCGGCGCTCTGTGAATGGCCCCGTGGTGTTCTGGGAACATGCACAGTTCCCAGAAGACAACGGGGTGGCTCACTGAGGAGCAGAAGACGCCGCGGAAAAGGAGGAGGCAGATTAGGAGACTGCCTAGCAACAAGGGTTTAGGTAAGTTTAAATGTTTTTTTTTTTTTAGGATTTTTGGTGTAAATTTTTTTTTCAGGGTGGCCCTCCACTTTATGCATAGTCTTTCCTGAAAGAGACATAAACTGGATGGGAGCATATGCTGCGTTTACAACCTGGATATATCTTTCAGCATTGAGGTGCCTTTCCAGGTGTGCAGGCTACCCTTTCCATTTGCAGAAATGCACCCCTTATAACAGCAGGGATGTAGGCTTTTGAACGGAGTGCTTGTTAGCTGGAAGGTCCCTCTCCATATTACAGGTACTTTTATAGCGCCGTCAATTTACGCAGCGTTTTACATACAGTATATATTGTACATTCACATCAGTGCCTGCATTCAAGGGGCTTCCAATTTTAAGTTCCCTAACTCACATTCATATATACACATACTGTAGTAGGAGCAATTTAGACAGGGTCCAATTAATCTACCACCATGTCTTTGGAGTGTGGGACTAAACTGGAGTACCCGGAGGAAACCCGCACAGGGGGAACATGCAAACTTTGTGCAGGTAGTGCACTTTGCAGCAGAACCATTTTTAATAAGCTTTGGTCCAAAGAAGACCTTCTTCCTTGCATGGTAGAGCTTTACCTTGCATTTTTGGATGGCACGGGGAACTGTGTTCACAGTGATTTTTGGAAGCATTTCTGAGCTCATGCAGTGATGTACATCATTGAATCACGTCTGTTTTTAATGCCGTGTCATCTGAGGACCCGAAGATCACAGGCATTCAATATTGCGGTTTGGCCATGTCCCTTGCACAGAAAGATGTAAAGGATCAAATACCCCCCACGTAAGTACCACAGATGTTGTAGGCAACAAGGAAAAGGATATAAACAAAATTTATATAAATGATTATTTATTAATTTGTAGAAAATATAAAATTATTCAGATGCAGACCTCGCCAGAAATGAAGTTGATAAAAACAGCAAGTTACAAAGCTAGATGCATGGCAATTGTGGATATTCAGCTTGACGCGTTTCAAACATGAAAATAAAGATGAAACTTGTGGGGTTCTTTCATCAGGGACGTTCAAGGCAAGGTGAAATTACCATAGCACATTCTAAACACGCAAAACAGAAAAATAATAATAGAACATACACAGACAAAAAAATGTAAATAATAAACATGAAAATAAAGATGAAAATAACAATGAAAAGCAACAAGGCATGTCCATCATGGATAGAGGGCAAGAAACGGGAGCATCGTTGAGACCGAGATTGAGAGAACATCTACCAATTGGATGAACTTGTATGCTTCAGATCAATTTGATGTTTGCTAGTACTACTTAATTGTTTTCGACATTCTTTGCTGATTATCAGCACAAGGACTTACCTATGCAATTGACCCTAATTATAAGTTCTTTTTCTTTTTTCATTGATATTATCAATGATTAATAATAAAACTTTCTACCGTTCATCTCTAACTCTGGCTGCTATTATGAACACCTGTATCCACTAATGAACGATTTGGGGGGGGGTTCTTCAACAAGTATATATCTATATCAATGATAATACCGTAGTGATAAATAATGGCCGCTTCCTTATGAGCTCTATATTTAAAGATATTATATACTTTCTTCCTTGCAGACATTCTATTGCCAATAGCGTCGCTATTTGCCCCATTTGGGTCTTGTACCATCTTGCATTTAACCACGCAGACCTCTTGGTTACACATAGCCATTAGTGATCCCCATCTCGCACTGCTCCACGGCGTCTGCTGTGACTTTACGGCCGCACCACACCAGCCGACACACTCTCTTTGGAGGTGTAGGCAATTTCAAGTTCACCCAATCGGTAGATGATCTCTCAATCTCAAACTGTGAAATGTGTGGACAATGAAATCCGCCTCTGCCTCACATCAATCCGCGCCTCAGAATCACTCCGCTATCAGATGCAGTAGACCCAAGCAGCTGCCTTAAAATTGAAACATGTAATAAACAATAAGTCTGAAAATCATAAAAAGTGCGTGTCCAATCCTTGACTTGTTAAACTTATTGAGGCAGCGCTAAGTGTCCGATGTTATAAAACACTGTATATAGAACCAATGTTTAAAAAGACAGGAAAGTTCATAATTAAAGATGCAGACTGTGGATGTGAAGGTAAACGTAGAAATCCTTTCACCAATAGCGATCACCGCGTGAGGGGGTCACCCCCCGTGAGATTGCACTCACCACAATATCTATAACCACAGGCCTTTGAATAATGATCTTTAAATCTTTGCCGTCTCCTTAATTCAACCACCAGGTGGTGCAAGACCCTCTCGGTATGTATAACATGGGGAGAGAATGAAATGCCATATAGCGTAATATTGCTTAAGACCGTTTATTAAACAACACACAAAATCACATTCCCCATTTAAAATATGCGTACCAGATAAATATAAAGAACGAGCATTGAAAGGTGCACTGTGCCTGTATTAGCGTCCCCCGGGAGGAGTTCCTGGATGCGAGCTGTACACGGCTAAACCGTTCGCTTCCTGGTTACCTTCCGTGGAGCGCAAACGTCACTTCCGGTTGATTACGACCCTGACGCGTTTCGTCACTTCCGGACGTCATCTACTAATGTATGATGCTCGATTATTATCATATGTTTTTAACCACTTCAGCCCTGGAAGGTGTTACCCTCTTCCTGACCAGAGCACTTTTTTTCAATTTGGCACTGTGTCGCTTTAACTGGTAATTGCGCGGTCATGCAATATTGTACCCAAAGAAAATTTGCGTCCTTTTTTCCCCACAAATAGAGCTTTCTTTTGATGGTATTGCCTCTGCGATTTGTATTTTATTTGCATTTAACTGTGAAAAATCGCTTTCCCAGTGCTGGCAGGGGTCCTAACACATGGTTGTCAATGCTGCTCAAATATCCTCTACGGGATGGCCTGGTGTATTGTGAAGAAACCAGTATTTGGCAGTCGTGATAATTAAACAACTTAAATTGATTGTGTCAGGTGTATTGTTCCAAGTGGCAGGGAGCTCTGGTCCTGGAGTACCTCTCTGTAACAAAGCCAGTTGTGGAAGAGCATTTCACAACTGGCTTTGTTACAGAGAGGTACTCCAGGACCAGAGCTCCCTGCCACTTGGAACAATACACCTGACACAATCAATTTAAGTTGTTTAATTATCACGACTGCCAAATACTGGTTTCTTCACAATACACCAGGCCATCCCGTAGAGGATATTTGAGCAGCATTGACAACCATGTGTTAGGACCCCTGCCAGCACTGGGAAAGCGATTTTTCACAGTTAAATGCAAATAAAATACAAATCGCAGAGGCAATACCATCAAAAGAAAGCTCTATTTGTGGGGAAAAAAGGACGCAAATTTTCTTTGGGTACAATATTGCATGACCGCGCAATTACCAGTTAAAGCGACACAGTGCCAAATTGAAAAAAAGTGCTCTGGTCAGGAAGAGGGTAACACCTTCCAGGGCTGAAGTGGTTAAAAACATATGATAATAATCGAGCATCATACATTAGTAGATGACGTCCGGAAGTGACGAAACGCGTCAGGGTCGTAATCAACCGGAAGTGACGTTTGCGCTCCACGGAAGGTAACCAGGAAGCGAACGGTTTAGCCGTGTACAGCTCGCATCCAGGAACTCCTCCCGGGGGACGCTAATACAGGCACAGTGCACCTTTCAATGCTCGTTCTTTATATTTATCTGGTACGCATATTTTAAATGGGGAATGTGATTTTATGTGTAGTTTAATAAACGGTCTTAAGCAATATTACGCTATATGGCATTTCATTCTCTCCCCATGTTATACATACCGAGAGGGTCTTGCACCACCTGGTGGTTGAATTAAGGAGACGGCAAAGATTTAAAGATCATTATTCAAAGGCCTGTGGTTATAGATATTGTGGTGAGTGCAATCTCACGGGGGGTGACCCCCTCACGCGGTGATCGCTATTGGTGAAAGGATTTCTACGTTTACCTTCACATCCACAGTCTGCATCTTTAATTATGAACTTTCCTGTCTTTTTAAACATTGGTTCTATATACAGTGTTTTATAACATCGGACACTTAGCGCTGCCTCAATAAGTTTAACAAGTCAAGGATTGGACACGCACTTTTTATGATTTTCAGACTTATTGTTTATTACAGATCTCTCAATCTCGGTCTCAATGATGCTCCCGTTTCTTGCCCTCCATCCATGATGGACATACCTTGTTGCTTTTCAACTTTATTTTCATGTTTATTTATATTTTTTTTTGTCTGTGAATGTTTTATTATTATTATTATTATTATTTTTATTTTTTTTCTGTTTTGCGTTTTTAGAATGTGCTATGGTAATTTCACCTTGCCTTGAATGCCCCTGATGAAAGGACCCCACAAGTGTCCTGAAACGCGTTGGGCCGAATATCCACAATTGCCACGCACTAATGATCTAGCTTTGTAACTTGCTGTTTTTATCAACTTCATTTCTGGTGATGTCTGCACCTGAATAATTTTATATTTTCTACAAATTAATAAATTATCATTTATATACATTTTGTTTTTATATCCTTTTCCTTGTTGCCTACAAAGTCCCCTAGTACTTACCTGGGGGGGGGGGGGGGGTGTATTTGCTCCTTTACATTTAATTTGGGATCAGCAACCCTTAGCCCATATTGGTGGATCTTCGCAGTTGCACAGAAAGAGTTCTCAAGATAATGTAGATGATCTATATTTAAGGTCTTTGCAATTTTACAATGAACATTATTCTGAAATCATTCTACAACTTTTAGACGCAGCTTTTCACAGATTGGTGAACCTCTGCCCATCTTTACTTCTGAGACACTCTGACTCTCTACAGGGGTCTCCAAACTATGGCCCTCCAGTTGTTCAGGAACTACAATTCCCATCATGCCTAGTCTTGTCTGTGAGTGTCAGAGTTTTACAATGCCTCATGGCTGGGCTTGACAAATCCAAGGTGGCCATCGCGACCAGAAATCCGATCCTTTTCTCTCTTCCTGTCTAGTCTCCATGATTTAACCTGAAGTAGGCGGAGTCCGATGTCTGGCTATGAGTGACATGGTCGGGGGGGCTGGCCTCCTTTCCTCAGACGGCTGCTGTTCCCTCCTCCTCCTTCCCAATGCTCGAGCGGGTTTCTCAGGATAACTTGCTTCTCTCTGGGAGAGCTGTGTTGGCTCTTCTGCTGCCCACTGTGCCTGAGCTGCATCCCCCCCGGGGAGCCTCCACCTGACGGAGTGGGTAGACTGGCAGTACTCTCAGTGGGAGGTTTTCTGGCGGACGATTGAGCAGGAGAGCTGTCTGGGCTGTATGTTCCACTGTTTTTGTGACTGCGCTGTGACATGCTGAGTTGTAACTCTAAAAGGTTACGGTGTGTTGTGAGGTGGAGAGGAGGAGTCCTGGCCAGATTTGGGTTTTTCTGGCTCCATGGGTGTTATATCTGATGTCTGATGGGTTTTAGAAAAGTCCTTCTGTGTCCTCTGGTAAAGCCCTGTGTACAATTCTCGCTCCTCCAGTATTTCATGGCGACCAGAAACCCACCAGACGAAGCAAAGGAGTCGCCATTGGGGAATGGGGGGGGGGTCCCCATGTAGGAAGGAAGTGGCTGTAAAGAGGCAGCAGAAGATCAGCAGCACTGAGACACTACTTTCATCTTTTTTGTATTTTATTTAAAGTGTCACTAAGGCTTAATTTAGATGTGCAGTTGGGTGGTAAAAATTTTGTTGTGGTAGAGCCATGTTTTTGCCACCCACCAACCTTAAGCTGAAATATGCAGCAAATTAGGGTGTTTTACATGCCACTGTCGCAATGCAATTGGCATATTAATGAGTTTCCCCCTAGAACATTGTTTTATTGCCATTCTTTCTGGCCAGCCTACAACCCTGATGTAGTTACATCGGGGTTATCGGCCGGCTGGCTGGCCACTCTGCTCTAAGTAAGTTAGGGTTAGGGGGTGCACTGACAAGCTACACTAAAAAAAAAAAAAACTCTCCTAAAGTCTCCTAACTTTTTTTTTTTTTGCTGGCTCCTAGATTCAAAGCAAATTTGTCAAGCCCTGCCTCATGGGTTATGTAGTTCCGCAACAGCTGAAGGGCTGTAGTTTAGAGATCCCTGCTCTAAGATTTTTATACCCAGTCATGTTAACCACTTGCCGACCGGGCCATTGCCGAAAGACGGCAACAGCGCGGTCGGCTAGTTCTGGGTGGACGTCCATGGACGTGTTTCCAGAATGATGCTCCCGCGCGCCCCCTGGGGCGCGCACTCGGGAACATCCGTGACCGCCGGGTCCAGAGGACCCGGCGCATCACGGATTACGGTAAATAGCCGCTGATCGCGGCCGTTTACCACGTGATCGTTCCGTCAAATGACGGAGCGATCACATGTCAACAGACCGGCGTCATCTCATGACGCCGGTTCCTCCCTCCCCTCTCTGTACCGATCGGTACAGTGCGAAGGGAGAGGGGGAGGGATCGGATGGCAGCACCGCTGTGGGCTGCATGTGTAGTGCCCACAGCGGTGCTCAGTGACATTTGCAGTCACATCCATCCATCCCTCAATGCTCAGCCAACCCTGCAATACTCTGCATACCACCCTGCAATACTCTGCATACCACCCTGCAATACTCTGCATACCACCCTGCAATACTCTGCATACCACCCTGCAATACTCTGCATACCACCCTGCAATACTCTGCATACCACCCTGCAATACTCTGCATACCACCCTGCAATACTCTGCATACCACCCTGCAATACTCTGCATAACACCCTGCAATACTCTGCATAACACCCTGCAATACTCTGCATACCACCCTGCAATACTCTGCATACCACCCTGCAATACTCTGCACTATACCCTGCAATACTCTGCACTATACCCTGCAATACTCTGCACTATACCCTGCAATACTCTGCACTATACCCTGCAATACTCTGCACTATACCCTGCAATACTCTGCACTATACCCGGGCAATACTCTGCACTATACCCGGGCACTACTCTGCAATATACCCGGGCACTACTCTGCAATATACCCGGGCACTACTCTGCAATATACCCGGGCACTACTCTGCAATATACCCGGGCACTACTCTGCAATATACCCGGGCACTACTCTGCAATATACCCGGGCACTACTCTGCAATATACCCGGGCACTACTCTGCAATATACCCGGGCACTACTCTGCAATATACCCGGGCACTACTCTGCAATATACCCGGGCACTACTCTGCAATGTACCCGGGCACTACTCTGCAATATACCCGGGCACTACTCTGCAATATACCCCGCAATACTCTGCAATATACCCCGCAATACTCTGCAATATACCCCGCAATACTCTGCAATATACCCCGCAATACTCTGCAATATACCCCGCACTAGTCTGCAATATACCCCGCACTAGTCTGCAATATACCCCGCACTAGTCTGCAATATACCCCGCACTAGTCTGCAATATACCCCGCACTAGTCTGCAATATACCCCGCACTAGTCTGCAATATACCCCGCACTAGTCTGCAATATACCCCGCACTAGTCTGCAATATACCCCGCACTAGTCTGCAATATACCCCGCACTAGTCTGCAATATACCCCGCACTAGTCTGCAATATACCCCGCACTACTCTGCAATATACCCCGCACTACTCTGCAATATACCCCGCACTACTCTGCAATATACCCCGCACTACTCTGCAATATACCCGGCAATACTCTGCAATATACCCGGCAATACTCTGCAATAGCCCGCAATACTCCGCAATTTTTAACCAGTTCCCGCCCACAGTCATATGACGTCCTTGACTTTGAGCGGGTATATCTGAATGATGGGTGCAGCTACAGGCATCATTCAGATATCAGCTTTTTCAGCCGGCGATTCCCTACACCATAGGAATGATCATAGCTGCTGTTCCACTGCTTGATCATTCTTATGGGAGGCGAGAGGGGACGCCCCCCCCCCCCCTTCCCGCCACCCTCCGGTGCTTCTACCGACTCACCGCTACGATCGAAGCCAAGATCATTTTTTTTTTATTATTATTTCATGCTTCCCAGCCTAGAGGTGAGATGTGGGGTCTTATTGACCCCATATCTCACTGTAAAGAGGACCTGTCATGCCATATTCCTATTACAAGGATGTTTACATTCCTTGTAATAGAAATAAAAGTGATCAAAAAAATTTTGGGGGGGGAAAAAAGTGTCAAACTAAAATAAATAAAGTAAAATAAACAATAAAAAAAAAAAAAAAATTTTTTTAAAGCGCCCATGTCCGTGAGCTCGCATGCAGAAGCGAACACATACGTAAGTCCCGCCCACATATGAAAACAGTGTTCAAACCACACATGTGAGGTATCGCTGCGATCGGTAGAGCGAGAGCAATCATTTTGGCCCTAGACCTCCTCTGTAACTCACAACATGTAACCAGGAAAAAATTTTAAAGCGTCACCTATGGGGATTTTTAAGTAGCGACGTTTGGCACCATTCCACAAGCGTGTGCAATTTTGAAGGGTGACATGTTGGGTATCTATTTACTCGGCGTAACTTCATCTTTCACATTATGCAAAAACATTGGGCTAACTTTACTGTTGTTTTTTTTTTAAAGCACAAAACTGTTTCTTTCCCCAAAAAAACGCGTTCGAAAAATTGCTGCACAAATACCGTGCGAAATAAAAAATTGCAACAACCGCCATTGTATTCTCTAGGGTCTTTGCTAAAAAAAATATATATAATGTTTTGGGGTTCTATGTAATTTTCTAGCAAACAAATTATGATTTTTACATGTAGGAGAGAAATGTCAGAATTGGCCTGGGTGCTCCAGAACGCCTGGAGGTGCTCCCCTGCATGTTGGGCCTCTGTATGTGGCCATGCTGTGTAAAAGTCTCACATATGTGGTATCGCCATACTCGGGAGTAATAGCAGAATGTGTTTTGGGGTGTAATTTGTGGTATGCATATGCTGTGTGTGAGAAATAACCTTCTAATATGACAATTTTGTGAAAAAAAAAAGAAAAAAAAAAATCTTGATTTTGCAAAGAATTGTGGGAAAAGATGACAATTTCAAAAAAACTCACCATGCATCTTTCTAAATACCTTGGAATGTCTTCTTTCCAAAAAGGGGTCATTTGGGGGGTATTTGTACTTTTCTGGCATGTTAGGGTCTCAAGAAATTAGATAGGCCGTCAGTAATTCAGGTGTGATCAATTTTCAGATATTGGCACCATAGCTTTTGGACTCTCTAACATTCACAAAGACCAAATAATATACACCAAGTTGTACTTATTTTTACCAAAGATATGTAGCGGTATAAATTTTGGCCAAAATTTACGAAGAAAAATTACTAATTTGCTAAATTTTATAACAGAAACAAAGAAAAATTCATTTTTTTACCAAATTTTCAGTCTTTTTTCTTTTATAGCGCAAAAAATAAAAAACCCAACGGTGATTAAATACCACCAAAAGAAAGCTCTATTTGTGTGGAAAAAAAGGATAAAAATTTCATATGGGTAAAGTGTTGTATGACTGAGTAATTGTCATTCAAAGTGTGAGAGCACCGAAAGCTGAAAATTGGTCTGGTTAGGAAGGGGGTTTAAGTGCCCAGTGGTCAAGTGGTTAATGACCTGTTGCCAATTAACCCAATTAGTTGCAAAATGTTCTTTTGGCTCTTCCTTGTTAGTACCACCAACTTTGTCAGCTTTTTGTTACCCTGTCCCAACTTTTTTGAGATGTCTTGCTGCCATCAATTTCAAAAGTACCTTACCTAATTGTACATTATGTCAGTTTTAAACTTTTGATATATTTTCTTTTGTGAATAAAACATGATTTTATGATTTCTGCCAATTATTGCATTCTGTTTTTATGTAAATTTTACACGGCGTCCTGACTTTTTTTGGGATTGTAGATGACTATTGAAGTTTTTCATGCTGAGGCCAAGCCTGGACAGTTTCACTGAGAACCAGGAGCCAGCTTAAAAGGTTAGATGCCAGCAAAACACAGTTGGTTACTTTGGTGAGCAGTATTACCCAGCCTGAATTTGACGCACGGTAAAGTATATGTGTGTACGTGTGCTGGTAAAACAGCCTTCTGCCAGGACACGCTGGAAGTATATGGCCTGACACTGGTGATTTTAGCGTACAAAGCCTTCCGAGGAGTGTGGTGTACAAACGAGTCTGCTCTTAGGACACACTAGAAAGTATTGAGCCTGATATTTTAGATATGGGGTATAAAGCACTGGTTAAAGGAGAAGTTAACTTTAAAAAAATAAATAAATGCACATTTTTTGCAGGTAAAATAAATTAGCATTTTTTGTTTTGTTGCAGGAGCCTGGAAAGCATTGTACCAGCGATCAGCAGATCGCTGATGCCATGCAGGTCTCCTGCAGACCTGTCAGTGTATCTGGTTACCCGTACATCCCATACAGGTAGGCTGAGACTCCCTGACAGAAACTCTCAATGAACTTCTACAGCGCTCATTGAGAACTACAAGCCGACAGCTGCTAAGGATGTCGGGGCTTGTAGTTCATTCAGACACATGTAGCTGTGTGTCTGAATGACGTGGCCGCGTGGGCAGAGCCCCGCATTGCCACGCTGTTTTTTAAACAGTGGCAGCTTGCACCTGAAACTTCTCCCCATACTGCTGCCATAGGGAGGGCAGGCGGCGGCAGCACTGGGAACATGTTACCTGTTCTACCCTAAAATCTGTAGGGTAGATGTAACATGTTCCCAAAGGTGAACTTATCCTTTAAGCCAGAGTATTGTGTCTGATGCTGCGCATTGCAGCATGTAAGGAGTAATGATGAATAATAACCAGTTTACCAATGGACCTAATACAGAATATTATATAAAAAATAGAACGTGAAGCACAAGTTTTGACACCAAAGATTTAGTATAGAGCACTGATCCATCTTTTGAAAAATCCAGTATACTAATCTGTCTGCTCCCAGGGCACACAATCGTAAGTGCAAGCATACTGTCCCTTCAGTGAGTATACAGTGTAAAATAAAGCAGGAGATCTTTGCACTCTCCATGAAAGCAGGATGGGAAAGTTGGGGGAAGGGTGCTGGATGGGCAATGTCCACCATTTTAGTTTAAAGCAGAGGTCCGCTGAAAAAAAAAATATTAAAAGGCAGCAGCTACAAATACTGCAGCTGCTGACTTTTAATATATGGACACTTACCTGTCCAGGGAGCCTGCGATGCCAAAGCCGGCTGCTGCTGCCGCCATCCTCGGTAAGTGGATAAGGAAGTGAAGCCGTGTGCATGCGCGAGTTGAGTTGCGTGTCCTTTCTGGTCCCTGCTGTGTTCTGTGTCTCACAGAATACAGCGGTGGAGGAGAGTGTAGGCGCCGGAAGTGGCGTAGGTCACCGCAAGCGCCGCGGCGATCTATGCCAGGAAGTGGGAGCAAATACCTGTGTTAGACAGGTGTCTGCTCCTTCCTCCCCCCTGAAATGTGCCAAATGTGACACCGGAGGGGGGGAGGAATCCAAAAAGTGGAAGTTCCACTGGGCACTTAAACCCCCTTCCTAACCAGACCAATTTTCAGCTTTCGGTGCTCTCACATTTTGAATGACAATTACTACAACACTGTACCCATATGAAATTTTTGTCCTTTTTTTCACACAAATAGAGCTTTCTTTTGGTGGTATTTAATCACCGTTGGGTTTTTTATTTTTTGCGCTATGAAAGAGAAAAGACTGAAAATTTGGTAAAAAAATGTATTTTTCTTTGTTTCTGTTATAAAATTTAGCAAATTCATAATTTTTCTTCTTAAATTTTGGCCAAAATTTATACTGCTACATATCTTTGGTAAAAAAAAGTACAAATTGGTGTATATTATTTGGTCTTTGTGAAAGGTATGGAGTCCAAAAGCTATGGTGCCAATATCTGAAATTTTATCACACCTTAAGTACTGACGGCCTATCTAATTTCTTGAGACCCTAACATGCCAGAAAAGTACAAATACCCACCAAATTACCCCTTTTTGGAAAGTAGACATTCCAATGTATTTAGAAAGATGCATGGTGAGTTTTTTTGAAGTTGTCATTTTTTTCCCACAATTATTTGCAAGATTTTTTTTTTCACAAAATTGTCATATTAGCAGGTTATTTTTCACACACAGCATATGCATACCACAAATCACACCTCAAAACATATTCTGCTATTATTCCTGAGTATGGCAATACCACGTGTGTGAGACTTTTGCACAGCGTGGCCACATACAGAGGCCCAACATGCAGGGAGCGCCATCAGGTGTTCTGGAGCACCCAGGCCAATTCTGACATTTCTCTCCTACATGTAAAAATCATTGTTTATTTGCTAGAAAATGACATAGAACCCCAAAACATTATACATGTTTTTTAGCAAAGATCCTAGAGAATACAATGGCGGTTGTTGCAACTTTTTATCTTGCACGGAATTTGCGCAGCAATTTTTTTTAACACTTTTTTTGGGGAAAAAAAACAAGTTTTTTGCTTTAAAAAACAAAACAAAACAGTAAAGTTAGCCCAGTGTTTTTGCATAATGTGAAAGATGAAGTTACGCCGAGTAAATAGATACCTAACATGTCACCCTTCAAAATTGCACACGCTCGTGGAATGGCGCCAAACTTCACTACTTAAAAATCCCCATAGGCGACGCTTTAAAAAATTTTACTGGTTACATGTTTTGAGCTACAGAGGAGGTCTAGGGCCAAAATTATTGCTCTCGCTCTAACGTTCGCAGCAATACCTCACATATGTGGTTTGAACACCGTTTTCATATGTGGGCGGGACTTACGTATGCGTTCGCTTCTGCATGCGAGCACACGGACAGGGGCGCTTTAAAAAAAAAAAATGTTTTCTTGTTCATTTTACTTTAGTTTAGTTTGACACTTTTTTTTCCCCAAAAAAAAAAATTTTTTTGATCACGTTTATTCCTATTACAAGGAATGTAAACATCCCTTGTTATAGGAATATGGCATGACAGGTAGGGAGAATGATCAAGCAGCGGAACAGCTGCTATGATCATTATTATGGTGTAGGGAATCGCCGGCTGAAAAAGCTGATATCTGAATGATGCCTGTAGCTGCACCCATCATTCAGATATCCCCACACAAAGTCAAGGACGTCGTCATATGACGGCCAGCGGGCGGGAAGTGGTTAAAACGCTTTTTTTTTTTTTTTTTTTTTATTTTAACAAAAAGTTGTCCATTTATACTATATTTCTAACACATAACATGTACATACCAAAAATGACACCCCAAAATAGATTCTCCTACTTCTCCTGAGTAGGGTGGTACCACATGTGTGAGACTTCCACAGCCTGGCCAGATACAGAGGCCGAGTATAGCTCAGCATGGCAGGGTATTGCAGGGTATCGCCGAGTATGGTTGGGTAGTGCGGAGTATTGCACGGTAGTGCAGGGCATTAGAGTATGGAGGGATGGCTGAGCATGGATGGATGGATCCATGGATGTGACTGTATTTGTCACAGAGCAGCGCTGTGGGCACTACAGATCCAGCCCATAGCGCTGCTACCATCCGATCCCTCCTCCTCTCCTCTCACTCTGTACCGATCGGTACACAGAGGGGAGGGAGGAACCGGCGTCATGACATGACGCCGGTTTGTTTAGTCATTTGACGGAGCGATCACATGGTAAACGGCCACGATCAGCGGCTGTTTACCATTATCCGTGATGCGCCGGGTCCTCTGTACCCGGCAGCCACGGATGTTCTCTGGTGCGTGCCCCAGGGGGGGGGGATTCTGGGAGGACATCCATGGACGCCCTCCCAGAATAAGCCAACCGCGCTGTAGCAGTCTTTCGGCTATGGCCCGGTCGGCAAGTGGTTAAACCTAAACCTTGCCATATACTGATCAAAACAGAATTGGTCAATTCGGCTGAATTTTTTTTCAGTATAGCTGACCCTTTAGTAAGATTGGGTGTAAAAACAGTGGGTGGGGAATATATCAGGGTAGGTAAGAGGGCTAGGGGAGAAAATGGGAAGGGAGAGACTTGTTGGTAAAGGGCTCAGAATGTCTGAAAGAGGTATCCCTGTCTTTTGAGGTAACCAGTCAAATTCCGCATGAGCCTGATATACTGAAGAAGGCTCAGCCAATGTTGAACTGTCAGAGTGGAAAGGGATCTACACCAAGCCAGAATGCAGGAGCGGGCCGCATTATCTAATGCCGCGTACACACGGTCGGACTTTTCGTCTACAAAAGTCCGACGGACGCCGACGGACAAAATACGGCTGACAATCCGATCGTGTGTAGGCTTCCCCGGACTTTCAGCGGACTTTTCCAGCCGCAAATCTGACGGACTTTAGATTTGAAACATGCTTCAAATCTTTACGTCGTAACTACGCCGGACCCAGAAATCCGCTCGTCTGTATGCTAGTCCGACGGACAAAAACCCACGCTAGGGCAGCTATTGGCTACTGGCTATCAACTTCCTTATTTTAGTCCGGTGTACGTCATCACGTACGAATCCGTCGGACTTTTGTGTGATCGTATGTAGGCAAGTCTGTTCGTTAGAAAGTCTGCCGCAAGTCCGCCAAAAGTCCGTCGAAAGTCTGTCGGACTTTTGTAGCCGAAAAGTCCGACCGTGTGTACGCGGCATAAGTGTCTTACTACTGATTTTCTTGTAGGCTTTCAGAGCAAATGTATTGTCTTGTATTGTGGTAAAGTAGGAAGAGCAATGGCAAAATTGTATTCATCACTAGCTTAAGAAAAATAATTTTTATGTTGAGCAACCCTTGAAGATTATAATATATAATTGAAATAATGATGGGTAATGTAGCATCTCCTGTTCATTCAAGAAAACACATCTGTATATAAATGTCATCATTGAGGATGAGTTTTGGCGGATACAATGTAAAATACTGTCAGCATGACCCAGTTTTATATCAGCTTATGATTATACTAATCTTTCCTTTTTTATGCATAGTAGAATCTTCTTCTTTTTTATTTTTTCTATTTTTATTTCTTTACCTAATTATTGTCTAATGTATAAAGCAAATTGTCAGCGGTTGTGACACTAAGTAACTCTCAATACCATGCCTGCACTATGGCATTCGGAATACTAAAAATAACATTACAGGGACACCTTCCATTCCATAGCCTGCAGTATTTTTATTCCCTGCCACATGATGTATAATATTTTCCCATCACTCTTTGTTACATGATAGTGTCATATGATGTGTAGATTGAGTAAAGCAAAGATTTACTTGGATCAAATAATAAATTTGCCATTCTATCTCATACATACGTGTACTTTAAAATCAGTTGTGTTGTTGCAAATATATTGATGTTCTAAAGATAAATCATGTCAGAACTTTTTCCACCTTTTTTAATGTGACCTATAAACTGTACAACTAAATTGAAAAACAAACTGAAATCTTTTTTTTGGGGGGGGGGGGGGAGTAAAAATAAAATAATGTGGTTGCATAAGTGTGCACACCCTCTTATAACTGGGGATGTAGCTGTGTTTAGAATTAAAAAAAAGTAAAGGTTTTTTATTTTTTTTTGCAGTTTTATACTTGCCTCAGTGGGTGCAACATTGGTCCAATGCTGCTTCGGCGCCTCTACACTGAGAACCGAGTGATCGAACACCGCAGATTGCTTGGTTTTCAGAGCTCCGTGAGCCGAGAGCTGTAGGCTGCCAGTCACAGCTCTGCTCTTCTCCCTCCTCGCTCATCAGAGTGCTGTGCTGTGGAGGGGGAGGAGCGGTCGTCTCAGGCTCTCAGCGGTTTGCTGAGACGGGTGTCAGTCCAGGCACCTGGCAGATCCAGACTCTGTGGTCGGGATGACACGGTGCCTGGACTGACATTGGTGACGTCAGCTGAGAGCGGACTTCAGTCTGCTCTCTGTTGAAAACGGGTCACAGGAGTGCAAAACGAATTGCACTTCTGTGATCCATAGGAGAGGTGCAGCCAAACGAGCTTTGGCTATACTTCTCCTTTTTAAGCAATCACATTTAAACTCATGTTAAATAGGAGTCAGTATACACTGGCCATCATTTATGGTGCTTTTAAATAAACTCCAAATAAAGTTTAGCTGTTCTAGTAGGTATTTCCTGACATTTTCTTAGTCGCATACTACAGCAAAAGCCATGGTCCACAGAGAGCTTATAAAGCATCCGAGGGATCTCATTGTTAAAATGTATCAGTCAGGAGAAGGGTACAAAATAATTTCCCAGGCATTAGATATACCATGGAACACAGTGAAGACCGTCATCTTCAAGTGGAGAAAAAAAAATGGCACAACAGTGACATTACTAAGAACTGGACTTCCCTTCAAAATTGAGGAAAAGATGAGAAGAAAACTGGTCAGAGAGGCTGCCAAGAGGCCTATTAAAGGAGCTACAGGAATATCTGGCAAGTACTGGCTGTTTGGTACTTGTGACAACAATCTCCCACATTATTCATATGTCTGGGCTATGGGGTAGAGTGGCAAGACTGAAGCCTTTTCTTACCAAGAAAAACATCCAAGTCCGGCTAAATTTTGCAAAATCGCATCTGAAGTCTCCCAAAAGCATGTGGGAACATGTGTTGTGTTATTTTCTGATGAAACCAAGGTTGAAATTTTTGGCCATAATCCCAAAAGATATGTTTTGGCACAAAAACAATATTGCACATCACCAAAAGAACACCATACCCACAGTGAAGCATGGTGGTGGCAGCATCATGCTTTGGGGGCTGTTTTTCTTCAGCTGGAACAGGGACCTTAGTCAAGGTAGAGGAAATTATGAACAATTCCAAATACCAGTCAATATTGGCACAAGACCTTCAGGTTTCTGCTAGAAAGCTGATGATGAAGAGGAACTTCATCGTTCAGCATAACAACCCAAAGCATACATCCAAATCAACAAAGGAATGGCTTTACCAGAAGAAGATTAAAGTTTTGGGATGGCCCAGCCAGAGCCCAGACCTGAATCTGTTTTGAAAATCTGTGGGAGGATCTGAAGAGGGCTGTGCACAGGAGATGCCCTCGCATTCTGACAGATTTGAAGTATTTTTGCAAAGAAGAGTGGGCAAATATTGGCAAGTCAATATGTGCCATGTTGATGGGTAAATACTAAAAAAGACTGAGTGCCGTAATAAAATCAAAAGGTGCTTCAACAAAGTGTTAGCTTAAGGATGTGTATACTTATGCAACCATATTTATTTTATTTATTTTTTTTACTTCCCTCCACCTAAAAGATTTCAGTTTGTTGTTCAATTGAGTTGTACAGTTTATAGGTCACATTAAAGGTGGAAAAAGTTTTGAAATGATTTATCTTTGTCTCATATTTATTTTATTTATTTATTTATTTTACATCACGGAAACCTGACATTTTAACAGGGATGTGTAGACTTTTTTTTTATATCCACTGCTCTGTACAATGGTATTGCACAGAGGTGCCCTGAACCTCTTTGTCTGAGTTCCCCTGCAGGCACTGTCTGCTCCTCCTCTTCTCTGAGTGTCCTCATAGCAAGCCGCGGAAAAAGACCCAAAATTTTGAAAAAAAAAATTTTTCTACTTTTTGTTATAAAAAAAAACTTCAATAAACTCAATTTTAGTCATACATTTAGGCCAAAAATGTATTCAGCCACATGTCTTGGGTAAAAAAATTTCAATAAGCGTATATTTATTGGTTTGCACAAAAGTTATAGCGTCTACAAACTAGGGTACATTTTCTGAAATTTAAGCAGCTTTTAGTTTGACTTTCTTGAGGTGCTAAAATGGCAGGGTAGTACAACCCCCCCCCTCCCCCCCAAATGACCCCATTTTGGAAAGTAGACACCCCAAGGAAATTCCTGAGAGGCATGTTGAGCCCATTGAATATTTTTTTTTTTTTGTCACAAGTGATTGAAAAATGACAAAGTTGTCACTGAAATGATATATTGCTCACACATGCCATGGGTCTATGTGGAATTACACCACAAAATACATTCTGCTGCTTCTCCTAAATACAGGGCTACTACATGTAAGACTTTTTGGGAGCCTAGCCGCGTACAGGCCCCCAAAAACCAATCAGTGCCTTCAAGATTTTTAAGGGCTTAAATGTTTGTTTTCACTGACCATCACAGTTTCGAAGGCCCTAAAATGCCAATATAGCACCCCCCCCCCCCCCCAATGACCCCATTTTGGAAAGTAGACTCCCTAAGCTATTTGCTGAGAGGCATGTTGAGTATTTTGCAGATCTCCGTTTTTTGTCACAAAGTTTTGAAACAAAATATTACATTTTTCCTTTTTTTTACTTCATTTTCAAAAACAAATGAGGAGCTGCAGAATGCTCTTCATGCCTCCTTAGCAAATGCCTTGGGGTGTCTTTCCAAAATGGTGTCATTGGGGGGGGGTGGGGTGTTGTGTTATCTTGATTTCAGGGCCTCCGAAACTGTGATGGGTAGCGAGGAAGTGAAATCCCCATTTTATGCCCTTAGCCTGAATCCGGTGATTGCTTTTCAGGCTTCCGTACGCAGCTAGGCTCCCAAACAGTCTCACACATGTGGTATACCCATACTCGGGAGAAGCAGCAGAATGTATTTTGGGGTGTAATTTCACACATACCCATGCCATGTTTGAGCAATATATCATTTAGTGACAACTTTGTTTTAAAAAAATAAATAATTCATTTTCCTCAAACTTGTGGCAAAATATAAAATATTCCCTGTACTCAGCATGCCTCTCAGAAAATGGCTTGGGGTGTCTAATTTCCAAAATGGGGTCATTTGGGGGAATTTTGTGCTATCTTGACATTTCAGGGCCTCCAAAACTGTGAAGGTGGTGCTTGGTTTTCGGCGTCCTGGACGCAGCTATGCTCCCAAAAAGTCTCACACATGTGGTATCCCCGTACTCAGCAGAAGCAGCAGAATGTATTTTGGAGTGTAATTCCACATATAACCATGCCATGTTTTGAGCAATATATCATATCATTTAGTGACAACTTTGTGTTAAAAAAATTTTTTTTCCCGAAACTTGTGGCAAAATATAAAATATTCCATGGACTCAACATGCCTATCAGCAAAAAACTTGAAATCACACGCTCTTCTAACCACTTGAAAACGAAGCCCTTTCTGACACTTTTTGTTTACATGAACTTTTTTTTTTGCTAGAAAATTACTTTGAACACCCAAACATTATACATTTTCTTTAACGCATAGGCCCTACAGATTAAAATGGTGGGTGTTGCAATTTTTTTTTTTTTCACACAGTATTTGCACAGTTTTTTTTTTTTTTTTTTTTCAATCGCAGTTTTTTTGGGAAAAAAACATTTTTTTAGAATTGTAATGCATTAAAACACTATATTGCCCAAATGTTTGGTAAAATAAAAAAGATGATCTTCTGCTGAGTACATAGATACCAAACACGTCATGCTTTAAAATTACGCACACCCACGCAGCAGCGAGAAACTATATACATTTATTTAAAAGTCTTTACAGGTTACCACTTTAGATTTACAGAGGAGGTCTACTGCTAGAATTACTGTGTCCGATCTGACGTTCACAGTGATACCTCACATGCATGGTGCAATTGCTGTTTATATACGACAAAAGACTGACGCTTGCGTTTACCTTTGTGCATGGGGGGACAGGGGTGCTTTTCATTTTATTTTATTTTTTTAATCATTTTGCTTTTTATTTTATTTTTACACTCTCATTTTTTTTTTTTTAATTTGGGGTCTATTAGACTCTAGATCTCTCCTCAGCCCTCAAAGCATCTGACCACATCAAGATCGGTGTGATGAGTTGCTTTCCTAATTTGTCAATGGCGCTGTTTATATCCGGCAAAACCCGTTGTAGACTCCGATCAGCTCTATGGTCAGCTGGCGGAATCACCAGCTGCATTCTCAGGTTTCCCGGTGGAACAGGAGAGCTCGAGGAAACCATGGAACACGGTAGGAGGGAACGTTCCATCCCACTGCTTGTAAAAGCAGTCTAGCAGCTAATGAGGTGCTAGGATTGCTTTTACATGAAAGCCGACCACCGGCTGAAAAGAACAGTACCAAGATGATACCTAAACCTACAGACGTCATTCTGGTATAACCACTCAAAGTCCAGCAACATACCAGTACGTCACTGGTCCTTGTTGGACATATATTGTAATGTTGTTTTTTTTATTTTTCATGCAGCCTGTGGATGAGAAAAGAGAATCAACAGATTCTTCCATTCATATTGATCAATACCGCCCTGCATCCACCCACTTTTAATTATGGGCATACATGCATCGTTCTTCTTTTGTTTAGCCCAACAGATTCCTCCATTCACATTGATCAATGTGGATAAAGAAATCTCTGCCAAGAAAAGTAAATTAAAAATATATGCCGAAGCATAAGGGAATTCGGCCCCTAATGTCTACCCCTACCCCCATGCTTCGCCATATATAGAAATGTGAAAATACCGCGCTAGCAGAAAGCAGTAAAAGCAGCAGAATACAGTGCGATAACACAAGAAAGTCTATGGAGTGGGGGAAGCTGCGCTAAAAATAAAGTCCATAACACTTGACATCAAGGCAAACAAAATGTCCATTAAAAACATGAAGAATAATGGTAACACCACAGTGTGCCCAACCACCGTGGCTGTAAATTGAACTTACCGGATGGCAAGCTTAAAAAGGCAGGTGGCTATAGCCTAGCCAAGACCTCTAAGCTTGCTGGTGACCACAATGTTCGGATGGCAGGGATCGCTCACTACAGCCCACTTCCGGTATCCACGTACTCAATAGATTGCCCAGAAGAAAAGAAAACCTGGCCATAGTGTGATAACTTCAAACCAGTTTATTAGAAGCAAGTAATGCACTTACAATTAGACGGCCAGCATATACAAACAGCGGAGCCCTTTCTCCTACTCCGATGGCGTGGTGACGTCAGTGCGTACCTTCCCAGACGCGTTTCGTCATCAATGGACATTTTGTTTGCCTTCGCCATATATGCTTTTTTTTTTTTTTTTAACTGTGGTGATGAAATCGCCACCTACAGCGCATGGAGTCGCTGATTTACGTATCATGAGAGCAAAAACCCTATTTTTGTCAAAATAAATAAATCAGTGCTGCAGCTGAATGGCATACCTGCAAAGCAAATAATGGTTAACAATAAAACAAAGTAACAATACAGTATAACAGTAGGACATACCTGCAAAGCAAACACGATAAAACACAGTAACAAAACATTACAGTTAAGCATAAAATACAGTAACAATAGAGAGTGAGAAGAACCATAAAATAACTATTTTTGGCTTTTTTTTTTTTAAATGTTTTTTATTTTTTTACACTTTTATTGTAACTATAAACGTTCCAGCTTAGGGTCTCTCAAAATGCAATGGCCATCTCATCTCCCTTTGTAGTCTGGGCAGTTGGGGGGGGGGGGGGGGGGGACTGGAGAAATTGTATAGTAGAACTGAAAACAAAATGACTTTTTTCGTTTTGGATAGTAGGAATGGTTAACCACTTCAGCCCCGGAAGATTTTACCCCCTTCCTGACCAGAGCATTTTTTTCCATTCGGCACTGTGTCGCTTTAACTGACAATTGCGCGGTCGTGCGACGTGGCTCCCAAGCAAAATTGACGTCCTTTTTTTCCCCCACAAATAGAGCTTTCTTTTGGTGGTATTTGATTGCCTCTGTGATTTTCTATTTTTTGCGCTATAAACAAAATAAGAGCGACAATTTTGAAAAAAATGCATTATTTTTTACATTTTGCTATAATAAATATCCCCCAAAAATATATAAAAAAAACATTTTTTTTCCCTCAGTTTAGGCCGATCGTATTCTTCTACATATTTTTGGTAAAAAAAAATCGCAATAAGCATTTATTGTTTGGTTTGCGCAAAAGTTATAGCGTTTACTAAATAGAGGATAGTTCTATGGCATTTTTATTAATTTTTTTTTTTTACTAGTAATGGTGGCGATCAGCGATTTTTTTTTTTTTTTTTTTTTTTTTTTTTTATTGTGACTGTGACGCTACGGTGGACATGTCGGACATTTTTGACACATTTTTGGGACCATTGTCATTTATACAGCGATCAGTGCGATTAAAAATGCACTAATTACTGTGTAAATGACACTAGCAGTGAAGGGGTTAACCACTAGGGGGCGGGAGGGGTTAAGTGTGTCCTAGGGGAGTGATTACTAACTGTAGGGGGATGGGCTAGCTGTGTCATTACTCTGATCACAGCTCCCGATGACAGGGAGCTGTGATCAGTGACACTTGTCACTAGGCAGAACGGGGAGATGCTGTTTACATCAGCATCTCCCCGTTCGTCCTCTCCGTGAGGCGATCGCGGGTATGCCCTCGGCGATCGAGTCCGCGGGATCCGCGACCCAACTCACGGAGCTCCCGGCCGGCGCGCATGCAATGGCACGGCGGGGAATTCAAATGGACGTACAGGTACGCCCATTTGCCCAGCCGTGCCATTCTGCCGACGTTCATCGGTGTGCGCCGGTCGGGAACCGGTTAAAATGCCTGTTGTGGTGTTTTGTTTTTTTGTCCTTTTTTGAGATTTCCTTTCACCCATAGCCTAACCAGGAAATGAGGAAAAAAAATCCCATCAGAACTAGTCTCACCATTGCAAGAGTTTCACCTCCACTCCTGTTTTGGGGACCACTGAAAACCTTCTTTCACTCTCCAGGACAAATGTAGAGAATGCATCTCTAAGCCCCCCCCCCCCTTACACACAGGGTGGGCTCTGTTGGGGTCTACCTGCTAAGCATAATATCTGTCCGCTGATCCCTGCAGGCAGATGGCTGGTCCCTTTCCGCTCCGCTTATGCAGAGCGAACACACACACAGCCCTCTCTCCTCTATGGGTGGTCTGATGTAAATGGACTGCCTTTCTGTTTTTACACCCGAGTGCCATCTGAGCTGATTCGCCAGACAGATGGAGAACGTATTCCCATCTAGCAAATAGGATCTGATCGGATGTCTGCGAGTGTCAATGAACACATGTCCGTTGACGCCTGCCAATCCATTGAGGAGACTGGTGGAGGGTCTGATCAGGTACGTCTGAAAAACTGACAGGCAGACCTGATCAGTCTGTAGGTGTGAAAGTGTTATAACCAGAGCACAGACAGCAATAAAAACAGATGTTCTAATGCTTCTCCACTCTAAAACCAAAACAAAAAAGTTTTTCAGTTAAAATTTAACAGGTCATACTTGGTACAGTAGGTCATAAAGGCACTAACAGAATTTATATGTATAATGGCACCCACATCCCAAAAAATATCCAACATCCTTTTTAGATAAAATACAGAACTTAAAGGAGAAGTATAGCCAAAGCTTGTTTGGCTTTACTTCTCTTATGGATCACAGGAGTGCAATTCATTTTGCACTCCTGTGACCCGTTTTCAGCAGAGAGTGGGCTGAAGTCCGCTCTCTGCTGATGTCACCAATGTTAGCCCAGGCACCACGGCATCCCGACCACGGAGTCTGGATCCGCCAGTTGGCTGGACTGACACCCACCTCAGCCTCTCAGCGAGCCACTGAGATGGCTGCTCCCTGCCCCTCCACAGCCCAGAGCTGCAATTATTGAGGAGGGAGAAGAGCAGAGAGCTGGGACTGATAGTCTACAGCTCTCTGCTCACGGAGCTGTGAAAACCGAGTGATAGACAGTGTTCGATCACTCGCCTCTCAGTGTAGAGGCGTCGGGTGACAGATGCAGCATCAGACCCATGTTGCATCCACCTTGGTAAGTATGATGGAGGAAAAAAACAAAAACCTTTACTTCTCTCTTAATGGTACCATTTGTTACTAATTTATAAAATTACATAACGTTAGTTAATTGTTGTGTTTTCTATGTTTTTTGCTCTGTTGTGTAGTAAATGTCTTATATTCTTCTTAAGCCACACATTTTGTTTGTGTTGTGCTAATTCAGAAACCTATCCTGTTTGTATACTTGCAGGAACACCATTGCAGTACGCTGTCCCTTGTGTTTTTCACCTTACTGCCCAAATGTATGTGAGAGGTCCTCTTCGATATCTACTCTGAGACTTATTGTGTTTCTTTACAAGGTAATACCTACTTTGTTACACTATTACAAATATACAGTAGAGTGATCAGTGTGTTTATGCCACTATCTAGTAAAAAATACATTTCACCATTATGTATGGATTGCATAGTTTTTGTGTGAGATCATCATTTTTAAAGGCCATTTCCAGGCACATTCTTTTATTTTTATTTATTTATTTATTTTACACTTACATTTACTACTTTAGGGACTCTCTAAGCTTAGCTAAGTGATTCTGATGTGTACAGTAGGGGGCTGCGCTTCCAGCTCTTTGCTGTGTCAGAATGGTATTTTTTATTGACACCAGTTCTGGTGTTACAACACCAGAACTATTGTCTGTCATACAACTCCCCGCTGTGCATATTAGACTAGCACGCTCAGCAGAGTAGAGTATTAAATCTGGTAATGAGTATTGAAGATTAAAAAATAAAAATAAAAAAAAAACCTAATGTTGGGTTTTAAATTATATGACTTAATTTTGCTGCTGTCTTTAAAGTGATTGTAAATGCTTACCTTCTCTGTGCAATTCCACTGCACAGAGCAGCCCCAAACCTCCTCTTCTCTGTTCCCCTGCCGGTGCTTCTGGCTACTCCTTTCCACCAATTGCCACCCATAGAAAGCATCTCGTTCGGGCTTGCTCCTGAGCCTCATGGCCTGCATCTGTTGAAACTGACAGAAGGATTCTCTTCGCCCTGCGCTCCCTCCTTACTGGTTTTGATTGACAACAGCGGGAGCAAATGGCTCTCTGTGCCTCGGGAAAGCCAGCGAGACCAGGACGTGAGGGGTAGAGAAGAGCTGCAGAGGGCCACAGAGCTGGATCGAATGAGGGTTCGGGTAAGTAAAAGGCGAAATGAGGTGGGCTACTAATGCATTAATCTAAAAATATTTTGGCTTTATAACCACTTAAAATACCAGAAGAACTGACTCAATCCTCAAAATAAAATTAATTTAGAACTATTGAAAATGTATTTTTCAATCCACTTCAAGACTAAGTTCACATTTAGGAGCCTGTAACACCCATTATTAGGGTGCAACATGTAACTTACTCCTAGTGACCCACCTCCTGCCGCCAGCGCTCCCCACTTTGACATCGGATGGGATTCTTCTCCCTGCACCCACTATCATAATTTGAAAACATCACGACCATGCAAGGCTCCACCCACGTCATTCATTCAGTTTCTTGTTAATTAAACTGCAAGTACCGCCAGGCTTTGCGGCCGGCGGCTTGTAGTTCTCAGTGAACTGCAAGGGCGCTGGTGAGCGTCCTCGTAGTTCATTAATTCTTCTTGCCATTTAATAACTGCCTGCCCGTATCGAAGCATTTTTCCAAGCATTCAGCTTGGCTGGCCAGGCAGGGGAGGGGGGTGGGGGGTATGAAGGCCAGTGTGCAACTCCCCCTACTGAACCACACCAGACCACATGCCACGCAAAGCACCTTGCCCCCCTGTTAATAAGGACAGGCGCCTCTTCCCCACTATCCTGGTCCAGGGTTTGTGGGGGTCTGCGGGCAGGGGCCTCATTAGAATTCAGGTGCCCCTAAATAAGTGGGCCCCTAAATTCCAGCAACCAGTCCCCCCTATCTTTGTGAATGAGTAAGGGTACCCCCACTGATTACAAAAAAGGAAATAAATGCACATTTGGATAAGTCAATTCATGACACTGTTTGACATGCCACATGATTTAATTCCACCATCAATCACATCATCCAGTGACACAGATCCTTGTCAATGTACTACACCACAACCGCCCAAAGGACAATAACCTCTGACAGCCGACACTATTGGTTTCTTGATGCTCAGTTGCTGTGAATGACTTGTCACTGTTCCCTCCACAAATTGTAAATAATGGAGCAGAGGTAACATCATTACCAAATAATGAATAACCTGTCCATATTTGGTTGATGACATCAGCTGGGAAACCCTACCCCTTTGTTTACAATTTGCTTGGCGACTGGGACAACTCATTCATGGTGAGGGATCAACAGGCAACAGCCAATTGTGACTGCATTGGGCACGTGTCCCCCCCCCCCCCCCTGACAGTGGGCTTCGTTCCTCATGATTGACATGTATTTGCATCATTGGACGACAGGATTGATGGTGAATGTACATTGTGGGGGGCGTTGGTAGTGTCCTAGACCCCACCCAAAACGTGTCTTTACTTTTTGGGTGGGGTCCGCTATCTAAGGACCCCCATATTTTTAAAGAGGGCATTAGATTCTGATGAGACCCAAATACCGAGTGGATACACCATGAATATATATATATATATATATATATATATATATATATATATATATATATATATATATATATATAAATATTTTTTTTTTTTTTGTGAATTGCGCTTAAGGTGATACCAAATTGTTTCCGATATTCACCACAGGTATATACTGCATTTTTTGTATTTAACTTTAGTGAAAAGTATGGCCTTTGTAATATAGAAAAGTCCTACAGGAACCCAAAGCCTGTGCTTGGAGTCAGATGTCATTCCATAAAGTTTTAAATTAATTTTTAATTAAACTTTTTTCATACTACACTGCTTGGACATATTTTTGCCTACTTTTACAGCTTGTACTCTACAGCTGTTTTTTCTTTAATTTGGTGTCAGAGTACCTGCATATGCAGAGAGGGTGGACATACAGTGGTGCATTAACATGCATTGCATAAGGACAGTCCATTTGTTATGAATGAGCTGCCAATGCACCTCAGTTATCCAGTTATAGCAGACATTTTTTTTTTCCTGACAGACCAAAAAGCATGGCACGTGTGATTTATTGTGGCCTCTACTGTACAGTGTAATGAGTGCCATTCAGAATAAAGGGCAACATACCACACTAGGACAGGTGCGCTGATATTAAAATACACGTCACTACAAAGCATGAGTTTAAATGGGCCTTAAAGTGTTACTAAACTCAGGACCCTGCATTTACTATATCTGGTCTCCCACAGAACATGGAAATGCATTTATTTTAGTAAATATAAACTGCTAAACACCTTTTTTTATCAGCAGTATACAGCAGTCTTGTGACTTTTATGAGTGTCTGGTTAAAGCTTCTAGGGGGAGTGTTCATTCTCCCACGATTGTCCTATGAGAATGCAATCTTGTCTATGTTCCTATTGTACATGTTCCTGGAAAACAAGGCTCATCAATAGTGGGTGCTGCAGTGATTACCAGGATCCTGGAGACATCAAGAAAGTGTATATATTCGCCAGCACACCATGGATCTACAGTAGCCGTCCAAAGGCTTTTATTGCAGAAAGATCACATCACAAAGACAAGTGCAGCGTTTCGGAGTCGTGCAGGACCCCTGCCTCAGGCATGCCCAACTCCAAAACGTTGCACTTATTTTTGTGATGTGATCCCTCTGCAATAAAAGTCTTTGGATGGTGATTGTAGATGCATAGTGCTATGAGAATGCAGGACCTCGACCCTCTGTCTGGACAGTGCTGATTTGCCCTGTGCTGATCACATGCACTCTCCCAAGAAAAAAAAAAAACATTTTTTTTTTGGCAATACACACTAAACTGAGCATGTGCAGCCTGTCCCCTAGCTCTGTAAATATCGGGAGATGCATTGGAGTCTGTAGAAGAAGGGGAGGATCAGAGAAGACAGGATCGAACAGGCTTTTTACACAATGCAGAGGATTAACCCCTTAGGTTCCACAGTGAGGTTAACAAGCATGCTTTACTGCATATACAGACTTCTTTTACTGTTGTGGGTTTAGTAACACTTTAAGGGTTGCATAATCATCTTACTGGCTAAAAATTGGACCTGCACCATTTTTTGCTAGTATACCATCATGCAGAGCTTGGAAAATTTGTTTTGAACCTAGGAGCCAGCTAAAAAAAGTTAGAAGCCAGGCACCCGGAACTGCATGTCTGGGATGCCGGGCTATAGGAATTTCTTACGCGTGCAGTGGCGTAGCCTGGGTTATCGGTGTCTGGGGCAAGGCAAGTAATGTGTGCCCCCTAACCTGTGGACTTTTAGCACTCCCTGAGTCCCTTCCACTAGTTCTGCTTCAACGGATTATTAAGGACTCCTCGTTATTCACAGCCTTAGCCTCTGTGGCCTGTTATTGGTTAAGTCTGAGTGATAGATTCTTGACTATCTTAGTCAAAGAGCTATCTCAAATTCAACCAATAAAAGGCTGCAGCCAATCAGACTCTGGTTGTGAATAAGGTGAAGGCGGAGCCTTTTCTAATCCATCGCAACAGAACAACCAGCCACCAGCCTATAAACCCTGATGTACAATGGGGGGCAATCCAGCAAAGAGACATTCCAATATATTCAGTAAAGAAACATCCTAAAACATCAAATTGACAGCCTCATATATCCAGCAGGGAGACATTTCCCTTCACATCAGCTCAGCTCACATGTATAAGAATTGTGCAGCAGCAATGCAGGACCTACACATTGAATGAGCAGGCCGGTCAGCGAAAGCTCCCCCCTTCCTATTCACAGACACTGACTAACTAAACTCTTATCACAGCTAAGTGATGCAAGATGCGGCCCTTTCCTCAGTTTGACTGAACCGCCCTCCACCACTGGTTATGTGACACTCGACTAGCTTGCCAGACAAAGGAAGCTGCAGTGGAGCGGGCAGCTCAGGAGGCCGGGCCCCCTTGGATGCCCGGGTCCCCTAAGTGTGTATGGACTGTCCCCTCGATGGCGGCCCGAGTTCAGTCAGTGCAAGAAGTGAGAAGTTAATGCTCAGAGTGAGCGCACAGCACACTCTCTAGAGTCAGGAAAGGGGGTTTGGAACACTGGGCCTACAAAAGCCCAGATGCCAGGATGCAATTTCTGGTCGCCATGGTGACCTGGCGCCTGAGATTTGTCGAGCCCTGCCATAATGTATAGAAGCGCGCACAATGCCATGTTCTGCAACAAATGTGCTATTCATAGTGAATGGCAACAGAGTGCACCAATGCACGTAATATACACACTACTAAAGCACAGTGGTCTGAATGAGCCATTACTGATCAGTCACACCAGGGAGATCTGTTGTACTGCATTTAACCTACACGTGTTAATGTATATTATGTTAAGGCAGCCTATTAATTTGCATTGGCTGCCTTGCATTGGGTGCTCTCTAAACGGTTACACAGTTAAAATGCATACTTGTCAACTGTTTCACCAACTGGGGCGGTTTGCAGTCGCTGTTGCGCTAATAATAGCGCCTGCAAACCGACCCGAAAGTGCCGCTGCCTTAATTCCAGTGTGAAAGCCCTGAGGGCTTTCACACTGGAGCGGTATGCTAGCAGGACGGGGAAAAAAAGTCCTGCTAGCAGCATCTTCGGAGCGGTGAAGGAGCGGCGTGTATACCGCTCCTTCACAGCTCCTGCCTATTGAAATCAATGGGACGGTGCGGCTATACCGCCGACAAAGCGCCTCTGCAGAGGCGCTTTGCGGTGGTATTTAACCCTTTCTCGGCCGCTAGCGGCCGAATACTGACGGTAAAACGCCGCTAATAATAGCGGCGTTTTACCGCCGACGCCGCCTCAGTGTGAAAGGGCCCTAAGCCACCCACTTTTGTATTTCACACACCCCACCTCACTGCATAGTCAGTCATATGTCACTTTGTTTTTAATATAGTTTGTGAATACAGCAGTGATTCCCCTTTCTTCATGCCCTCTGACTGTAACCTATATTAGTGCCTTTTATGATTAGTCTGTTTTTTTTGGCTGTGTTGCTAGGATATTAACCACACGTTCTGAATCTTCCAGCAACGGTTGATGTGCTAGGTTTCTTGTCATCAGTCTATTTGATATGTCTTTTTTTATTTATTTTTTTTTTTACTTGCTGCTAAGTCAGGAACATTTCGCCAAAATGTTCTGGAAGTTTGACCTGAACACAACGTCGCATGTGGACAAGCTCCTGGAAAAGGAGGATGTGACTTTGCTGGAGTTGATGGATGAAGATGACTTGCTCCAGGAGTGCAAGGCTCAGAACCAGCGGCTGCTGGACTTCCTTTGCCAGGCTCAGTGCATTGAGCAGCTTGTACAGCTCATCACACAAAAACCTCCTGAAGATATGGAGGAGAAAGTCCGCTTCAAGTGAGTAAAACCCAAAATGAAAAAGGTTCATTCCTTTTGGAATCCACTATTAGGATAAGAAGCTTCTTGGCAGATATTGAAAGAGTAACAATTTAATTTTAGGGTGACTTTGATCATGTATAGTGAATTTTGACCACTGAGCACCTAAACCCCCTTAATAACCAGACCAATTTTCAGCTTGCAGTGCTCTCACATTTTGAATGACAATTACTCAGTCATGCAACACTGTATGAAATTTTTGTACTTTTTTTCACACAAATAGAGCTTTCTTTTGGTGGTATTTAATCACCGCTGGGTTCTTTATTTTTTGCGCTATAAAAGAAAAAAGACCGAAAATTCTGTAAAAAAAAAATGCATTTTTCATCGTTTCTGTTATAAAATTTTGCAAATTAGTAATTTTTCTTCATATATTTTGGCCAAAATTTATACCGCTACATATCTTTGGTAAAAATAACCCAAATCGGTGGATATTATTTATTCTTTGTGAAAGTTATAGAGTCCAAAAGCTATGGTGCCAATATCTGAAATTTGATCACACCTGAACTACTGACGGCCTATCTAATTTCTTGAGATCCTAACATGCCAGAAATGTACAAATACCCCTCAAATGACCCCTTTTTGGAAAGAAGACATTCCAAGGTATTTAGAAAGATGCATGATGAGTTTTTTTAAAGTTGTCATTTTTTCCGACAATTCTTTGCAAAATCAAGATTTTTTTTTTTTTTTCACAAAATTGTAAACATCCCTTGTAATAGGAATGGCATGACAGGTCTTCTTTACAGTGAGATATGGGGTCAATAAGACCCAACATCTCACCTCTAGGCTGGGAAGCCTGAAATAAAAAAAAACAAAAAAACGATCCTGACTTCGATCGTAGCGGTGAGTCGGTAGAAGCACGGAGGGCGGCGGGAGGGGGGGCGTCCCCTCTAGCCTCCCGTAAGAATGATCAAGCAGTGGAACAGCCGCTATGATCGTTCTTATGGTGTAGGGAATTGCCAGCTGAAAAAGCTGATATCAGAATAATGCCTGTAGCTGCAGGCATCATTCAGATATCCCTGCACAAAGTCAAGGACGTCATATGACGGCCGGTGGGCAGGAAGTGGTTAAGACGCATTTTATTTTTTTTTACACAAAGTTGGCCATTTATACAATATTTCTAACACATAGCATTTACATACCAAAAATGACACCCCAAAATAGATTCTCCTACTCCTGAGTAGGGCGATACCACATGTGTGAGACTTCCACAGTATGGCTGAGTATGGCTGAGTATGGCTGAGTATGGCTGAGTATGGCTGAGTATGGCTGAGTATGGCTGAGTATGGCTGGGTATGGCTGAGTATGGCTGGGTATGGCTGGGTATGGCTGGGTATGGCTGGGTATGGCTGGGTATGGCTGGGTATGGCTGGGTATGGCTGGATGGATGTGACTGCAATTGTCACAGAGCAGCGCTGTAGGCACTACAGATCCAGCCCACAGCGCTGCTGCCATCTGATCTCTCCCCCTCTCCTCTCACACTGTACCGATCGGACATGACGCCGGTATGTTTACATGTGATCGCTCTGTCATTTGACGGAGCGATCACATGGTAAATAGCCGCGATCAGCGGCCGTTTACCGTGATGCGCCGGGTCTTCTGGACCCAGCGATCACGGATGTTCCCGGGGGTGCGCGAGAGGGGGATTCTGGGAGGACGTCACTGTACGCCCTCCCAGAGTTATCCAACCGCCATGCAGCCGTTTTTCGGCTATGGGCCGGTTGGTAAGTGGTTAAATTGTCTATTTACTTTTGGTCTCTTGAAAAGGGGGGGTGGTTAATCTGAAGAGCTGTAATTCCTGAATATGTTTTGGTAAATACGGTACCTGAAAAAAACTAAAATTGTGCCTGTGTCCAAATATATATAGAACACACACACACTTTCCGGTTCTCTGAGGGGAACGATCTGTCATCTCCCCTAGACAGTCCCATCGCCCCTTCAGTTAGAACACAGAGAGGGAACACAGTTAACCCCTTGATCGCCACCTAGTGTTTAACCTGTTACCCTGAAAAATCTATATTTAAGATTTTTCATATCTCATAGATATGATGTGGGTTAAATAAGAGTTCTTTTCGACGAAGAGTGAAAGCTTAAAATATAATAACATTTATTAGGAAGCAGTTGAAAGTCTAGCTAATACACAATCATCTATCTATCGCCTTACACCCAGGAAGAAAATATTAGGTTGAAATAAAGTATTTACATGAAGGAATATAGAGTATATTCCTCAATACAGTAATCTACACACATATTCAGTTACAAGTAAAAGGGCATTCCTTTCCCATAATTACCCATCCTTACCAAAGCTCCTTTCAGCTCGCTGGTCTATCAGAAAGAGACCAATATCTCCCCCTTGGCTCTGAGTATATCAAACCAAGCTGATGTCTCATTGGTTGGCCTAGCTTGGATCATGATTGGAGGGCTTACTCCATAAGTCGGCCCCCTTTCATGCAAATCTTGTGACTATGTTGGCCAAGTGTGTTAATTGCATTTCCCCAGGAAGTTAGGTCCATTGCATATCCCAGCATGGCACCCTTTCAAAGGAGTAGGTGTAGAACAATGGAATTGGCTCTCCCTTGTTTGCATATACAAGCCTTGGCCCACATTCTATGCTCTCAGCAAAAGCTTAAATGAAACCCTTTTTGAAATATATTCATTATTACAATATTTTACAGTTATTAATGGATATTTCACATAAACTTATAAGGCAACAGATGGCCCCTTGTGGCCAGTTGAGAATATGAGACTGGGCCACACCTAGAATAATGGTTTATGTGCAATCTCCTTTAATATTTGGCACTTTCGGCTTTACCCTCTGAAATGAAATAAAACACTTTGAGAAGAAAAAAAAACTTTTAAACTCTCCATCTCTACAGTTCACACTTCTGGATCCCAGTATTGGTAGTCATCACTTGTTCTGGATGTCATAAGTCCAAAATAGAAATCATGAGAAACAGCACCAAAACAAAACAATAAGGAAAAAAAAAACATGAGGATCCTTGTTCTCAACAGTCCAATAATAACAATAGTCCGATAATAATAGTACGAAAGTCCATAAGGCGAATCTGGTCCTGTTGTCCTTGCTTCTGGGACGGCCTTCACTGGTGATTCCAAGTGGATACAGCATACAATAATAGCCTGGGGACCAGCTTTTCCTGGCTTTCTAGGATTATACTTTATTAATGTGGACAAAGGTAGAGAAATAAAAACACAAGCACATTTAAAACATATGCATTCAACTGAATGCTTGTCTGGTAAGTCTGAGCCGTAAGGACCTTTGATTAGAATTGTCATAGATATACTGCGACATACTAATGAGACCCCTTTCCCAGTGACATGTGTAACAATTTGAATGGTTACGCCCTTCAGCCAGGTGTCTGATTTTCATCCCCCCATCTTTCTTCCTCCATTGTCATATGCCTGCAAGTACCTCTGCCCCACCTTCTGTGGAATACCACGTTGTGTGTGCGTGTATGACCCTTCACGTGTTCCGGGGAGTTTTGTTGCCATCGCAACTCACCACTAACTCCTTTTACTGAAACTGTGTTCCGTTCAACCTTGGCTGGTGCCCAACCTTTGGGCATATAGCTCCGTCCTGCCTTTAGCAAGCTACAGAAGAGGTCATCACTTTAAGAGTTCTCCGTGCAGATTAGGCAGTGTCGCCTACGCAGACAAAGATAATTCGGAATACGGATGAGTGTGATGTCATCAGTCACTAGTGGCTTCAGGAACAATCAAACTAACTTACTCTTAAGTACAATTGTACTATACTCCCTGCTATTTGCCAATCACTATGAGTTTCACCAGTCCCAGTATATCTATATGATATTCACGCAATGCTCTTTGAACTTAGTTATGGCACAAAAAAGAAAACTGACCAACAAACAAAAAAAAATTTGATCAATGACCACATATGATGACTGCCCAATATTAGAACTGTAGAGAGGATTGTATGTCACATATACACAGAAAATAGTCACATGACTGTTGCTAACACCCAGATGTTACTGTCATAGTTGGTAATAGCTACAATCACATACATTTATATAACAATTATCCAATGTCGAAAGAGGGAAGAAAAACTGTTGGAACTTGGTCCATCCCCAAAATGCTATAGGGAAGCTTTAATATTCTATATCAACATTTCTAACCATTTTAAATGTTCTCCATATAATGTTCCCCCCTACTCCCCTCCTTTTTTTTTTTTTAAATTTATTTATTTATTTCACCCTAGTGACACCAAACTTAAGAATCACCATACAAAAAAAATAAAATAAAAAAATAAATAAAGGTACTATAGGAAAAAAAAGAAAAATAACAAATAGTAAACATTAAAAAAAATTAATAATTAAAAAATTAAAAATCTTTCTTCCCCCCTTTGTTTTTTTTTGTAAACAAAAAAAAATTACCGTTAAGAAAAAAAAAAGAATAAAAATGAAAGAAGAAAAAAAAAAATTGTAACAAATTAAAAAAAAAATTGAATCTGTATTCTGTCAAAAAAACCATTGACTGTTAAGAAAATAAAAGAATAAAAATGAGAGAAAAAAAAAAAAAATGTAACAAATTAAAAAAAAATTTAATCTGTATTCTGTCAAAAAAAAAAAAAAAAACATTGAAACTGCCTTCAAACATTGTAGCTATTCAAAAGGCAACACCCTCTGTCGGTGGTGATTAATATATTAATTGACTCTCAGTGCAAATCTATTTGCAATTCAATCAGGCCACAAGAACTTGTATTACAGAGAGCAGGATCTCTGTTTTAAAAAAAAAGTTTAAATGTTTTTCTTTTTAGAATTTAGTTGGGCCTGACTGCAATTAATTGGATTCAAGGCTTCTCCTTAAAACAAAAAAAATATAAAAATTATGTTTCAAGGTCCTCTGTGTTTCAAAGTACTTTGTCCAGTCTGGGTCCAATCATTTGTCCTTGTCTGTGTATGTCTCCTAAAATACAAAACTCAAAAATTAATAACACCTCACTGTACCTCTCTGAGAGGTTCATAATGGACTAAACTAGTATTGGATGATTGGAACAGTCTTCCAGCTGAGATAATGCGTCCATCCACAGTAAGTACCATCAAAAATGTACAGACACACCCACATATCTGTACTCTGACAAACAAAAGTTATAGAAAAACCTGGTGTGTTTGTAAGTACTTAAAGTTTAAGACGACAACCTGTAGACATAAAACCTTTACACATATTAACAGCACATACGTCAATTTGGAAGGACAACCAACACCAGATCTACTGAATCCATAAGATGCCACAAGGTGCAAAGCAATGCATTGTTATGTATTTTCCATGTATCAGAGTGAATGAAACTTCACTCTAAGCCACAGGAAAGGAAAAATTATCAAAACAAAATCCCTACAGTTTCTCAGAGTTATAGGGATCGAGATCTCTTAGCTGTGCACAGGTTATTTATTCGCGAATACATATAAACTTGTAAAAAGGTATTAATTTAAACTGGTACCAGTATTGAGCTCATTACAAACGAGAAAAATTAATAAAATAATCATAAACAGTACAAAGCATGCGCATTAGTGTGATCACACTTATTGATGGCCATAAAAACAATGTACACCCCTACAAAAAAAAAATCTTTCTTTACACATGGACAGTTCATACCCATGCATTCCATCACTCAGACACACACATTCATTTAGATTGAACCCATACATTGTGGATAGAGCTTTGTTAATTACAAATGAATAGCTAGGTGTTTCAGTCCTCTGGGAGAATACAAAGGAAAGAAGAGCGAGAAAGAAAAACCAACACAATGGACTGTTACACCTTACCTTTGTTCGGCGCGTATTTTACGCATATGTACAGCAACCTACAATACAGCTGCTTTATATGTACATTTATTTCCCCTTCCCTGCCAGTGACATTTTTACAGTAATCAGTACATTTTTATAGCACTGATCGCTGTATAAATGCCAATGGTCCCAAAAATGTGTCAAGTGTCCGATGTGTCTGTCATAATGTTGCAGTCCTGATAAAAAAAAAAAGCAGATCACCGCTATTACTAGTAAAAAAAAAAAAAAAAAAAAAATTATATAAATCTATCCCCTATTTTGTAGACGCTATATCTTTTGTGCAAACCAATAAATAAACGCTTATTTTTATTACCAAAAATATGTAGAAGAATACACATCGGCCTAAACTGAGAAAAAATTTAGCTTTTTTTTCTTTTTAAAAAAAATGAGGATATTTATTATAGCAAAAAGTACAAAATGTTATTATTTTTTTTTTTTTAATTGCTTTTTTTGTTTATAGCGCAAAAAATTAAAACCGCAGAGATGATCAAATACCACCAAACGAAAGCTCTATTTGTGGGGAAAAAAAGGATATCAAATTTGTGTGAGTGCAACGCCGCACGACTGCGCACTTATCGGTTAAAGCGACGCAGTGCCAAATCGCAAAAAATGGCCTGGTCATTCAGCAGCCAAATCTTCCGGGGCTGAAGCGGTTAAAGGGGTTGTAAACCCTCATGGTTTTTCGCCTTAATGCATTCTATGCATTAAAGTGAAAATCCTTTTTGTGCTGCAGCAGACCCCCCCCCCCTCTTTTTTTCCTACCTGAGCCCGATCATTGCAGGGACGAGCAGAGCAGCTCCAGCCGCTGCCTCGGGTCCTCATTGGATAGATTAATGGCAATAGGAGCCGTTGGCTCCCGCTGCTGTCAATCAAATCCAGTGACCCGGGCGGCAATGGACACAGCAGCAGGACTCGGGAGCCCGCCCGCACGAGTGTCCCCATGGAATGCGGCTCTCTGTGGGGGCACTCGAGAAGAGGAGGAGCCAGGAGGATTGGGGCTGCTCTGTGCAAAACCCTTGCACAGAGGAGGCAAGTATGACATGTTTGTTATTTAAACTAAAAAAAATAAAACAAAGCTTTACAATCACTTTAAGCCTAGGTTCACACTGATGCGGGTTAGAAATTGTGCGAGTTCAGCTGAAATTTCAAACGGGCAATGCAGTCCAATTTCGGGGGTGTCTTAACAGACATCAGTGCGGGTTCCTGCACAGATGTCTATTCAAATCGCCCCCGAAGTCGCCAAAAGTGATACGGGTACTACTTTTGTGAATTGGTGAGGCACCTCACCGATTTTGGACGTTGCTATTGCTGGCAATTGCCACCAATGTCAAATTGCATGCCAAATCAGCCCAATCTGAACGTGGACTTATATTTACCTGCTCTGTGCCCCAAACCGCCTCTCCTCGGGTCCCCTGTCTGCACTCCTGACTCCCCCTCTCTGGCGAGTGCCCCCATAGAAAGCTGCTTTCTATAGGAGTACTCGTGCGAGCTTGCTCTCAAGCCTCGCTGTCTGCTTCTACAGACAGCAGGACATGGCCCAGCCACCGCTTCATTATCAGCTTTGATTGACAGCAGCGGAAGTTAATGGCTCCGGCTGCCTCAGCAAAACCTTTGAGACCGGGCACAGGGCTGGATCAAATGAGGACTCGGGTAAATAGAAGGGGGCTGGGGGTGGGTGTATACTGATGCCTAAACATTTTTACCTTAATGAAAGGAATGCATTAGGGTGAAAAATGTTTAGGCCTTTTAACCATTTTAGATAATGACAAGATGTTTGCCGAATGAACGGGCCCATAGCAGAAATGTAAAAATGCTGTGGTCCATAGGGGTTGTACAGGTGTGAGAGCTGAAGTGGTTTAGGAAAGTTGTCAAGAAATGCACTTAAAAGCCGCAATTAGAGGAAGTACAAATTTGTATAGCTAGTCTTTTTTTCTGTTAAGTGTAATGTTGTATTTTAGTTATGGTGTCCTCTACCCAAATAAATTTTGACATTATATTGATTTTCATGCTTCTCCTTTTTTTTTTATGTTTCAACTTCCATTTTTAAGGTGTGTTGTCTAGGAGATTAGCTAATCTGCTTTATTAGCAGCTGTCTCAGCTTTCGAAACCAAAAGACTATTGTTAATTGGTTTCTATTTAGTTGTCTGAACAGTTATAACATTATAAACTCTAGGAGAATGTTTGTTGAGACCAGAGTTCCTGTGTGAAGTCATTAAGAATTGCGTGCTAATCTTTTCCAAAGTAATCTAAAATGATATGATTTTTCTGGCAGGTATCCTAACATAGCCTGTGAGCTACTTACATGTGATGTGCCACAAATTAATGACAAATTGGGTGAAGATGAGCACCTCCTCGACATCCTCTATGACTTCCTACGACAAGAACCCCCTCTCAACCCGCTGCTGGCCAGCTTCTTTAGCAAGAGTATTGGAAACTTGATAGCCAGAAAAACAGAGCAAGTGAGAGGTTTTTCTAATGATGTTGAGTCATTTTGATTGTGGTCCTTTACAATGCATGTCAAAAAGCATCTACACATGTATTCATTTAATACAAACTTTTATGCCTGCAAATATTTTTAAACCTTCTTAAACTGAAAAGATAATTGTGTTTATTCCTTAAAAGAGCAGTACGGCCAAAGCTTTTCTTTTATTTATTTTTTTTGGCCATACTTCTCTTGTGGGTCACAAGAGTATACTTGCTTTCGTTGTCCTGCGACTGTGCTGTGACCCAGATTAAGCTGACAGCGTGCTATTGTCCGCTATCAGCTGTCAGGGTAGAGTAGCACCAGGCTCTGGTGTCAGGATGCCCCCCAGCCCCCCCCCCCCACTGCCTGGCTGACAGTTGGCTCTGCCTTTAAGCACACAGCTAAGAGGCAAAGTCAGTTGCATATATCCCATCCCCAGCCTGGTGCACGCTCCAATGAGCACTGGAGGAGCAGAGAGCAGTGGTCATGTGATCACCCATTTTTTTTTTTTTTGGTCTTCGATTCAGTGTAGGACAGCTGCATCTCGATGGTGATGCTGCAGCCTGGAGGCAAGTATGAAGGTTTTGGGGTTTTTTTCATATACTTGTCCTTTTAAAGTTTAAACCTTCACAATTTTCTTATTTTATTCCCTTTTGGTCTGTTAAATATACAGATAAAAGCATTTTGGTACAGTATACCTGTTCAATGTGTGTATGACGATACTTGTTGATCCTGCCAGAAACCCAGGTAGCTTGTAAAATCCCATATACTTTTTGCTGGACTGAAATCTCATGCATCCTGTGCCGTTTTCTCTGTGGGCTACAGAACACCTCCCCACTATTTTATAAGGATGAAAAGAAAGGAATGTGTTCTGTAGGCCAAATTAGAAGTGAGCGAGCACCTTAGGTCAACATCACTGCTTTATGGATACAATAGAGTGATGAGTGTTGTTACCCCTAGTATACAAAGTGTTAATGGTAGAATGACCAGGTGAAAATAAAGGGAGGAAAAAATTCTGGAAAAACAAAACAAATGTAACCATGAAATTTTAGGAATGGTAGGCTTATTAAACAGGAGGTCCAGCCCCCCTATGAAAAATTAAGTCCGCGATATCGGCAACCCAGCTGATCTTCGGATGAACTGTCGGGTGCAGCTGCTGCCATTCCTGGTAAGGGAACCCGACAGTGAAGCCTTTTTGGCTTCACAGCCGGTTCCCTACTGCGCATGAGCGAAGCGCCCGGCGCTTTATAATTGGTAAGGAGGAGGGGGCTGAGCCAGGTCTCCCAGAAGTGGGAAATGTTACCTGTCAAAAAGGGGTACCCCCCTGAAAGGTGCCAAATGTGGCACCGGAGGGGGGAGGAGATGGATAAGCTCCACTTTTGAGTTGAACTTTGCTTTAAATGTTTGTTTGTAGCAGAGATAGGTTGCTTTGACGTTTTTTAATTTTTTTTTTTTTTTTACATCAATGCTTTATGAACACCTTACATGTTCTGCTGATTAAGGGGACCAAGTTAAATAAGTTCACCTTTTTTAAAAATAAAATGAATGCACATTTTTTTGCGGGTAAAAAATGTGCATATATTATTTATTTTTTACTAGGAGCCTGCATTGCACCCACGATCAGCAGATCACTCCTGCAAACTGTGTAAGCTGTCTGTTCGTACAGGCAGCCAGTTATACGCTGGCAGGAATCATTAATGAACTACCTAGAGAGCTCAACAGCCTAAAAATGGGTGGAACATGCAACGTTCCCAAAGGTGAACTTATCCTAATGGCATGCAGTACACTAGTCTTGGATCATTTTAAAATCCCAAAGACTTCTAAAAACTATGCCTTTGGATAATTTTACATTACATTTTCTTCTGTTCTGCACAGTTGTATGATCTTTTGGTGATTTGGAATAACCTGCTTCTTTCGCTTAGGTCATTGGGTTTCTGAGGAAAAAAGAACAATTCCTAACGTTGGTGCTGGATCACATTGGTACTTCAGCTATGATGGACTTGTTACTTCGTCTCATCAGTTGTGTGGAGCCGGCTCCCCTAAGACAAGAAGTGCTAAACGTGAGATTTGTTAAATGCTTGTTTTAGAGATTATGACTTGTTTTAGATTATTATAACTGTGGCTGAAGATAATCTCTGCTTATGCATGTTTCATCATGCGCCAAGTTTTCTTAAGTTTTGTGACAGGTTTACATTAGGAAGATTGTGGTTTGTGGAATAATTGTGACAGTTTGCCACATAAATAGAATGTTGAAAATGAAATATCCTAATTATATAGGACTTGTGTTCTTCTACCATGGGTTATATGCTGCTATCTTCACGCCCCCCCCCCCCAGTGCTAGTGTTTTTAGGTAATGGACCTGTTCCCTTGAGAATTTTTTTTTTCTTTCTAACCATTACATTTTTTTTTATCATATGCTTCTAGTAAGATATTACTACTCAGTTTCTGGTTTAGTTGTCAGTGTGTACTTTGGGTACCATACCTAGACCCCACTGTGTGGGGCAGGCCTGTAATGTTTGCTTTGGCCACTGGATCCAGCTCAGCATTGCATGTGCAGTGTGTAGTGGGTCACAGGTACTAGGTCCAGTGCAGTTTTTCATTACTATGGTTTCCAGACTCTGAGGACCCCTATTGGGGAGAAGTGAGCCTTTAAAGAGGAAGTAAACCCTGATGGGTTCACATTTGTTTGATGTAGACACTGCATGTGTTTCGAACAGGAATTGCACCACATTCCTCTGCACATCACAAGCAATGTCTGTGCATTGTGATTTTAGCCATAAATTTTGTATTGCTCAATCGCATCGTAACTGCACCAAAATGGTGCAGTATTCTTTTTTCTCCCCTGCACCTGTATCGCATGGGTGTTCACACTTATGCAATGCGATTCTGGCAATTGCACTGCAATTTGCATTCTGTTTCTGGGTGGTGTTGACACCTGCAGCAGATCGCATGAATGTTGTGCGACTGCAATGCGATGGGGAAAATGCACAAGATCATATAAGTGTGAACCAGGGCTTACAGTTGATGCCATCAATGTTGTTTTGTGTTGACTCTCTAGAGAATGTGATTTGTCAAGTCCCTAAAATGTCCTGTATCTCTGTGCATTTGCCCGACATTTTGTGGCTAAATGCTTGGTCTGTTGAACATGCCTGTAAAAAACGTCTTCTACGCATGCCTTTTTGATGGTGAAACCTTTTTGTGGAATCTGTAAATTTATCAAGGAAGTCACTGGGGAATGTGATTTTATCCCATGACAAGAAGCCCAAGTCTAATCAAACAGCGACTATTTTCTCAGCGAAAAAGTTCCCAAATGTTTACAAAAGTCCTTGCTCTGCTTCTAGCTCTTCAGTGAACTCAGAGCATTGTGTCAGGTTACCTGGACAGCTTCCTGCTGTAGGCACCCTTGGCTACTACCTTGGCTACCGACGTCTAGAGGACGATTCCTTCCTTCAAACCTTTGGCTGGATAATTAACTTTCCAAAGGCTGCTTTTTAGTCCCTACACTCTGGAGTATCTGGATTGAATTCTTGACACAATCCAAGCCAGAATTTTTTTCCTCAAGAGCAAGTTTGAGGACCTTTTTGGGTCAAAATGTTTCTGCATGAGTCTGGACTTGATGGTAGTCTCCTTGTGGGCCTGTTGGCAGTTCTGTTTTAACCACCTCAATACTGGGCACTTTCGCCCCCCTCCTTCCCAGATCAATTTTCAGCTTTCAGCGCTCTCACACTTTCAATGACAATTGCGCGGTCATGCTACGCTGTACCCAAATTAAATTTTTATCATTTTGTTCACACAAATAGAGCTTTCTTTTGGTGGTATTTATTCACGCCTCTTTTTTATTTTTTGCGATATAAGCGAAAAAAGAGCACAAATTTGGAAAAAAAACCCCAATATTTTCTTCTTTCTATTTTAAAACAAATCCAATAAAATCAAATTTTGTCATAAATTTAAGCCAAAACGTATTCTGCTACATGTTTTTGGTAAAAAAAATCCCGTTAATTGTATAATAATTGGTTCGTGTGATCACGGACACGTGCGCAATTGATCATGTACAGATGTGCGCAGGTGACATATGTGTGCAGATAATCATTGGGACATGTGATTTTACTGGGACATATGTGGGGGACATGTGTTTTTACTATGTGGGGACATGTGTTTTGGGGACATTGTGTGTTTACTTGTTGTGTGGGGTCACTAGACTGGTGATCAGTGAGTAAAAAGCTGTAAAAAACAGCTCATACTCACTGATCACCAGCCGGCTGCAGCGATCCGCTCTCCTCTCTTCACTGACAACTTCCGTGTGAAGAGAGCAGAGCAGATTGCCTAGCAACCGGCTCTGTGTTTACATCACATGACGGCTGTGATTCGACACGGCCGTCATGTGATCAGGAGGGCCAATCGCAGAGCCCTCCTGCCGATCGGAGATGCGCCGTGGCCGTGTCCGCTGCTTGGGTACGCGCGCGCGATCCCACTCCTTCTGAGAGACGTTCCTGAACGTCCACTCAGAAGGAGAGAGCACCCACCCGGCCGTTTATGTGCAGTGGCCGGGTGGGAAGTGGTTAAAAATGTTGTTTCCATTTCTCAGTTTATTGCTTGTTGCGTGGACATGTCCAGTGGTTTAAGAATATAAATCCTGTACTTTACGACTAAGTTATTAAGAATTTTGACTTGCCTGTAAATTCCTAACCCTGGAATGCAATACAGGACACAGGAATTGCCTTCTGAAAAAAAAAAAAAAACTGTAGTCCCATGGAGTGGGTGGGGTTATATGGTGCACTCTGGGGGCGGCCCTAGCAAGTTTTTCGCCAATATCCAATCACCTGTTGCATCACCTGAAGCAGTATCTAACCCATAATCTAAGTATACAAGTGCTGTGTAGTGGATGATATACCATAAAAAAATAAAATATTTAGCTGCTGTGGAAGAAGGGAAGGAGAATACTGTAAAGTCTCACTTGTGTGACAGCAACCCATGGTTTCAGGAAAGTAATTTGCACCGTGTATGGCCGGCCTTACATGCTACTTTGTAGCAGCTGACCTCTCCCCCTCCCCTACTGATCGCAGGTGCAATGCTTTTCAGGCTATAGTGTGAAAAATAATAAATGCACTTTTTTTTTTTTTCCTGTAAAATCGTGTGCATTTTTATTTTATTTATTTATTTTATAGTTGAACTTGGCCTTTTAAATGCACATATAAGATTGTTGTGGAAATTAATCGTCAGCCAGCAAAGTCTCTTTAAAATTGCATTGTGACTACAGCTGTCCATACGCTGATCGAAATTCTGCTACATCAGCTGATCAAAATTTGTCTGATTTTTGCTGGTCGGAAGTTGATAATTTTGCTTGACTTCTGTCGAAGAGACATCTTTGAAAATATTGTAAAATGTACTCAATCAGCGGCTGAAGCCTAAATCCATTTCCTTATATGTGGATGGCGCAGTCTGTGTGTTTTTATTTTTTATCTGTCTCCTGGCTGAATAAAGCAAACTAAGTGTACGGTCAGCTTAATTGATTGAATTCCCGGCATTCTACATTCTACTTTAAACAACCCTATACAGACAACAAACTAAAAAATATATGCTAATGCTTGTGCCATAAGTTACCTTCTCGTACCTGCTTTCCACCCTTCCTGTGCAGATACCAGGTTTCTAAAGTCTGTTTGCATAAGTCGCTTGTCATGTGGTAAGGGCACAAAGAGGAAATCGGAACAAGCACAATGGTTCTAAGCAGCTACCTAGACTGTGAACCTAAAGGCCATATTTGACTTTAGTTCTGCTTTGACTTATTTACCTCTCACAGCAACAGATGTCACTGCAGCAGAATTAACAAAATGAAGCTGTTACATTAATTTTCATAGTAGCATGCTATTGAGATTCTAATGCTTCTTGAAAAATATTAGTAAAAATTCTGAGGCTTGTTGACTTTTATATAATTTTGTATTGTTATATTTGTCATTTCAGTGGTTGAATGAAGAGAGGCTCATTCAGCGACTAATAGATCTTATTCACTGCAGTCAAGATGAAGATGTGAGTAGAACCTCTAATACAAGTCATGTTAACCCAATATTTACACATGCATACAGATAGCAGCTCTATCAGAATTGTTTCTCATAAGCTGGCCCATACGCTAGTAGAATTTTTTTTTAAAGAACTTTTTGAAGAACATTTTGTTTTGCTTTTTTAACGATTATTAGGATCAAATCAACTATCGTTTTCAACGGCCGTTACTAGAAAATTGGAAGGAGCGAGATAGAATTCATTTCTAACAGTGAATGTGGTTTTCTTTGGAAAAGTCGATTTACTTCGAAATTGAATGATTAAAAGGGCTCATTTTACACTTGCTTCGACTTCCGCACACATTAAAGCACCTACTGGATAGTAATATTTATTGGTAAAGTTGATCCAGGGAACATTAGATTGCCTCTTGGGGGGGCCAGGAAGGAATTTTTTCCTCTGCTGGAGCAAATTGGATCATGCTTTATTGTTTTTTTCTTTTGCCATCCTCTGGATCAACTGTGGGTATAGGATTGGGATTGTATGACCCCCCCCCCCTTCTATTGGTTGTTAAACTGGATGGACTTGTGTCTTTTTTCAACCAGACTAACTAACTGCTTCAACATGATTTTATCCTTCTCGTGGCCTCTGAGGTGTGAGATTCAGGCAAACATCTCCCGACACTCACCGCCCAACTCTCACCGCGGACAACCCCGACTTTCACCGCAGGGAGGAATAGAGTGCCCACCCTGTCACACACACGGAGGTCGAGGAGAGGAGGAGTGAGGCGAGGAGGAGGGAGTGGAGGACTGGGCTCACCAAAGGGACACTCAGCTGTTTTTGTCATTTGGCCGAATGACAAAAACACCATTTTCGGACGATAATTTTCGGCAGCCGAAATTTCGGCGCACCACTACTTTTTGCTATAATCAGTTTAGGCCGATATGTATTCTTCTACATATTTTTGGTAAACAAAAATTGCAAAAAGAGTCTATTGATTGGTTTGCCCAAAAGTTATAGCGCCTCCAAAATAGTGAATAGATTTATGGCATTTTTAATATAAAAAGGCACCCATTTACTGTATATATGTCACTGGCAGTTAGGGGGTTAACACTAGGGGGCGATCAAGGGGTTAAGTGCGTTTCCTAGGTGTGTTTCTAACTGTGAGGGGATGTGACTGACTAGATCACTGTTCCTACTTAGTAGGAGCACACAATTTGTCTCTCCTTCCCTGTCAGAACAGGGATTTGTGTGTTTACACACACAAATCCCCATTCTGGCTCTCGTGCTCGTGATGACGGGTGGCTGGTGGTGATCATGGCCACGTGCATCGAGTCCCCTGCCGCGCAGCGGGCCCCTGCTATGGCTTTGAAAGGCACCGTCGTTACGGGTACAGTGATTTGCGCAGCAGAGCCACTCTGCCACCGTATATCGGCATGAGCTGGCCGGCAAGTGGTTAATGAAGCTTGGCAGATGCCCTGTGTGTGTGTGTGTGTGTGTGTGTGTGTGTGTGTGTGTGTGTGTGTTGATATCTCATACCTGCAATTTCTCCAAAACAAAGCCAAATAAAAGCCTCTCAAATGCTGCAGGTACTGTAAGTGAGCTTTGTCATAGACTTCTATGGAGGCTTTGAAGATGCTTTGAATCACCACTAAAGCAGCATAGGGTATCATTTTTGAAGCAAAGCAAACGCAACGTGTGAACAGGACTTTAAGCTAACCATTTTTTTTAGTGACCAGTGCTTTGATTGGTGTTTTAGAGCGCTTTAAAAAAAGCTTGTCTAATGCCATATTTTGAAGCAAGTGTAAACGAGCAATAAGTACTTTTAACCACTTCAGCCCCGGAAGGATTTACCCCCTTCCTGATCAAAGCATTTTTTGTGATTCGGCACTGCGAGGTCGTGTGACGTTGTCCCCAAACAAAATTGATGTCCTTTTTTTCCCCACAAATGGAGCATTCTTTTGGTGGCATTTAATCACCTCTGTGGTTTTTATGTTTTGCTCTATAAATAAAAAAGAGCGACAAATTTGGAAAAAAAAAAAAATCCCCCAAAAATATATAAAAAATATTTCTTAATCAGTTTAGGCCAATATGTATTCTACAAATTTTTGGTAAAAAAAATAATTGTATATTGATTGGTTAGCGCAAAAGTTATAGGGCCTGCAAAATAGAGACTAGATTTTTTGTCATTTTTATTAATTTTTCTTTTTATTAGTATTGGCGGTGATCTGCGTTTTTTTTTTTTTTATATCATGATTGTGGCGGACAGATCGGACACTTTTGACACTATTTTGGAATCCTTGACATTTATACGGCGATCAGAGCTAAAAAAAAGCCACTGATTACTGTATAAATGCCACTGACAGGGAAGGGATTGAACACTAGGGGGCGATCAAGGGGTTAAGTGTGTTCCCTGGATGTGTTCTAACTCTAGGGGGGGTGGGCTCACTACAACATGACAGAGATCACTGCTCCCGATGACAGAGAGCAGTAGAACCCTGTCATGTTGCTAGGCAGAACAAGAAAATGCCTTGTTTACATAGGCATCTCCCTGTTCTGCCCCTCCTCACCGCAATCGCGGGCCACTGGTGAACATAGATTTTGCGGGACCCACGGGCACGTTTGCGCGGCAGGCATTTCAAAGGGACGCACGGGTAGTGCCAGTGCCATTCTGCCGACTTAAATCGACGTGTTGCGGTCGGCATGTGGTTAAATTACATGTGAGCCACACCTATTTGTTCTTAAAGTGTAAGTTCAACTTTACAGAAATCTGTAAGGTGAACTTACACTGGAGCCTCTCCCCATTCCCCCGGTCCCGCTGTACCTGAAGTCGGCGATCACCCACTAGGAGACATCGGACCGCCGCTTAGCCGGTCCGGGGATTTGAAATCCCTGTGGCTTTCTCTCTCCTTTTTCCCCCGCTGATAGGATGGGCTAAGCGTGTTTTGATTGGTCAGCGCTGACCAATTAGAATGCCTCCTATACGTACCTTTACGAGGTACGTTTATGAGATTAAAGTGTTGGAAAGGATAGTTTTTAATTTTTTAATAATATCAAACATTTACTTCCACTGTGCTTGTTTTGCAGTGTGGCCCTATCGTACATTTCTGGGGTCCCCCCGGCGGCTCTCGTGGCTCCTCCCCACATCAGATAACCCCCTAGTAGAGCGCTCTCCCAGGGGGTTTACTTGCGGGCGCGCTTCCGAGTCCAGCATTTGTGTCCCATAGACACAAATGCCGGACTCGGCCCCCGCCACTCGCGTCATTGGATTTGATTGACAGCAGTAGAAGACAATGACTGCTCTGCTATCGATCTACCCAATCAAGAACTGGGACCCCATGGAGAGAGGGACAGCGCAAGGGAAATATGGGGCTCAGGCAAGTAAACCGGGCGCGCGCGGGGGGGGGTTGGGGGGGGGGAGGTCTAGGGGGCCGGTCCCTACCAGGTGTTTTTTCACCTTAATGCATGGGATGCATTAAGTTGAACAAACACGAGATTTCAAATCCCCGGACCGGTGAAGCGGTGACCCGATGTCTCCTAGGGGGCTTCAGGTACATCTGGACCGGGGGATGGGGGTGCAAGTTTACCTTACAGATTTTCTGTAAGGGCCAGTTCACACCATAGAAACGCAGTCCAGATGCTTTTCTGCAAGCGTGTTTTTGATGCGTTCCAGTGCGTTTTTTTTTCCATGTAGTCCAGTGCATTTTACCCCTCCTTTTTTTCTTAACCTTACATAAGGACATGTGTCGATCAAATCAAGAAAAATCTGTAAAGGAAACTGGCTTATTTTTAACCACTTACCCACTGGGCACTTAAACCCCCTTCCTGACCAGACCAATTTTAGGCTTTCTGTGCTCTCACATTTTGAATGAGAATTACTCAGCCATGCAACACTACCTATGTGAAATTTTTCTCCTTTTTTCACAAAAATAGAGCTTTCTTTTGGTGGTATTTAATCACCACTGGGTTTTTTTTTGTTTTTTTTTGCGCTATAAAAGAAAAAAGACCGAAAATTCTATAAAAAAAAATGCATTTTTCTTCGTTTCTGTTTATAAAATTTTGCAAATTTAGTAAATTTTCTTCGTATATATTGGCCCAAATTTATACCGCTACATATCTTTGGTAAAAATAATCCAAATCGGTGTATATTATTTGGTCTTTGTGAAAGTTATAGAGTCCACAAGCTATGGTGCCAATCACTGAAAATTGATCACACCTGAAGTACTGAGGGCCTATCTCATTTCTTGAGACCCTAACATGCCAGGAAAGTGCAAATACCCCCAAATGACCCCTTTTTGGAAAGTAGACATTCTAAGGTATTTAGTAAGATGCATGGTGAGTTTTTTTCCCACAATTCTTTGCAAAATCAACATTTTTTTTTCCCCACAAAATTGTTATATTAGCAGGTTATTTCTCAAACACAGCATAAGCATAGCACAAATTACACCCCAAAGCACATTCTACTATTCCTTTGGAGTATGGCGATACCACATGTGAGACTTTTACACACTGTGGCACATACAGAGGCCCAACATGCAGGGAGCGCCATCAGGCGTTTTTGGAGCATAAATTACACATATAATTTCTTGACTACCTCTTACACTTTTGAAGGCCCTGGAGAACCAGGACAATGGAAACGCCCCAAAAATGACCCCATTTTGGAAAGAAAACAAACCAATGCATAATGAGTCTTTTGACCATGTCATTTTTTTCTACAAGTTTTTGGAAAATGTGTAAAGAAAATGAGAACGCATTTTTTTTTCTTTTTTCTTTTTTTTTTTACACAACGTTGTCCATTTACACAATGTTCTAACACATAGCATGTACAAAATGTACCAAAAATTACACCCCAAAATAGATTCTACTACTCCGGAGTACGGCAATACCACATGTGTGAAACTTTTCCACAGCATGACCACATAGAGAGGCCCAACATGCAGGGAGCGCCATCAGGTGTTCTAGGGACATAAGTTTCAAATCTAATTGGATTACCTATTACACTTTTGTGAGGCACTGTAGTGGCATGGATGATAACTGATGTGGCCTGGATGGGTACAAATGGGTACGGCTGGGTATAGATGCGATGGCTGGGTACGGCTGAGTATTGATGTGGATGGGATGGATGAGTATTGCTGAGGATGGATGGATGGATGGCTGAGCATGGATGGATTGATGAGTATGCGGAGTATGGATGGCTGAGCATGGATGGATGGATGAGTATGCGACGTATGGATGGGTGAGCATGGATGTATGTGTATTCTGAGTATGGATGGATGAGTATGCTGAGCTTGGATGGCTGGAATGGGCACAGAGCAATGCTGTGGGCACTACACATCCAGCCCACAGCGCTGCTGCCACCGATCTCTCCCCTCGCACTGTACCAATAGGTACGGGGAGGGGAGAGAGGAACCGGATGTGACGCCGGTTTGTTTACAAGTGATCTCTCCGTCATTTGACGTTGCGATCACCTGGTAAACGGCTGCTATCAGCAGCCGTTTACCGTGATCCGTGATGCCCCAGGAGGCGCGCAAGAGCGGGATCCTGGGAGGAAGTCATAGTACGCCCTCCTAGAGTTATCCGACCGTGCTGCAGCCGTCATTCGGCTATGGCGCGGTCAGCAAGTGGTTAAAACAACTCTGATGCCATCCTTTACTTTTAGGGTCAGTTCACACCACATGCAGTCCAGTGCGTTTTTTTTCTGCATCAAAAACGCATGCAAAATAGGTTATATGGTTTTCAATGGCATGGTTAACACTAGTGCTTGCAGTTCCAGTACGTTCCAGTTCCAGAAAAAAAATTAGAACATGCTTTACCTTTCCTACACTGAAATGTACTGGAACGCTGTAAAACGCATCAAAAACGTACCGGAACACACCTAAATGCACTGCAACACACTTGTCCTTATTTAAGGTTAAGAAAAAAGATGGGGGTGGGGGGTGGGAGGAGCACTGGACTGCCCCTGAGGTCTACTATTTTGAAAAACTTTGTATTCTGATGAATGTATGAAGTAATATGTGTATTATCTTATACTTGAATATATTAATTTCTGTATTTCTTATATATATATATATATATATATATATATATATATATATTTTTTTTTAATCTCTGTGTATACTGTATGTTTTCAACACTATAGTTGCTTACAGCCACACCAAGCTGTCCAGCAAAATGTTTGTTACATGGTATGCAACATTGTTGCAGTTGCTCAAGAAGTTTTGACAATATTATAAATTCCTCCCAGCTTCTGTCATTTTTACTAGACATCTTGCTCTGCATGTAAACAAGGAGGAAATGTTAATAAAAGCATTTTATTTTTGAAAAAAATAGATGGGTGAATATGAAATATATTATACATTCATATTTTCTGCCAGAAAGTGGGTTTATCCTCCTTTTACATGTTTTTCTGTATATCTTTCTTTCATGCCTGTTTGTAGTGTTCAATAGCCCAAGCTGAAATTTACACACACTAGTCTAGTGAAAACGTTAGAGCAGGGACTTGCCTGTATTTGCAAATGTGTGCACACAAAACCCTCTGTTTTTAACGCAAAATGGTTGTTTTGCAGGCTGGCCTGTAAGTGTGCTGGGAAATCTTCTGTTGGTTTATGATGTTTCCTTAACCCATAGTTCTCAGGGAAAAGTTTGTCATGTAGCATATGTTTATTTGAACCAACTTTGTGTGTTGTGGTAGCACAAAACACTGGGACAGCAAATTGTGATGGTAAAAAAGGGTGCATAATGTCTTAGAACAGGTAGCCAAGTAGAAAATTCGAGTTGGATACAGGTGGGTGTTGCATACAAATGTGTGTAGTTTGCTGTCAGTCGTGGCTCCCGTAAAAACAGTTGCTGCTGAAATGGAATGTATGAGGACACTCTGGGGCATACATTTGGTCAGTATGGTCAGTAAAAAAATTGTGTTAATGCCCACCCCACAATGATGCTTTATCATGTAACAAAATCTCAGAAATGTAATCCAGATTTAGCCAACTAGTCCAGGGTATATGGATGTGTTACTTTTAGGTAGTAGTTTTTCCATTTTGAAGTTCGAAAGTATCTGGCCATTTGCTTCTCAGGTTGAAGGTTTTTACAGTGCACAGATAGCACTGAAAAAAGAAAACTGTTGCTGTTTGGATTCTAAATCTTTTGGCAGCATTAGAGTCAGCCTTTTGGAGTAGCCCCATGCCTTGTAGTGCACTCACATTTCTATTCCTTTTCTCTTTCCAGAGGCAGTCTAATGCATCTCAAACTTTATGTGATCTCATCCGACTGAGCAGAGATCAGTGCAATCAAATGCAAGAGATATTAGAGATTGATCCTTTGTTAGTAACTCTTGAATCGTGAGTATTGGACACTTTGTACCTGTTTCTAGACTTTGCCCTTTAATATATGGGGTGCAAAATGATAACTTAAAGCATCCAAATACTACTTTGTTATATATATATATATATATATATTTATATTTTTACATTTTATTTTTTAGGCCTCATGCACAAAGGTTGCATATGTGACAAAACGTGGCATTTTTTGGTACCCGAGAAGCGTCTGACGGGCTAAAGTATTTAGCACTGGACACTGTACTGAACAGTTTTTAGGTCCCTGTATGGCCGAGTGCAATCAATTTTTCCTGGGGGAGGGAGAGTGGCAATATGTGAAGATGTGGAGGGTATGACGGGGGCAGTATGTGTAAAGATTGAACAGTATGTACAGGAGAGAAATGCAAAAAACGTGACACGTGGTATGTGCATTAGTGGTTCTAAGGGTATTGCAATAGTAGATATGTGCAGTAATGGAGTACGTGGGATAAAATGTGCAGGGGAAGAGTGTAGATGGTATGAGATTGGGTATTATTTACAGGAGAGAAAAGTAATGATGGCTAGCAGTATGCGCAGAGGAGGAGCATGGAAGGCATGATAGCAGGCATTATGTGCAGGAGAAAAGTTTGAAAGGGTAAGACAGAATGCAGCCTGCATGTACAGGAAAGGGGTGTGGAGAGTATGATGGGGACAATAATACGCAGGAGAGAAGTGAGGGTTTGACAACAGGCAGAGTTGTTCATCTTTTGACTCGCAAATAGTGTTTTTGATCTGTCCACTTATAGCAACAACATCACTGATAAAGTACAGTGTGGTCATAGTCTTACAGGTGAATGGGAATGGTGGGGAAATGTGCCTCGTAATGCATTGGCACTCATTTCAAAAAGTATTTATAAAGTATTTGCATGGGGGCTGAGCTCTTTACACAGAGGGATTTACAGGTGAGAATGGAGGTCAAAATCACGGTTTAGAAAATGGACCCACTAAAATTAAAGCAGGTAATTCATTGACAGTAGGGGTGGCGGATACAGTGTCTGCTATGTGCAACCATGGAGGTATTGGTGGGGACATGGAAGGTTAGTCCTGGCTTTGTTTCCAGGTAATGCTTAATTAGGAAATCTGATTGCATTGGAGCTGAAAAAACTATTGGATCGGGGGCAGGAGAAATGAGACTGACATTTGTGTTGAATAAATGTTAATGATTATTGCACATTCTCTGGAAACTGAGTACTGAGGTTAATGAACATGCACTGGCCACTGAGGGATTATTAACTGTGCTGGGGACACTGAGTGGTGGCTGAGGGGGTTAATCACATGCATTGTTTACTATGGACTGAAGGATTAACAGACAAGTAGAACATAAGTTGCTGAGAGGGTAAAGCACATTTGGTGGGGTTAACCTACAAGAACTGAATATTGGGTGCTGAGGGGTTAAGGTGCCTGCACTGAAGATTGAGTGCCAAGGAGATCAAACACATGGGCTGAGGCTTGGGCATTGAGAGGTTATCACATATGTGGTTAGGAAACAGAACTGAAGGGTTAACATACATGGGGGCTGAGGAAATAATATGCATGGGCTGAGGACTGGGTATTAAGGAGTTATCACATATATGGTGCGGAATTGACAATGAGGGATTAAAGAAATATCCAATTTTTGTGTCTGTGCTTGTCTCTGGCAAGTGCTGGTGGCTGAAGACTGGTGCTTATTATCAAAACAGCTGTTTCTTTGCTAGCTGCGGTGTCAGGCGGCAGTGTGCCAGGAGTAGGTGCCCTATCCAACATCACAGCTAGGGTTACAAGGCACTTAAAGAGGAGGTCCAGCCTGGGTGAAAAAAATTAAGTCAGCAGCTACAAATACTGTAGCTGCTGACACGTAATATTAGGGCACTTGCTTGTCAAGGGGACCCGCGAGGTCGGCACCCCAGCCGATCTGCGTATGGACTCCCAGGTGCTGCCATCGCCATTCTTGGTAAGGGTACCAGGCAGTGAAGACTTTCGGCTTCATTCCTGGGTCCCTACTGCGCACTGCGCTTTCTAACTGGGCGGGAGAAGGAGGAGGGGGGCCAAACTTCCAGGTGATCGGGCTGCGGCCCGTCTCCGGAAATGGGGAAGGTGGGACCTATCAAAAACAGGTCCCCCATTCCCCCCTGAAAGGTGCCAAATGTGGCACCGGAAGGGGGAAGGAAGCATGTAAGCAAAAGTTCCAATTTTGGATGGAACTTTGCTTTAAAGAGGAGGTCCAGCCACACACACACACACGAAAAATTAAGTCAGCAGCTACAAATACTGCAGCTGCTGACTTTTAATATTGGGACACTTACCCGTATCACACAATGTCGGCACCCCCGAGTGCAGCTGCCGCCATTTTTGGTAAGAGGACCCGGCAGTGAAGGAGGAGGGGCCGAACTCCTGAGAGACCAGGCCAAGGCCCTGCCTCCCTGAAGTGGGCAAAAAGATGCGTGTCAAAAACAGGTACCTGTCGTCCACCCCCCCACCCCCCCCGAAAGGTGCCAAATGCGGCGCTGGAGGGGGGAGGAGACGGATAAGCGGAAGTTCGACTTTTCAGTGGAACTCTGCTTTAAGCAGATGGGACAAAGTACATTGTCCCATGAGTAACTAAATACAGTAAAAAAAAAAAAAAAAAAGTTAATGATGGTCTCTTCTGTAAGCAACAAGCTGGGCATTAAAAGGGTAATACTCATATCCCGGTGGAGGGTCACTGAGGAGTTATTGCAGGCAACACTGTACTTATCACTGAGGGTTTATGCAAATCACTGACAGGCAAATGCATGTACGCTGCAGATTGGTTACAAGGGATTAACACTCATAAGCTTAAGGGTGAATGCACATATACTGCTGGTGTTTGAACTGGCCAGAGAGGTTTGTGTACTGTAGGAACCGTCTCTGCTGAGATGGACACTGAAAATTTAAAATGTGTTTGTTGTTGCTTAGAAGAGGAGGGGGGCAGAGACCACTGCACAACTGAGCCGCAGTTCGTTCTGAATCGCTATACTATGTCAGGGACAGGTGTGTGTGTGTGTGTGTGTGTGTGTGTGTGCACTGGAGGTCGTATGTCACTGGGAAAAGACCAGTCTATATGCTGGGGGTGGAATCTCACTTATGAAAGACCAGAAGTAGGCTGATACCCTCTTCCCCATTGACAAAGTAAAAGTAGTGCTGGTTCCTTATTATATAGGATTTTCACACTTGTCTGTGACCAAAGCAGTTTCTAATTGTGTAAAAACTCTAGCTACAGCACAATGTAAACGCCTGCAGCACATGCAATGGGGATAATAAACAAAATGAAAACAGCAGATCTTGCACCTAATGAATAAAAGGGGCACAGGTCCCGTTTGTTAGGCCCCTTTCACACTGGGGCGGTTTGCAGGCGCTATTGTGCTAAAAGTAGCGCCTGCAAAGTGACCTGAAAGTGGCGCTGCTTTGTCTCCAATGTGAAAGCCCGAGGGCTTTCACACTGGAGCGGTGTGCTAGCAGGACGGTAAAAAAAGTCCTGCTGCCAGCATCTTTGGAGCGGTGTGTATACCGCTTCCTCACCGCTCCTGCCCATTGAAATCAATGGGACACCGCGGCTGTACCTCTGGCAAAGCGCCTCTGCAGAGCGCCTCTGCACTTTGCGGTGGTTTTTAACCCTTTCTCGCCCACCAGCGAGGGTTAAAACCGCCCCCCCCCTAGCGCCTGAATACCGACGGTAAAGCGCTGCTAACTATTGCGCCGCTTTACCGACGATGCCGCCCCCGCCCCAGTGTGAAAGGGGCCTTAGAAATCTGCCCTGTTTCCAATGCTGTTTCTATGGCAGACATAGAAGGCAGGATAGTTGGATCTGCTGGCCTTAGCCGAGTGGGCGAGAGGAAGGAGGGTGGCTGTTAACTACATTTGCTCTGGTTAACAGATGTGCATTTAGGTAGGGAAAAGGACTTTTCTTTATCGTACATCACGGGAGGCAGAGCCACAGTAATAACTATGGGTTATATGGCACCTTCAGGTGGTGGACACTGGCACACCCTAAACAGGAAGTTCAATTGCCCATATAACCCCTCCCCTCACCGGGAGTACCTCAGTTTTTTTCACCAGTGTCTTAGGTGTTGGTCACGAGTAAAGATGTGCTGTGCTGAGCTCCGCTGGAATATTCCTTACTGGGACAAGCCATGCAACCGGATCCATTCAAAGTGTCTTTTCCAGGCTGAATTGAATGGTACCCGGGCCTCATGTCCGAAGAAATTAGGTTTTGCCTGTAATGCTTCTCTTTTTAGAGAGCTGGACCCCGGGATCCAGTATTTGTTTTTTTTCCAGCCATATTCCTGGCAGGGTGCTTTTTACAATCCCAGGGGTGTGGATCCCCCGATAAAGGGGGCCCCAGCCCCTGAAGGTTTTCTAAACTGAGCCCGCCGTGAGAGGTAAAGATTGGGTCTGTTACCACAGAACTCTGCAGCTGGATAAGGTAAGGGAGATTCCTAAGGATTTTTTCTAATTCTTGTGGGTTTTCTCCTCTTAACGTAAATGTTGCTATGCCTATAGTCACCACCCGGGGCTGTCAAGAGCACGTACCTGTTCCATGCTGGTCAGTCTCATCTCTGTGTACAAGCTGCACGCTTCCTCCAGTCCAGGCTCCAGGTAAAGTCGTGGGAAAGGGGGATTTTCTCCTCCTAGGAATGTCGCCCCACCTGGATAGCTTTCCTCCAAGCAGTAGGAGCATGGCATCAGACGGTGGTATGCCGCGCCGCTCCCGCCGCCATTACGGCGGTTCCCATCGGCAGCTCTCCTCATCTCCCCCTTCCCCAGCCATCTTCCATACGGTCTGGTCAGGATCGGAGCCCGCTCGCCCAAGGAAAACACTCTATTTCAAAATAGATGAAGGGGCGCGATGGTTGATCTGAGGAAGGGGGCGTGGCTTAGCGGCGTTGGCACGAATTGGCGTCTACAACGCAGGCTGCATAGCTATAAAATGCACCTTTTTTCAGGTGCACACAGCTAGGAGGGACACAGAACGGATGGGGGGCATGTGAGTGAGTGACGCAGGTAATTCCAGGCACATTTACTTTAAGCATCAGGCTGAGCTTAATAGCAGCAGCAGTTACTGGACAATTGCTCAGCAGTGGGTGGTAGCTCTGTTTGTGCTTGGCACTATGACCAGAGGAGGTGGTTCAAATGCCGCAAAGACCAAGGACACAAAGGGGTCACCCTCAGGTCCTAAGGACCCTCCTTCTGCAACACCATCCCATACTAATGAGGCTGGTCAGAGTGAGCCATCATGGTCATCAGGGGCTGCAATTACGTCTGACAATTCAGCCCATGTCTAAATAACTGAGCAGGTTTTCTCCTCGGCTATGAGTGGCTTAGAGGAAAGATTAGTGTCTTTAATCATGTCTCCACAGAGTAGAAGAAAAAGCATTAGGTCCCCTTCTACCACCCAGGATCCCCAAAAAGAGGAACTGTGGGAGGGGGAAGATGAATCCCCCTCGGGGGACCATGAACAGGCTGATGATTCCTCTCCCGAGGAATCAAGTGGGGAAGGATCTTCTTCAGCTTCACATGCTGACAAGTTGCTGGTGCATTCTCTTACTGAACTGGTCCATGCCACATTTAAGCTACCCTTAACGGAGTTGGTTGAAAAGCCCACTTCCTGTTTGGGTTCACTAAAGCCTTGCGTGCCTTTCCTGTCCATTCATTACTAGAAAAGCTATAAAATACGAGATTGTTCCCCGTGGGGTTTTTTAGCAGTAAAAAGAGGGTAATAAAGTACTGCATGAGATTACATAAATAGGATTTTAATAATGATAAAATATCAAAGAAAACTATAAATACAGTCAATCAAAACATCAGCTGTGGTACAAAAAATGAGATGGAAGCAACATCACTTACGTGACAGTCACAATATTATACAAAACATTGAGGTAAATTAGTACATGATTCCTGTGTATGAATCCAGTATATATGAATCCTGACGCGTTTCGACCCCACTGGGTCATCTTCAAAGGATTGTTGTAGACTGTAAAAATATTTGTAAGAATTGAAGTTCATAATGGACTGAATAAATATATAAATGAATTTAAAGAGAAAAACAGCAGTATTGGACATGTTCATATATAGTTACCGATCAAAATGGATTAGGCCGTATTAGATAGCCTCTAAAGGGAGGATCTCCCCTGCTTGGTCCGATTCAGCTGGTCCGCACGGTCCCCGACGGAAGTCAAACTGCCTGTGCGTGTCTTGCGAGGAGTGACACATGTAGGGCAATCCCAGGGGCATGGGGGGGGGGGGGTGGTAGAGAGGGGTAGGCAGTACCTGCAATGGAGGTATTGTATACTAATGGTAATTGAGTATCAAAAAGTAAAAAAGTAACGAAGTTAATAGGGTGGAAGACTGAAGAGAACATAGTTTAAATGGTATATGTGTATATCTATGTTGTTGGCATATTTCTACTCTATATGTATTAAATATCTCATGTTATAACCAATGTGTCTGGCGTTGACTGGAGGGAGGGAGGCCCATTCTAGATCTGAAATCTCTAAAACGATTCCTGAAGATTCACTCTTTTCGCATGGAATCATTCCGATCAGTAGTCTCCATCCTACAAAGGGAAGAGCTTCTGGCATCAATTGACATCAATGATGTATACCTGCATGTACCTATTTTTTCCCCGCTCGCCAGAAGTATCTGCGTTTTCGAAGTAGAAGATCTTAATTTTCAGTTTGTAGCCTTGCCTTTCGGTCTAGCTACTGCACCTCGGGTGTTTACAAAACTTCTGGCCCTTCCCCTGGCCAGGTTAAGGACTCCAGGTATAACAATAGTAGCTGGATGACCTGCTCTTAATAGACTGGTCGGTAGTCCACTTGGACCAAAACGTGGTCACCACAGTCAACTACCTGGAATACCTAGGTTGGGTCATCAACCTAGAAAAATCTTCTTTAAAGCAAGATTAGAGTACTTTGGTCTGGTCATAGATACAGCCCAGAAGAAGGTATTTTTACCCCAGGCAAAGATCAGCGCCATAAAGGAGCTGGTCCAAGGGGTCAGGGCAAAGAAGGGTCCTTCCATTCGCCTTTGTAGTTGTTGGGGAAGATGGTGGCTTCATTCGAAGCAGTTCCCTATGCTCAGTTTCATTCGAGACTGCTGCAAAACAGTATCCTATCAGCCTGGAACAAGAAGATTCAGGCACTAGATTTTCCAATGCGTTTGTCGCCAAAACTTCACCAAAGCCTCAGTTGGTGGAAGATATCCGAGAATCTGCAGAAGGGGAAATCCTCCTTACCGGTTACCTGGAAGGTGGTTACAACAGATGCCAGCCTTTCAGGTTGGGGAGCAGTCCTGGAAGAAGCGTCTGTCCAAGGAAAATGGTCCAGAACCGAAAGGACCTTGCCCATCAACATTCTAGAAATTTGGGTGGAGCGTCTAGCCCTAAGGGCCTGGACATTCAGGTTGCAGAATTGTCCTGTCAGGATTCAATCCGACAATGCCACAGCAGTGGCTTATATCAATCACCAAGGGGGCACCAGAAGTCAGGCAGCCCAGGGAGAGGTAAACCATATCCTAACTGGGCAGAAAAACATGTGACGTGCATTTCGGCAATCTTTATTTCAGGGGTAGAGAACTGGCAGGCAGACTACTTAAGTCGCTAGCATTTGTTCCCGGGGAAATGGTCCCTTCACCCCAACATCTTCCTGGCTATATGTCAAAGATGTAGGGTTCCCGGGTGTCGATCTGTTTACGTCCAGGTTCAACAACAAAGTCGACAACTTTGTGTCAACAACAAGGGATCCACTCGCATGCGGAACAGATGCGTTGGTGACCCCGTGGGATCAGTTCTCACTGATATATGCATTCCCTCCTATTCTGCTGCTACCTCGACTTCTTCGCAGGATCAAGCGAGAAAGGAAGATGGTAGTTCTTGTGGCCCAGAAGATCTTGGTATGCAGAAATAGTAAAGATAGTGGTAAGGGCCCCATGGACCCTACCACCAAATCCAGACCTGCTATCGCAGGAACTGGTGCTCCATCCTACTTTACAAATGCAAAATTTAGTTTGGCTATTGAAACCCACATTCTAAGGAATCGTGGGCTTTCAGGCTCAGTATTGCTTACCTTGATTAATGCAAGGAAGCCAACTTCCAGAATAATTTATTATAGAGTCTGGAAGGCATATGTTTCTTGGTGTGAATCCAGGGGTTGGCATCCTATGAAGTATTCATAGGTAGAATTCTTGCCTTTCTGCAAATGGTGCTAGAAATTAAACTGGCCTTGAGTACTATCAAGGGCCAGGTCTCGGCCTTATCAGTATTGTTTCAGCGTCCGTTTGCTTTGCATTCTTTGATCCGAAGCTTTATACAGGGGTAACGCGGCTTAATCCACCGGTTAGGGCACCCCTGAACCCTTGGGACTTGAATTTAGTTCTGTTGGCATTACAGAAACAGCCTTTTGAGCCGATACGACATATTCCTTTGGTCCTTTTGCCAAGGAAGCTAGTTTTTATGGTAGCCATTTCTTCTGCAAGAAGGGTATCAGAGTTGGTGGCTCTTTCCTTTTAAAGAGCCATATTTAAACGTTCACAAGGATAGAGTAGTATTGCGTCCTCATCCTAGCTTTCTGCCAAAGGTGGTTTCAGGTTTTCACCTAAACCAGGATATTGTTTTACCTTCATTTTTTTCCAGAACCCTGTTCTAAGGAAGAAAAGTCACTACACTCTTTGGATGTAGTGAGAGCAGTCAAGATCTATTTGAAGGCGACTGCTCAGATTCGAAAAACAGATGTTTTGTTTGTGTTGCCTGAAGGTCCTAGGAAAGGACAGGCAGCATCGAAATCCACTATTGCCAAATGGATACGGCAGGTAATTTATTCAAGCTTATGGCTTGAAGAAGAAGGTTCCACCTTTTCAGGTCAAAGCGCACTCTACCAGGGCTGTTAGTGCTTCGTGGGCAGTGCATCACCAAGCCTCCATGGCTCAAATCTGCAGGGCTGCAACCTGGTCTTCAGTCCATACATTCACCAGATTCAGGTGGATGTAAGAAGGCATGAGGATATCGCCTTTGGGCGCAGTGTGCTGCATGCAGCAGTATAGGTCCTCAGGTCTGATTGCACCCTACTTTTGTTTGTGTTCCCTCCCCTCAGGTGGCATTGCTCTGGGACATCCATTACAGTTATTACTGAGGCTCTGTGTCCCGTGATGTACGATAAAGAAAATAGGATTTTTATAGCAGCTTACCTGTAAAATCCTTTTCTTGGAGTACATCACGGGACACAGAGGTCCCTCCCCTCTTTCTGGTTACATATGTATTGCTTTGCTACAAAACTGAGGTACTCCCGGTAAGGAGAGGGGTTATATTGGGAATTGAACTTCCTGTTTAGGTTGTGCCAGTGTCCACCACCTGAAGGTGCCATATAACCCATACAGTTATTACTGTGGCTCTGTGTCCCGTGATGTACTCCAAGACAAGGATTTTACAGGTAAGCTGTTATAAAAATCCTATTTTCCTACCTGTATGCAGGTTCGTCCCTTGTAGTATGTTCACTACATTGGCAGAGAGGGGCATGTGAGCTATCTTCCAGGTTACCTCCTGGCTCAGTCTGGTGGGGATCGGTGTCCATTTTCAATATTGAAAATTGCCACAGTCCCTTTGTTAGGCCCAGATTTTGCAGCATTGTTTCTTCTACTCACTTGAAATAGAAACTGGAGCATGTGGTGGTCGTAGACCTGAAACAGGCCTTTTTGCTTTAATTGTGACGCACACCACCCATGCCAGTTTTCCTGCAGCATTATAATGGCACTGGAAGCATTGTGATTACCCCAATGTCTTTGAATTTGGCAAGGGTTTCTCTGGAAGTTATTGTGCTGTCCTCCTGTGTAGCCATAGCTCATCAATATGATGCAGTTCCCTCAATGTTTTTTTATTTTTGTGTTTTATCATTTTGCAGGCAGCAGTGCGTGGAGCAGCTTTTGCACAATATGTTTGATGGGGAGCTGACTGATAGCTGTGTTGTGAGCGGCACTCAGATCTTGCTGACACTTTTGGAAACTAGAAGATCAAGGTATATCATTGTTGCAATTCTGCCAAAGATGGCTGTGTAATAAATTTGAAGGCTTTATTGCCTCTGCTTACTAACATAAGCTAATCTATTGACACACCTGCATCTTATTTCTATCTGCATTACACCTGTATTACATACACATCTACTCCCATGTCTATGTCATAGCTGAAAATAAAACTTGTTTGGACTCCTTATTCCATTTTTATCTAGATTATCTCCAGCTACGCTCATGCTTTCTTACTTTTGCCTTTTTTCTCGATTTATGTCACTAGTAGTGATTAATTGCTTTTGTTGCTATCTCCAGTACGGATCCTCTCCTAGATTCACTTCCTCAGGGGTTTGAGAGACAAAGTCCTGCTGTGAGCAGTAGTATTCTTCAGGGTATAGAGTCACGCCTGAAGGATTTTCACCACCTGCTTCAACATCCTCCAAAGGTGAAATATTACTTTTTAACATTTTATCCTAGAGTCGAGCATTGCAAGCAGTGTTCATTACTCATTTTCCGCGATAACAATATTTAAAGTGCGTGTAAACCTCAGACCTGAGCAAAGCATATCCCTCTATACTGTGTACTTGCCTCAATCTAAAGCATGAAGTGTGATTTTCTCTTTGCTGCTTCATTCCTCTGTTACCTGCATGAGTCACGTCGGATAGGTCTACCTGGACACCAAGATAGAAAAATGTGACCAGACATGGCACACAGCCTGTGATTGACAGCTCTGCATGTTCTCTGTACTGTGTAAAGCGGGGTGTGTCCCTTCGCTCCAATCGGCTCAGAGCTGTCCCCACTGAGATCTGCACTGTGCGATTTCAGATGCCTGCCCCTTGCTTTTCAGAGCTGAGAGATCCTGTGTAACTTCTGTACTCTGAACTGATGTAGAGGAGAAAGGGCTGCAGATAAATGGGTAGAACCTATGTAGGAGGATTTGTTTAATCTCCTGTGTATGATCTGATGCTAGTCGCTTCGCTGGGTATATGTGAGGGGTTTTCAGCCTTCCTAAGAATAAAATGTACCTAATCATTTGCCCTAAATATTATTTCCTGTGCTGAAACCGTTTTTAGCATCAGTGCCTTGTTATATCCACTGCATTGTTTTGTGTTTTTTCTCCAGCTGGTACAGATATCCATTAAGATGCTTTCTCTGTAGTTTGAACTGGGAGGAGCATCTTATTTGTGATTGATAGAGCCAGCTTTTACTACCCGTGGTAATGATAAACCGATCATAATTATTGCATTAGCTGTTCCATCATTTGTGTTACAGAAAGAATCAATTTTGACCACTATTGGTGTTCTGGAAGAACCCTTAGGCAATGCACGACTCCACACTACACGCCTCATAGCTGCCTTGTTACATGCCAATACTCCCAGTGTTAACCAAGAACTCTGTCGGCTTGGCACCATGGATCTCTTACTTGTAAGTACTTTAGATAAGAGGACAAGAGTAACTGAAACATCAGAAGAATAACATGTTTTATGCTGCGGGTTTATTTCAAATGATTCCAAAGCTGTATAGTTCACAGCAACTAGTAGTTATGAGTTAGATCAAAAAATTATTCAGTTCACAATATAAAGTTCCCCATTTTTCTTGGCTTCCCCTATCAATGGCTCTTTTTTTATTTAAAAGATACATTCACCTTTTTATTAAAAAAAAAAATGCACATCTTTTTATAGGTAAAAAATCTGTGCATTAATTTTTTACACTAGAGCCTATAAAGCCTTGCCCCCACGATCAGCAGATCAGTTTCCTACAGACTCTCAGTACACTGTCTTCCCTTACCCCAATATGAGCAAACAGTTACTGCAGGAAAAATCTAACTACAAGGAGGCTCACTAGCGCATTCACAGTCAATTGAGAACTACAAGCCATCGGCCATGGTGGCTGACAGTACTTGTAGTTCATTCATTTCCAGAACTCTGTGAATGAATTATGCGCCCGTGTAAACAGAGCCCAGCACGGTTGCGCTAGTTTTTAAATTGCGACAGTGGGTGTGGGGCAAAGATCACCCTAAATACGGATGGAACATGAAACGTTATCCAAAGATCTTTTAAAGTAACCCTTCTCTCTTCTCCACACTGCCTTTCATATCCTTAAGCATTAATGGTCTTTTTCTTTTAGCTACAAAGTATCTGTTACAACTGCTTACACGGTATGCATCAATTCTTCCCCTTTCATTTTGGGTAGGGTACAATTTCTATACACAGTTTTGTAGCTGGGTTATAAAGTAACTGTAGTAAGTTTTCTTTTGGTAAACCTGAATGCTCCTGATCCAAGTTCAACTCAAGAGCTAATAAAAGGGGAATCTACTCCTTTTCAGAGACTCCCCTTTGAAATAATTAGAGATATTCATTTGGGAGTCCTTACCTTTTTAAAGTGATAGTAAACCACTACAAAATAACACCATGCTTTGCTAGCAGACATTGCATTCTAGCACATTATGAAATACTTATCCTAAAATGAAGCCCTCCAGCGGTGTGCTGTCACCAATGAGAGGGATTCTGGGTTCGTGAACTCCGGCTGTGTGAGTGGCAGGAGCCGCAATGACGTTACTCCCGCACATGCATGTGGGAGCCCTCGGTTACAGCACGGTGCTATGAAGATCTGGCACTGTATGCTGGACCTTCAGAGTGCATATGCCAGTGACGACAAAGGCTACATCCAGGGTAAATATCTCCTAAACGGTGCACATTTAGGAGATATTATTTTTATCTACAGGTAAGCTTTATTATAGGCTTACCTGTAGGTAAAAATCACAAAGTGGACTTTACTACCTCTTTAAGGTTGCCATCACATCTGTTAGAGCAGCTAGTTCAGAAATATGCCTATCTTGCAAAGAGCCTTTTTTGTTTTGCAAAAGGACAAGGCGGTTTTAAAACTAAAACCTTGCTTACGTCACGTGGTCCCCACCTCTATGAGGACATTGTCATTCCTTCTCCTCTGTTCTGCCCCAGAACATGATCGGGAAATTTCCTTACATTATTTGGATGTTGTTAGGGCTGTCAGTCTACTTGGCAGCCACAACCACTTTTCACAAGACAGAGACGCTTTTTGTGATACCTGGACGTTCTCCTAAACGGTTCAGACAACTCCTTTCCAGAGCCTATGCGTTTAAGCAGATGTTTTTCCCTTTCCCATCATAGCCCATTCTACCAGGGTGGTTTTCGCCTGGACTTTTCAGCATCTGTATCCCAGATGCGCAAGACCACTACCTGATCCTCTGTTCAGACATTTTTCAAGTTCTACCAGGTAGAGGTCTTTTACTTCATCGGCATCGGCTGATTGTGCTGATAAAAAAAGCCGATAATAGCTTCAGCGGGACTTGCAAATGACTTCTGTAATATAAGTCAGTGCAAGTTGTCTGAACTCCGTGGAGAAGCTCTCAGTTTAACCATTTAAAGACTAAATCTTTTCTGACATTTGTTGCTTACAAGTAAAAATCCTGTATTTTCTGCTAGAAAATTACTTGGAACCCCCAAACATTATATATATTTTTTTTAGCGGAGACCCTAGGGAATAAAATAGCTGTTGTTGCAATATTTTATGTCACACGGTATTTGCGCAGTGGTCTTTCAAACGCAATTTTTAAAAAAAAAATTAATGAAAAAAAAAAAAAATAAGCAGTAAAGTTAGCCCATTTTTTTTCGTCCAAAAGTTTTGATTACCTGTGTTTGTGTATTTAATATTTAAAGTGGTGTTCCAGCCGAAATTATACTTTTTAAATAAAAACCCCCCTATAATACCCCTATAATACACAAGCTTAATGTATTCTAGTAAAGTTAGTCTGTAAACTAAGGTCTGTTTTGTTAGTTTATAGCAGTAGTTTGTTATTTTATAAACTTACAGCAGGCCGTGGCCATCTTAAGTGTGGGCATCTGAAGCCAGACTGTATTTCTTCCTGGATCTCATCCTTGCAGATCTCGCACATGCTCAGTGCAGCACAAGCAGTGTAATAGGTTTCAGGGCAGGTTTCCATAGCAACGGCAGTGTCAGAGGAAGTTTCCACCCCTTCCCAGAAGGCATTGCAAACAGGAAATGATGTGATGGGCCGCGGCCAGGGAGGAGGAAGTGAAAAATGAATACAGCAGATATACAGGAGGTGTTGAGAAAATTTTTTTAAAAATATCCAATTTGTTTACAGTGCACAGTTTAGTGAGGGATGCTGAAGAGTTGTAAAAGTGGGTGGAACTCCACTTTAAGATATAGTTTTTTTTTTTTCATCTAAATTATACATACAAGTGAACTGATTGGAGGTTTGTTTTGTTTAATAAATGTTTAAATATAAAAAAATTTCTGTATCACTTATTACTTAAGGTTGCTTTCACACTGGAGCGGGCATGCGTTGACGGTAAAACACTGTTAGTTTTGCGGCGCTTTACCGTCATTTTAGCGGCGTATTTGGCTGCTAGCGGGGCGCTTATAACCCAGCTAGCGGCCGAGGAAGGAGTTAAATGCGCCCATGAAGCGCTGCTGCCGAAACTCTTTGCAGGCGCTTCGGCAGCGGTGCGCATTCATTTCAATGGGCAGGAGTGGTGGTATAAACCGCTCCAAAGATGCTGCTTGCAGGACTTTTTTTTATTATCCTGCCATCGCATCGCCTCAGTGTGAAAGCACTCGAGCTTTCACACTGTTTGCTAAAAAAACACCTGAAGGACTCTAAGATGGTGAGAAATAAGATTCTCTGGTCTGATGAGACCAATATAGAACTTTTTTGCCTTAATTTTAAGCGGTATGTGTGAAGAAAACCAGGCACTGCTCCTCATCTGTCCAATACAGTCCCAACAGTGAAACATGGTGGTGGCAGCATCAAGCTGTGGGGGTGTTTTTCAGCTGCAGGGACAGGACAACTGGTTGCAATCGAGGGATAGATGAATGCGGCCAAGTACAGGGATATCCTGGATGAAAACCTTCTCCAGAGTGCTCCGGACCTCAGACTGGGCCGAAGGTTTACCTTCCAACAAGACCATGACTTTAACCACTAGCCCACCGCCCACCATCATATGACGTCCTGGGCTTTGGGCGGGTATATCTGAATGATGCCTGTAGTTACAGATATCATTCAGATATTGCCGGTTTCAGCCGGCGAATCTCTACACCATAGGAATGATCATAGCGGCCGTTCCGCCGCTTGATTGTTCCTATGGGAGGCGAGAGGGGACGTCCCCCCCCCCTCCCGCTGCCCTCCGGTGCTTCTACCGACTCACCTCAGCGATCGGTGAGTCGGATAGCGGATCCGTCGGCGCCGGATGTAGATCATAGAGATTTCCGGCGGACCAGATGGTCCCCGGAGTCTCTATGATCGTCGGAGGCCGGGCGTGACGTCATAACATCGCCATCTCCATTCAAAAAAACGGTGCCGCTTCGGCTTGGAAGCGGCAATCGTTTTATTTTATTTTTTTATTTCAGGCTTCCCAGCCTAGTGGTGAGATATGGGGTCTTATTGACCCCATATCTCACTATTAAGAGCACCTGACATGTCATATTGCTATTACAAGGGATGTTTACATTCCTTGTAATAGGAATAAAAGTGTCAAAATAAAAAAAAGAAAATATAATTAACAATAAAAAAAAAAAAAATTTTTTAAAGCGCCGCTGTCCCCGTGTGCTCGCACGCAGAAGCGAACATATACGTAAGTCCCGCTCACATATGAAAACGGTGTTCAAACCATACATGTGAGGTATCGCCGCGAACGTTGGAGCGAGAGCAATAATTTTGGCCCTAGACCTCCTCTGTAACTCAAAACATGTAACCAGTAAAAAATTTAAAGCGTCGCCTATGGGGATTTTTAAGTACCGAACATTGGCGCCATTCCACGAGCGTGTGCAATTTTGAAGCGTGACATGTTAGGTATCTATTTACTCGGCGTAGCTTCATCTTTCACAAAATGCAAACACATTGGGCTAACTTTACTGTTTTGTTTTTTTTTTAAACACAAAACAGTTTTTTTCCCCCAAAAAAACGCGTTCGAAAAATTCCTGCGCAAATACTGTGTGAGATAAAAAGTTGCAACAACCGCCATTGTATTCTCTAGGGTGTTTGCTAAAAAAACATATATAATGTTTGGGGGTTCTATGTAATTTTCTAGCAAAAAAATGATGATTTTTACATGTAGGAGCAAAGTGTCAGAATTGGCCTGGTATTGAGGTGGTTAAGCACACAGCTAAAATAATGGAGTGGCTTCACAACAACTCCGTGACTGTTTTTGAATGGCCCAGCCAGAGCCCTGACTTAAACCCAATTGAGCATCTCTGGAGAGACCTAAAAATGGCTGTCCACTAACGTTTACCATCCAACCTGACAGAACTGGAGAGGATCTGCAAGGAGGAATGGCTGAGGATCCCCAAATCCAGGTGTGAAAAACTTGTTGCATCTTTCCCAAAAAGACTCATGGCTGTATTAGATCAAAAGGGTGCTTCTACTAAATACTGAGCAAAGGGTCTGAATACTTAAGACCATGTGATATTTCAGTTTTTTTCTTTTTTAATAAATCTGCAAAAATGTGAACAATTCTGTGTTTTTCTGTCAATATGGGGTGCTGTGTGTACTTTAATGAGGAAAAAAATGAACTTAAATGATTTTAGCAAATGGGGGGTCTGAATACTTTCCGTCCCCACTGTATAACTATGGCGATTTGCCCAGACGAGCCAACCTGCCGCAGTATAACTGCGGCGGTTGGTTGTCTAGTGGGTAATGCTGGATCAAGTCTTTTTTTATACTGCCAGTGCTGGTCCAGACTGTTTTTAACCCCTTATTAAATTTTCACAGCACCTCTGTGCTGGGCGGGCTATCTGCTCACATGCTACCAATTGATGTCGCCATCAGTCACTAACGATATGTCAGGCACCCTCATAGCTTTCTGGGTTGCCCACAAAAGTAATCGCCGTGGCAGGGAGAGAAGAGAGCCGGGAGGTGGTATGGCTTGTGCTCTCTCCCTCCTGCCAGAACAGTGCTCCCGGACACAGGAGTGCTCTCAGATTGGACTGTGTAGGGTTTGTTTACGGCCCCTATGTCCTCCCCAAGCTGCTCCAAGGGGCAGTAATCCAAATCCTGCACAGTCCCGATATGAGATTGTTCTCTGGCACCTATATACAGGACAGATAGGAGGGGGAGAGTGGACATTTGTGTTTGGGTTTTGTGTTAGTAGAGGGGAGTAGGAACAGAATTTGTGCTAGCGGGGTTAACTGGGGGGAGAGGATTTACATCTTACAAACCACTGAACTGTGCCTCACAAACTACATTTTAAGGCTTTTCCTTCATGGTACCCTCATGTATTTAGCATTTATGTGTGTGCTTTCGCGCTAAAACACATGGTACCACCATATGTTTTGGTGCGCATGATTTTAAAAATTGTGTTCCCACACAATGCATTTTTCAGTGCAGTGGTGTGAACGAGCACTCAGACTGTTGTGCTCCAAGATTTGTGCACAATTCTAAAGGGTACCTTGAATGAAAAAAGTTTGAGAAACACTGGTTTAGACAGTCATATAGGAGCTTAGCTGTACTTTAAGATTTGCTTGCATCATGTTTATGTAAATTCTCTCTTTTTTTCTCAAAAACAGGACCTGTTTTTCCGGTACACTTGGAATAATTTTCTACATGTCCAGGTTGAGTTGTGTATAGCAGCAATCCTCTCACAGTGTCTGCAAGAGGGACGAAATGCTTCCATTGTGGAGGAGAGAAATACGGAAGAGTCACTTAATGGCAATACAGAAGATTGTGAGAAATCAGTACCTGAGCAAGAGGATCTCATGATTACGCATGTAAATCTATTTTTGAGTCACTGCCGTGTCCTTCTTTTTCTTTGTCTTAGCCCTGTCAAAATCTATTGCAATCTTTAGGGATCATGTATGCAGGATACTCCCTTTACAACTTAATACTGTTAAAACTTAAAGTGGAACCAAAGTTCTGCTGTAAGAAAGAACGAGCAAGCAGACATGCAAAGTCTCTTCTGCAATAAAATGCCCCTTCTTGCCTACTCGCTTTCTTCTCTGTAGCTGTAACCTGAGCTGTGAATGTTTACAGCACCGTGCCAATGACTGGGTTCTGCACATGCACAGTAGTGACATCCCGTGCCGGTCAATGTAGAGGCCTGAAGACTGACACTCAGAATAAGATGCTGCCACTGGCGGGGGACCTTTTTGGATAGGTGAGTATTTACCCTTTAGTTCCACTTTAAACTGAATAAGGGTGTTGCTCTGAATAAGTGGGCATTGCTGCTTTGGTTTAAAGTCCTTTTTTAAAGGTAGATTTTGTTTGAAGATGAATCCCAGGTATGGCAGTTTTTCCATAGTAAGATTGGTCCAGCCTTGTGGAAGCTGGAAATGACTCTAGTAGGTGCTGCTACTTCAGTGATCCTTGCTAGCTGTCATGCGCTATGCCCACCGACTTCTCTGCTGCGTTTTGAGCACAGGAGGTTGCTTGCTTGGCATGGTAGTCATGCAGGGAACATTTTGCATTTTCTCAATGAATGCAAAGGTGGAGAGGCAGGACTGTGACCTCACAATCTCCACCTTGTCTATTCAAACAATACTTTGTATTCATTGAGAAAATGCTTTGATGATGCTTTAGTGGTGGTTTTTCTTTTAATTTTTTTATTTTTTTTTTAAGCTTTATTGAAGGTTGGCAGATGCCCTGTGTGTGTGCTGATATCTCATACCTGCAACTTCTCCAAAACAAAGCAAAACTAAAGCTGAATTGAACCCTCTCAAAAGCTGCAGATGCTTCAATCGAGCTTTGCCATAGACTTCTATGGAGGCTTTGAAGCACTACTAAAGCGACATGGGGTATAATTTTCGAAGCGAAGCCATAGCAAAGAAAATGCAAGGTATAAACAGGACTGTAAGCGAACTGTTTTATTCATGACGGGCTTGACTGGCATTCAGAGAGCTGTAACAAAGCGTGTCCGAAGCCATGTTTTGATGCAAGTGTAAATTTTTGGGGACGAGTAACTGATTTTGAAAGGCACCCGCTCCCGCTCCCACTTCCCTTCTCCCCTTCCTCCCTGCAGTCTTCTGTGAACGTTGCAGGTCCCAGAAGATTGTGGGACCATTCAAATTGCACAGCACGGTTCACACATTTAGCACCCTGCTGTGAACACGCACGCTGTGACTGCCAGGTGCCCATAGGATTCCGGGGACAGAAGACGAGAAGTGAGAACGGCTGAGAATGAGCACAACGCTGGATAATGGGACAGGTGAGTGGCTGTTTATTAAAAGTCAGCAGCTACAGTTTTTGTTGCTGCTGACTTAATTTTTACACAGGAGACTGGAGCTCCTCTTTTAAACAAATTTTCACCTAAGCTGCACCACATGACAAAATAGGAGGCTAGTTTGTCAAACTTTTTAAAGGGGAATCATTTTTGCTCAAATGGCTTTGCTCCTTCATACCTATCTGTTACCCAGTATGGTTGTCCAACCAGTCAGCATTCCTTTTTTTTTTCTTCTTTTTTTCTTTTTTTTTTTTTTTTTGCTCTGGTTTGAACTTTTGAAATGTGAAATAGTATTTATTGCTTTTGTTTACTGTGCACAACTACAGTTTGCACTGCCTTAGTAAATTATCCTGTTAGTCACTAAGGTACACCGGTGGTAAAATAAGCCCTCACTGACATTTAATTCATCTTTAAGGTCCAAAACAGAGGCTCTGAAGCTGCATCTTTTCTCACCCTATTTTTCTTTAGCAGCTGGAATTGACAACCTGCAATCCCTCTAAAAATAAAATACATCCAAAACCCTATAAAAAAAAAATCTAACTAAAAGCTATCAGGAAGGAAATTTGGGCTTTACTGGTACAGATGATACCACGCTTTCTATGAAAACTTCATTGCATCAGCATTCTTTTAAAAACTGAAAAGGGTCAACAATGACCCTGCAAAGACAACTGCGTTATTTTACAATGCTTTTTCTCATTACTAGCAAAAAAACTGTTAATTAGCACTGCACCCTCTAGTAGGCCTGTTACATTGGCATATTGTATGGTTAATAACTTTTAGCCATGTGGTTGATGGATTCTCATAGGTTGACGTGTTTCGCAGACAGCCTCTTCAGGACCAGTTAGAGATTTAGTGAGGAAGTAGCAACTTTTACTAAATATAAAGAAGAATTCCATTAAAATATATTTGTAGGATTATGATATTTCACGTGAAGTAAGAAATAAATAACAGATTAATCTGAAATGGATAATGGACATATTACATGCAAAATGTTCGTTACCTATACATTGTGGCCTTGGCAACCATGGGGGTGGACACTGGAACAAAAGGAACGGACCAAAGAGCCATCGGCACCCAAAATGGCTTCAACGTGTTGACAAATTACCTAGTACTGGGCCCCTGTTTTTAAGGTGTATCTAGATGTGGCACTTACATCCTATATCTTATAAGTGTACAAGTCCATGTCCAAACTTTTCAAAATCTTAATTCCGATATTGAGCTTTGGGATCTCTATATGAAGGTGAAGGCCTAGTGAGAAATAATGCTGATAAAATTACTGTATCACACCCATCATGAAGCTGTATGCTCAAGACCAACACCCAAAAATAAATACATACACTTATTTAATTGTTGATTCCTCTAGTGCCCTTGAGTCAAACGAGAATTCAAAATGATTAGATGGTATCCAAAGCAATACGTCCTGTAATGGCCATAAATTCATAATACTTGAAAGGATACAAAAAGCACACTAGAGGGCAACCAAAAATTTAGGCTTGATCAAAAAAAAATCCGATGTCTTACCCCAGTATTATTGACAATGTTGGAAGAAACAAACAGAAGGACCACAGATCAACCAACTACCATGTGGATCAAAGCTGGATCACAAATAGTGGACAATTTGCAAAACAGACCAAAAATTACTGCAATGCTCCCTTTCAATAAAGCCCATGTTGTCCTCACCTGTTAAAAACAGAATGCTGACTATACCATCATAGGATTCCACCAGGGTGCTCACACCAGCTGCGCCTTAACCCCCTACCTTTATATGACCCCACCGCCTGAGGACACAGGCCGGTGCAAAATCAATCCAGTCAATCATGTCATCTGAGGGCGCCACTACTGGGCATACAGCCAGCCATGTGACAACAGCCTGCCTCAATCCAATACAGAGGGGGAGCCACAAGCAGTGTCCACATAGATAGGGGCAGAATATGCAGAAGCAAACCACTCCCCCACAACATGCATTCAGGCCAATAAAAGAATGGAAAGATTGGCCTGATAGTAGCACCCAAAAGTCTTCCCTCCATAAGCAAACACCCACACCACCCCACCCTGCAAAAATAGTGCGATTATAGATACAAGATATAAAAATGACCCACCATATGTTTATATGATTAGTGCGTGTAATATAAACTCCTATTACTAAGTAGCTGGCATGTAATGAATGAATACAAATATAAAATATAATCTGCCACATGAAGTCAAAACCGTATGCAACAAGCCAACAACTACAGAAATGGTTTGAAACTTAAGGCCTTATTTAAACCCCGGTAGGAGGTAGCTTTTAGATTGTATATCCATCTTGCCTCCTTATGGAGGACTTTTTTTTTTTTTTTTTATCAAAATTACCTCCCCTAGGGTCTTCATAAATCCTATTTTAATGTTGCAAATCTGATTACAGATATATTACAATGATGTTTTGTGTGCCGATTAGTGTGTTTAATAGTTCCTTCTCTTTCGTTCATTGACGGACACAGCGCCTCCTTAATCTTGACCGTTTGGGTTTTATCGCCTCTGCAGGTGTAGGACTAGGCAGAACAAAAAACACCTGGCTACGCCCATGGTCTGTCCTCAGTCAATGTATACCCCCCTCCCTGCTCTAGGTATTCAGTTTATTTCTGTCTAGTCAGGACCTAGCTCCTTGCTGGGATCTTTTGGTCCTAGCAAATTTTGCTTTGTCTTTCTTCCATGCATTTTCTCCTGGAAGATCTACAATCAACTGCCGGGCTGGGCCGCAGGCTGGATAATCTAGATCCAGTGGTCTCCCCAGTCCAGCAAGCGAGCGTGTGCAAACTGCAGCTACGCACTAGGTCAGCTGCGACATAGCCTCAACAGGCAGAGGCTGGCCCGCGAGTTAAGCGTCTCACAGGGTCGCATACGAACGGGCTCTGGTCTGAGTCACAGCAGTCCCTTGGCAGTCAGCCCCCACTTCAGTGGCAAGGAGTTCTCACCTGCACCATGGATTGGTAAGTACAGTCCCCCCTCTCCTTCTTTGTGCGGTTTGTGGTGGATGCGGGTACCCTCCAGGGATGGTCGGACCTTCTTGCCGGATCCCTCCTCTCATCCTAAAGTCGCTTGGTTAAGTTGGGCTTCCCCATCCCACCACGGATTGGTGGGAGTCCCAGGGCAGGCAGCAGGGACACCTGGGGGTCTCCCCCGCCATTCCCCTTCTGGGTGGTGTGTCCTGCCCTGGCAGTATGGGGGAGGGGTTCCAATGCAGAGGGTGCAGCGCAGACCCTTAGGTGCATGCCCTGCTGTGTGTGCAGTGTGAGGTAATGTGCAGTTTGGGGGTCCCAGTGCTGAGAGCGCAGCGGTGCCCCTTAAATGTTCACCCAGCCTGGTGGAGTACAGTACCTTTTTGGAGGGGGGTCCCCTTGCAGAGGGTGCAGCAATGTTGAAGGCACCGTGAGGATCCTGTCAGCATGGTTCAGCATGTCAAAGGCCGGCGGCCATATTTGGGGGGCTGATAACATCACGGTGGCCATTTTCCTTTGGTTTGGCTGGTCTCTGGCCGGCTGCCATGTTTGTGTAGCCGATGTCATGGCGGCCATTTTCTGTTTAGTCTAGTGAGACGCCGGAGCTCCTCCCCTTCCTCTTCTTTTCTCCTCTTCCTGTCCCAGGATATATGAATAGATGGCGTCTATGGTGTTGCTGGGTCTGTATTACAGCGCTCCTCCGCTGGTAGGGTGAGTCTTTGGGGGTCCTTGTGCATATCCCTCTCTGCTGGTAGGTATCCTGGGCATTGGGGGGGTCTCTTAGTGGTGCCAAAGTTACTTTGTACTACAGGGTCTTCCCTTTGAAGTCTCAGGGTCACATCTCACCCACTGATCCCCTCATGGAGATAGCAGGTCCCTCGAAACTCCAGCTTCCCACGGTTGCGCTTACAGCGGTCCTTGAGTCATTGGTATCTTGGGTGGAAGTTGCATGTGGGCAAAGACCCAGGAGGAAGCGTCCCCCCACCTTCCCCTGCTCAGTCTGCCTCATCTGATTCTGAGCCTGATGCCGCCAGGGACGCAGGAGACTCTAAAGATGGAGGATGCTGCTGACAGGGCCACAGATGTGGCTGTGTCCTTTGGTACGCATAAGTCACCTCGCACACCAAAGGTGTTTTCTTATCTGCCTTATTGTGATCGGTTTACTTATAAGGAATGTTAACAACCAAAGTCACCCTTTGTGGTCCCCAAACGTTTCTCAGTACGCTACCCCTTTGAAGAATCACTTTTTAAAAAGTGCTCTACTCCACCAATGGTGGACCCCCCTGTTTTCAGGTTGAATAAAGCGTCCATGATCCCAATAGAGAAATCCCCGTTCTTTAAGGACCCGGCTAACAGGAAAGCGGAGGCTGTGGCACGCAGCATGTTTATTATGGCTGGTTTGGCATTGCGTCCAGTCTTGGCTTCGGCCCTGGTGTCACAGACCCTAACTGAATGGGCCAAGCTTTAGCATCAGAGTCTGGGTAGTGAGCAGGTTCCCTCTGCTTATGTTGATTTAGAGGACCAGTTGGTCCATGGGCTGAAGTATATTTACGATGCAGCTCCTGTGCTGTCCAAGCTTTCTGTTTCAGCCGTGGTGATTAGACGTGTGCTGTGGCTTAAAAATTGTTTGGCAGACCAAGCCTCTAAGAAAGCTCTCATTGATCTGCCCTTTCAAGGCGACCACCTGTTTGGGGCTACCCTGGATGACATCCATTAAGGGTGTCACGGGGGGGGGGGGGTACCTTCCTGCCTCAATCTAGGAAAGGGAAGGAGCCTCGTCGTGGACGGGGGGGGCCTTCCTTCCCGGCCCATAAGAAATTCTTCTGGGCTCCCGGGACTGCAGATAAAGGAAACAGATCTCTCAAGTTTACCCCAGGAAGTTCCAAGCAATCTTGGTCTGGTAAGCCTAGAGCAGGCTTCTCCAGATCCACTGACAAGACTTTCAGCATGAAGGTCTGCCCACACCCATTGCTGGGGTGGGGGGACATCTTCGCTGGTTTCCAGATTCATGGACTTTCTTCGTGAGCATCAATGGGGTCCACAAATTGAACCTTTTGGGGGTACCAAAGAAGGGGGACAGAGTTCATCCACTTAGTGGGCCCTGTGTCTCCTTGTGCGGGTATAATTCCTGTAAAGGTTCAAGTGACATCCGAACTACCCAAGGCCCCCTCTATCCCCGTCCGGGAAATTGGGGTACCTTTGTCTGACTCTTGAGTGAATGCTGACCAGGTTAGTAGGACTAGTTGTACTGAGGGCTGAGCTTCCATCCTGCGTTACAGTAACTGGTTTTAATGGCATAGCTAGTGAAAGCCAGATACTGAGAGATAGAGGTCTGTCGGGATCAGTGATCCCTACTATGGTGAAGGCAAGGAAGTCGACTTCTAGTAAGATATACCATCGTACATGGAAAGCGTACATTTCTTGGTGTGATTCAATTGGCGTTCATCCTCGATCGTTTTCTGTGGCTCGGATCTTATCTTTTCTTCAACGGGGCATTGAGCAGAAGTTGGCCTTGAGTACCATCAGGGGCCAGGTGTCTGCCTTAGCAGTCTTCTTTCAGTGACCCCTAGCCACTCACTATTTATTTAGTTCCTACCTTCATTCAAGGAGTCCGGCACGTGGCTCCGCCTGTACGGTCTCTTTTGCCGCCATGAGATTTAAACGTGGTACGATCGGTTCTCCAGAAAACTCCATTCGAGAATATTCGGGAGATTCCCTTACCTATGTTGTCCCAGAAGGTGGCATTCTTGGTGGCTATTACCACCGGCCGCAGGGTTTCGGAGTTGTCGGCATTATCCTGTCGTAGTCCCTATTTAGTACTTCATAGGGATAAAGTGGTTCTTCGTCCCTGTTCGTCATTTCTGCCCAAGGTTGTCTCTGAATGAGGACATTGTGTTGCTGTCCTTGTGTCTTAAGCCGGCTCATCCCAAGTAATTTGCTTTGCATACCTTGGATGTGGTTTGTGCAATTCGGGTGTATCTGGCAGCCACTGAGTTTTTCTGGAGGTCAGACTCACTTTTTTTGGTTACACGGGGACCAAGGAAAGGGCTGGCCACTCGGCTACGATCTCCAGATGGAATTAGACTGTGACTCTGGCCTTTTCTATTAAGGGTCGGGTTCCTCTTTTCCCTGTCACGGTGCATTCTACTCGGATGCTTAGTACTTCTTGGGCCTTCCATCATCAAGCGTCAATATCACAGGTTTGCAAGGCGGCCGCTTGACCATCAGTGCATAGCTTCACAAAATTCAATAAAGTAGATATTTTGGCATCTGCGGATGCTTCTTTTGGCTGCAAGGTTTTGCAGGCTGCTGTTTAACTACTTCAGTACTGTCCATTGTCCTATGACGTCCGCAGATGGGATCTCCCATCCTAGGTGGGCATCATATGACGTCCTTGACTTCCTGGCGCTATAGGGTGGTGTGCGCCCGCCGTGTCACCAAGGAGCCGATGCGCGTGCCCAGCGGCCGCAATGTCCACCGGGCACTCGCAATCGCTCTTGACAGAGCAGGAACGTGGATCTGTATGTATAAACACACAGATCCACGTCCTGTCAGGGGAGAGGAGACAGATTGTGTGTTCCTAGTATATAGGAACACTGATTGGTCTCCTTCTGTAGTCAGTCCCATCCCCGCACAGTTACTCCCTAGGTAACACATTTAACCCATTTAAACACATTTAAATATTTTTAGCTCTGATCGCTTTATAAAGGTCAATGGTCCCAAAATAGTGTCAAAAGTGTCCGATATGTCTGCTGCAGTGTCAGTTACGATAAAAATCACAGATTGCCGCCATTACTAGTTAAAAAAAATAAATAAATAAAAATGTCATAAATCTATCCCCTTCCCCTATTTTGTAGGTGCTATAACTTTTCCACAAAGCAATCAATATACACTTATTGCGATATTTTTATTTTTTTTTAACAAAAATATGTAGAAGAATACATATCGGTCTAAACTGAGGAAAAAAATTGTTTTTTTTTTATTTATTTATTTGGGATATTTATTATAGCAAAAAGTAAAAAATATTGTTTTTTTTTTTTTTTGTTTGTTTTTTTCAAACTTGTCGCTTTTTTTTTGTTTATAGTGCAAAAAATAAAACCGCAGAGGTGATCACATACCAACAAAAGAAAGCTCTATTTGTGGGGGAAAAAAAATATAAAAATTTTATTTGGGTACAGTGTTGCATGACCGCACAATTGTCATTCAAAATGTTACAGCGCTAAAAGGTGAAAATTGGCCTGGGCAGGAAGGGGGTGAAAATGCCATGTATTGAAGTGGTTAAAGACGGGGGTTCCCTCTTGAGGGGTGTGTTTCCCCCTCCCAGATGGGGCTCCGGTGTCCTGGTTAGGGCACTTGTGGTTAGCCTTGGGTTTTTTTGCCCACCTTTCATTTTTTTTGGCACTGCTTTTGGATGTCCCAATGGTCAAGATTAAGGAGGCGCTGCGTCCATTGATGAATGAAAGAGAAAATGGGAATTTTGTACTCGTACTCACCATAAAGGCCATTTCTCTGAGTTCGACAGACACAGCACCTGCCCCTCTATGGAGTTTTTGATACTTCTATTACTGCTTGCTACTAAACTGAATACCTAGAGCAGGGAGGGGGTTATATACTGACTGAGGACAGCCCATAGGCGTAGGCAGGTGTTTTTTGTTCTGCCTAGGGGATATAACCCAATGGTCAACATTAAGGAGGCGGTGTGTCCGTCTAACTCAGAGAAATGGATTTTACGGTGAGTACAAAAATTCCATTTTTCTTATGTAATAAACATGATTAAAGATTCTTCGCCAGAAAGGTCTCTTTATTTTCCCTACATAAAATGTACCACATTGGCAGAATGTGATGTATACCACCCCTATCGTTCGGCAGTCAACTAAGTGTCTAAAGGTGCCTACCTGAGATGAACGCCTTTCTGCCCCATTAAAGTATAACTAAAGTCAAAACTTTTATTTTCGTTTATGGATAGAGTGGAGAGTGATTCGAACATTTGTCAGTTTTTATTGCTATGTGTGTGCACCCTCCTTAGGGAGATTCAACCTCCTCTTTGTTCTGTGTATCATTCTGAAAGTAAAATAAATCCCAAATTTTGAGTTGTCCCCAGAAAAGTAATGGAGGGGAAATCATCCAATGGGAGCACTAGTTCTGGTGACCTGGGAGTCTCTGAAGGATTCCCTTAATTTGCAGGGGATTTCCTCTCTTCCTTTTTTGGCTATGGGACAGGAAGTGAAGGTAAATCTCCGCAATGGGACACAGATGGGGGAAAAAAAATCTAACCTAAATTGCTGTTATGTTTAGCGAAAGGAGCTACTTCCCCACTTAATGCTCAACTAGTCCTGGAGAGGCTGTTTGAGAAACACATTGACTTTTATGAGGATCCAGCACCACAAGCACACATTGTTAACCAAACAATATGCCAATTTAAAATGCCTAGATTGTGCTCAGTTGCTATTTTTAGGGTCATCTTAATCCATTTTAAATTTTAAAAGAAAGTTGATTTATGTAAAACATTCATACATTTTTAATAGAAAGCATGGTTTCATCTATACCAGTAAAGTCTGATTTTCATTTCCTGATTGGTATATGTAACTACAAAAGTGGCCCCCTTTTCTATTCAGTGAATTAAATAAACCTGATAGTGCTGCAAGACCTCCACACATACCATTTTTGAATGTCTAATTTTCTTTGTAAGCATTAATTTGCTTTAAATGCTTTCTGTACAAATGCCCCCTCCCTGCCCTGCTCTCTAACTTTGACTGGCTCTATGCCCTTATAGGGTCTCATAGAGCCACTTTTGCGTGTGCACTTTCTGCTGGCAATGCAGAGGATTCCTCTTGCAGCTATCCCAGCCACAAGCCTTCCCCTAACAACCCCCTGCTCCACCTCCTCTCTCTCTCCATCAGGTGAGTAAATGATTGGAGCCTGCGGTGTCCCTGCTTCTCTGCATTTGACAGGCACAGGGCACACGCACCCATATCCAGAAGTTTGGGCAAGCGGCAGTGCAGGACCTAGAGGCAGTGGTGAAGAGCATTAAAGACTGCAATGTTTCTGCACACATATGTGGAAAAAGAAAAACACTGAGCACGCAACCAGTGAGGACTTGTTTTAAAGCAATTTTACAGTGCTGGTTCTTTATATTTAGTGCTACTTGTAAATGGTTATATGACCTAATATAAGTTTAGAAACCTGTTTTATATTTAACTTTATTGTAGTCAATTCTGTTCTGTTTAGGACCTTTTCAGATTAAATAAAGTGTTATTTTGTTTTAGCTTTTCCAGAAATGCTGCTTGGTACAACGAATATTGGATGCTTGGGATACGAATGACAAAATTCAGTGAGTATTGTATTTTGCGTTTTAAGAAACCTTGTTGTAATGAATATTGATGATGTTTAACCACTTGCTTACTAGGCACTGGAAACCTGAATATTTGTGTTTACTCATACTAGACTTACAGGTCTGTCACTGATCTCTGTATATATTGATTACACCCTGCTGAAACTTTAGATTAATTGCTTGTCTTGAGAGTTTTTTCATTGCGTTCCATGTCCTGATGGCAACAAAGCTGATATTGTGTTTTTCTTTATCGTACATCACGGGACACAGAGCAGCCATAGTAATTACTATGTGGGTTATGCACCACCTATAGGGAATGGACACTGGCACACCCAAAGACAGGAAGTCCCCCTCTATATAACCCCTCCCATACAGGAAGTACCTCAGTTTTTTCGCCAGTGTCTTCAAGGTGATGGTGTGCTCTTGGAGCATACTTAGAGGTCTGGGCGGTTCTATTAGGAATCATGGACCACAATCGGATCCATTCAAAAAAGCTGTCAGCCAAAAATGGATGGAATCCGAGACTCATGGGAAGGGGAGTAGACTCCTTGTGGTTTTGCCTGTAATGCAGCCTTTACGGCGCTAGACCTGCCTAATGGAAATGATGGGTGAATATTGGACTCCTGTTATTTTCAGATTCCTGCAGCAGGAATGGTAAGTCTGCATTTGTTTTGCAGTTTCTCTTTTTTTTTAAAAAAAAAGAGTTCTGACTGTCTGTTCTCCCGGTGACCACTGGGAGCAGTGTGCTGTTTAATCATGCTATGCACTCTTACTAATGTGGGCTGCTGTTTCTCCTCCAGCCACTAGAGGGCGCAAGCTCACTCAGTATGGCCTATTTTTTTATAGGCAGCAAGTGGAAGGGCGGCCATGCCATGTGGCAACAGGTTCAGTAGGCCTCTGGAGACATAGCAGCAGCCTAAGGATACTAACAAAGTGCGAGTACTTACTATGGGAGAACTATGTGAAGATAAGTCATGATTGTATGCTGTATATTTACTGCTTATTCCGGGGGGTACTGTACAACTAAGTTAAAACACCCCTGGATGGTTAGCAGTTGACTGCTCTAATAAGCAGGTGCAGCGTAGTATACATACTTGCAATCTTGTTGCTTAAATGCATGTTTAAATATACACGTTTGGGAAAACGTGAGCATGAATGCATTTTTAAGGAGTTGTATTTCCAATATAGTGCATATGTGCTTGGCTTGATCCTGCAGGTCTAGTATGGGGCTAACTGCAGTTAAGCAGGTGCTTGCTTGCAAACTAGCTGGAATGCACAGTTGCTAAGGATACATGATCATTCTTGCATAAAGATGCATGGTTGCTTAAAGATGCATGTTTAGACATGATTTTACATAGTCGCATAGAAATGCTTGATCGCATAGAGATACTTGATCGCATAAAGTTACATGGGTGCATAAAGATACATGTTTATACATGTTTGCTTAAATATACATGTTATACATGTTCACATAAGGATATATGCTCGCATAAAGAGGCTTGATCGCATAAAGATACTTGACTGCGTAAGGATATATAGTTGCATAAAGATGCATGTTAATACATGTTTGCTTAAATATACATGGTTGGACATGATCGCGGAAGGATACATGGTTGCATAAAGATACTTGATCGCATAATGATGATCACATAAAAATACATGATCGCATAAGGATGCATAATCACATAAAGGTACATGGTTGCATAAAAATGCATTTTTATACATGTCTGCATAGATGCGTGTTGCGTAATGTTGCATAAACACATTTCATAAACGCCTGCTTGTGAGAACGCTGGTTTCCATGGGCACATGTTGCATGAATGCGCGTGTACAGCGCACGTTTTCATATTTTGTCCAAATGCATATTTGTATGAGCATATGCTTCAATAAATGATTCTTTCATAGAGGCATATTGCTTAAACACATGCTGGCATATTCTCATTTGTACTGCATACGTATGTTTACTTAAACTGTATACATATGTACTTGTTTTTCTGGGACTATTTATTTACCTATGTGCTTATTTGCATAGGACTACATGCATATGGGCCTATTTGCCTGGGTGCTTGTTTGCCTGAGGGTACATGCATATGAGCTTATTGACCCTGTACTACATACATAAATGCATGAATGGCAAGAACACTTGTATACCTGCATGTTTGCATACCTAAGGGGTTGCATAGAGGTAAACCAACATTGTTTTAGGCTTGCATCCTTGGAGGACTGTTTATTAGGTTGGATAATATAGTTGCTGCATTATTTACCTGTTATACCAGTTAAACGGTTCCAGAAAAGAGGCAGCTGGGGGAAGCAGGAGCACCGCCCTCAGGTTCAGGGATCTGGCGGTGTCCACATCCCCTGATGTACAGTGGTTTCGGGTGCATCTGAGCCACTGTGGTGTTTTGGCATTGCAGTGTGTCCTGGCACATTCTTATTTTCGTCAGACTGTGGCCACATCACCTTGTTCATGCCTGATCGAAGCCTAAGCAGGATCAAGCCTGATTAGTATATAGATGGGGACTGCCCGGGGGAATACCAGATGCTGTAAGCTTTCCCCACTAGGGTGAGGGAGGCATCTGAGGCTGCTGGGTTTTGAGAGTATCTCAGGCCAGTAAAATCTTAGGGCAGTCTCTGAGGTGGTTTGTTCCATCTTTAGCCGGCAGAAACCTGGTAGGCTAAGTGCACCTCTTGGGACTGTCTGGGTCTGTCACAGTCGTCAGTCTTTGCCTTACATTTGCTCTTGGAGCAGAAGTTATGGGCTCATTATTGTGAAACAATTAAATGGTGGCAGTTCCAAAGTTAAATAGGGACATGAGGTCTATCTTAAGATCTCAAGCCGCTGAACATTCTTCTGTTTTCAGATAGGCTAGACTGTTCAGTGATGACCTCTCTGCAAGAGGTAAATTTCGGTGTCCATAATCATCTGTAAACCATCGTCATGTGGCGGTTTGTTTCGAGGCTCATCAAAGATTTCTGTAATTACAGTGGAAAGCCGTTTTTTTGTGAATCTTCCCTTTGGGTTGCCCACAGCTCCGGAGGGCTCTTAAAGCATCTAGCCCCAGTGCTGGGCTTGCTGTAGACACCTCAATAATCTTTGCTCAAGGAGCAGTCAATTCCATTGGTTCCTTCGATATATTTCTACAGGAGGAAGCTGTGTTTAGGTCAAAGCATGTTCTCTACATACAGCCCTACTCCAGGTCTTGGCAAAGGTTCATTCTCTGTCTGGAACTTTTTAGATCCAGGCATTCCATTGCTGGAAGGCTCTGTTTTCGGGGTGTTACAGAGCAAAATATTGGTGCTTGAAATTCTTCCTTTTCAGGAATTTGGAAAATAACCACTGATGCCAGACTCTATAAGTTGACTGGAGGCTGGCTACAGTTCAGTGGGCTTGGTCTCCACAGGGGAGAATACTGTCCAATAAGCTTTGCCAGTATGGCTTGCTATGGCGCTATGGATTATAGGACAAACCTGTTGTATGTCCAATCTAGAAATCTCTCAGCGGGCTTATATATATGTATATATCCACCAGGCCGACACCAGAGGTCATGCGACCCAGAGTGGTGTACCACATTCTGTCTGGGACAGTACAAAAGCTGTCTCTATTGCCAATACATATTCCAGGTATAGGCTAGTGGCTAGGGGAACTCTTCAGAGGAATCTTCTAGATCCCAAGTTCTGCAACAGTTTGGAGCAGGTGTGTCCGGGACAAGAGTCCCACTGCCAATAAGGGTACATGTACTAGTAACACCTTATTTGAATTTTTTTTTCCCCATTTCGGATTCTGCCACATCCTTTGCGAAGAATCCGTGAGGTGGAACACTGATATTAGTGTTGGCCGAATTAGCCCAGGGGGGCTTGGTACACAGACATAGCGAGTCTTGCAGGGGTTGCTCCTTTGACACTCCCAGTCCAGCGGGACCTGATGGTCTTGAGTTCTGTATCTCAGCACTGTTGAGCCGCTGGAAGCCAGCTTCGGGGAACTTCAATTACAGGACTTGAAAATATATATTTTTGCTGATATGCAGCACTGATGGGCATTGATAGGCGGCACTGATGGGCACTCATGGGTGGCACTGATGGGCACTGAAAGGCTGCAAAGATGGGTTCTTATGGGTGGCACTGCTGGGCACTGATAGGCGGCACTGCTGGGCACTGCTGGGCACTGATAGGCGGCACTGCTGGGCACTGATAGGTGGCACTGCTGGGCACTGATAGGTGGCACTGCTGGGCACTGATAGGTGGCACTGATATTAGGCACTGGCAGTGGTAGGCATTGAGTGGGCACTGATTGGCAGCTGCATGGGCATTGATTGGCAGCTGCCTGGGCACAGATGAGTATTTCCTTGGGGGTCTAGGGGGCATACCTGGTGGTCCAGTGTGGATGGCTTCCCTGGTGGTCCTGGGCGGCTTCCCTGGTGGTCCTGGGTGTGATCCAAGGGGGGGCTGTGCTGATAAACAATCAGCACAGACCCCCCCTGTCAGAAGAGCAGCTGATCGGCTCTCCTCTACTCACGTCTGTCAGATGCGAGTGAGGAAAAGCCGATCACCGGCTCTTCCTATTTACATCATGATCAGCCGTGATTGGACACTGCTGATCACATGGTAAAGAGTCTCCGACAGAGACTCTTTACCTAGATCGGTGTTGCGGGGTGTCAGGTTGGGGTCGCGCAGCGGCTTAATATCCTGAGGTCGTCATATGACGCCCAGTCAGGATATTGAAACCACTTTGCTGCCGTCATTCTGCTATATGGCGGGCAGCAAGTGGTTAAATGATCAGTGACAGTGGTAGGGGGCACTAGTGAGTGAATTTGTTCAACTAACAATTAATATTCAACATTGACACCACATCATGTTATATAGGTGTCAATGTTGAATATTAAGTGATGAACAAATAAACTCACTAGCGCCCCCTACCACTGTCGCTGTCAGAATAAACTGATTAGCGGCTCCGGCTGCTGATTGAGGAAAGTTTTCCATCATGTCTCTTTGACAGACTTCTGTCGAGCAGAAGATTGCCACACACTAATTGGAATTCAGCTGGACCCTGCTGAACCAGCCACATTTTGATTTCTCGTTATAAATACTTTTGCAAGTTCTTCAGTTCTGGTTCTGTCAACCCCTCAATGTATTTAAAGAATGGGGTTTTTTTGTTTTTTTTGCTTTGTTTCTTGGGACATCTTGTGTATTTTGCTGTGTGTTGGAATACATAGGTGTAGAGTAATTGGCATTTACGATGCCTACTTGTGTTGTGTGCATGTTCTGTCTAATTTTTTCATGTATGGATTTCAAATTGAAGATTACTTTATCAGGGGGAATGCATGGCCACTACGTAATAGTATAGTACAGGCTACAAGTAACCATCATGTTTAGAGGTCGACCGATATATCGGCCGGCCGATATTTGGCTTTTTTTACTTAATCGGCATCGGCCGATTGTGCTGATAAAAAAAGCCGATAATAGCTTCAGCGGGACTTGCAAATGACTTCTGTAATATAAGTCAGTGCAAGTTCTCTGAAGTTTGTCTTCTCTCCCCCTCTGGGCAGCCTGCCAAGTCTGATAAGAAGATACATTGTAACTCTTTCAGGTTCTTTTTATCAATAGACTGAACTCCGTGTGTAGAAGTTCTCAGTTTAACCATTTAAAGACTAAATCTTTTCTGACATTTGTTGCTTACAAGTAAAAATCCTGTATTTTCTGCTAGAAAATCACTTGGAACCCCCAAACATTATATATATTTTTTTTAGCAGAGACCCTAGGGAATAAAATAGCGGTTGTTGTAATATTTTATGTCACACGGTATTTGCGCAGCGGTCTTTCAAACGCATTTTTTTTTTTAAATGAATGAAAAAAAAAAATAAAAAAATAAGCAGTAAAGTTAGCCCATTTTTTTTCGTCCAAAAGTTTTGATTACCTGTTTTTGTGTATTTAAGATATAGTTATTTTTTTTCATCTAAATTATACATACAAGTGAACTGATTGGAGGTTTGTTTTGTTTAATAAATGTTTAAATATAAAAAATTTTCTGTATCACTTATTACTTAAGGTTGCTTTCACACTGGAGCGGGCATGCGTTGACGGTAAAACACTGTTAGTTTTAGCGGCGCTTTACCGTCATTTTAGCGGCGCTATTCGGCTGCTAGGGGGGCGCTTATAACCCAGCTAGCGGCCGAGGAAGGAGTTAAATGCGCCCATGAAGCGCTGCTGCCGAAACACTTTGCAGGCGCTTCGGCAGCGGTGCACATTCGTTTCAATGGGCAGGAGTGGTGGTATACACCGCTCCAAAGATGCTGCTTGCAGGACTTTTTTTTATTATCCTACCAGCGCATCGCCTCAGTGTAAAAGCACTCGAGCTTTCACACTGAGACTGCAGGGGAGCCGTTTTACAGGCGCTATTTTTAGCCCAAAAGCACCTGAAAAACGCCCCAGTGTGAAAGGGGTCTAACTGTTAGATTTTATGAGATGAAGGGAAAAAAAAAAAATCGGCCCAATATATCGGCCAAAAAAAATCGGCATCATATATCGGCCATCGGCCACCGCGATTTCTAAATATCGGCATCGGCATCGGCCAGGGAAAAACCCATATCGGTCGACCTCTAATCATGTTATCCCCTCTGCTTCAGGGCAGTGCAAAAAGAGGAAAGAAGGGTGCTGTTAGAACAATGAGCAATGGCATTGAGCTTTGAGCCTGGCTGGCCACACATGGTCTTATTCCAAAAGAATTTTCTTTTGAAAATCTGAAATTTTGTGCATTTTGTAATTTGATGGTGCCACCGTTTATTTAGACATTCAGCCAACCAAGCCTTCAATTTCACCTCATGTTGCTACAGAAAATAGTTTTCGTGGCTGGGAATCTTTTCTTTCTGGTGTTCTGTTGAAGTGCCCGGAATGTACTGCGCATGCGCCGTACGGAATAGCGCAACAGCTGATTTGCCAATCGGCTGGGCTGACGTAACCAGGGCGCATGCGCACATCATAGGAGGTGTCTCTCGATGGGAGATACCATTTCACAGGCACAATTTAAACCTATACAAACAGCTGGGGAGAACCTAGTCCTCAGATCACTGAGTGCATCGCTGCTGCTGGAGGACGGCTAGTGGCTGTGTTGAAGAGCTGGTTTTGCCTGTGTTGCAACCCGCCCTTTCCCACAGGCAAAACCAGGCCATTCAACACAGCAAACCCGCCCTGCAACACAGACAAAACCGGACTATCAGCACACTGTAAAGCCGCCCCGCAACAGCGAGGCACAATGTGAGAACTACAGTCTCCCCTGTTTGGATATGTTTCAATTGTGGCCGTGAAATGGTATGTCCCATCGAGACATGCCTCCTACAGTGTGCGCTTGCACCCTGGTCACGTCACTCCAGCTGATCGGCAAATCAGCTGAAGTGCGGCTCCGTCCTGAGCATGCGCGGGCACTATTCGATGGGGGGCACTTCTCGACAGAACCCCGGGAATTTTGTTTTTTTGCACATTTCTTTTTCGATTACATTTCTCGCACGATTCTCCCATCAATGATTAGAAAATCGTTCGTTTTTGAAAAAATTTCCAACATGCCCAATTACTCAAATTCGATGGCCGCGCGATAATCGGCTGTTGCTGCAGCCCACTAATGGTGTGAAATTCAAATGAAAATTCTTAGATAAGGTTTTCGAAAGAAAATTCTTTTGAAATTCGACCCATGTATGGCCCGCCTTAGAGAAGCCAGATCAACACTGAAATCAGAAATGGGGCTGCTGGCATGTAGAAGTGATCTTTACAGCTACCTGAATCACTTCTATGTAACAGAAGAATTCTAGTAGATTCATTTTAAAGGGGGCCTGTTTTAATCCATTAATAATCTTTTATGGCTGAGTAAAGCTTTGACTAATTTATTCTTTTTTATTATTTTATCTTCAAATTCTTCATGGTCAGAGCTATTAGAGTATACCTCAAAGCCAATGCTCAAATCTGAAGTAGAGATTCCTTGGTTTTCCTGCCCTAGGGACCTCGCAAAGGACACCCTGCTTTCAAGTCCATCATTGCACAATTGATGAGGAATCTGATAGCAAGAGCTTACATTCTGAAAGAAAAATCTCCTGTGCTTTTTATGGTCCCATTCCACCAGTTCAGCAGGAAATTCCTAAGTAGCCCAGTTGTGCAAGACTGCCACCTGGTCTTCTGTTCATATTTTTTCAAAGTTTTACCAGGTTAATATCACTACTTTGGTTGCTAGGTTCTTGCCACGTCACTCTGATGGGTCTTCTGAGCCTTGTTGTTTGGGCCTGTTGGCATAAATATGGTTGCTTCATTATTGCCTTATTTATTGCTTAGGGACATCCCAAGGTGTATGAATACATGTCTGTGTACTGTACAATTATCATGCAAGGAATTTTGACTTACCTGTAAAGTAGAGCACCTGCCCTTCTATTCCTTGGTTTATTCTACATGCCTGTTACCCTTGATGTGTGAATACTTTGCCTTTGTTCGGTACTGCATGATTACGATAAGATGCCTTGTCCTGTGTTGTACTCCAAGATATGGAATTTTCTATTAAAGTGGTTGTAAACTCTGTACAACCAATTTTACCTACAGGTAAGCCTATATTAAGGCTTACCTGTAGGTGCTGGAAATATCTCCTAAACCTGCATGATGCATAGTAGCCCATTATGCTTTACCTTTGACAAAATATATAAATAATAAGAATTGGGTGGTGTGCTAGCCTGCCAACATCCTAGGTAGCATTAGAAAGAGAAAAATGCATGAGAATGCATTAAATGGACGCCCCTTTGGACTTTTAAGGACAGGAAAAAATGTAAGTATAAAGAGGGTAAATACGTAAAAAAGGCAAAAAAAGGCTAACTTTATTAGTATACAAAAATTTTTTTTTAAAAGTATAGAAAGTTTTTTTGAAGGTCAAATACAATACAAGGGTACATCAATGATAAACATAACAATTTGTTGCACATATATACGTATCACCCAAAGCTGGTAATCAAAAGTCTTGCTCAGGACGAGTTAAACTCAGTTTGAATTGCACGGCTTCTATCCCGACATGTTTCGGAAAATCGCATTGAAGTGTACTTTTCCTTCTTCAGGGGAAATTTTAAAGAGGGGTGTACTGTAGTTATATCTATAACATAAATGTATATGTGTATAAAATTTGTTATAATATAGGCAACAACAACATAGTTTGTAGCCTGATACTGTCAAAGGAAAATAATGTAAAATACTTACATATATGTCATTGACTCATTGAACACACAAACGGTAAAAACAGAGAGGGAAACAAGATACACGCTGGCTGCATAGATCCTCAAACACGGCGGGGAAATTCACCGTGTGGCCATGGGCTGGGAGAACGGGATGCATACACAAGGGACGCCTGGTATCAGAGCGGCAAAACAGTATAGCCACTGTGGGGGTAATCAGAGTAAAGAGGATATTACAATTCACATAGTAATCGATGGAGTAAAAGGTAACTAAGTAAATGAGGGGTTAACAGTGAGGCCAGATAAACACAGGGACAGAAGTATGTCCCTGTGCTGGCTAATGTAAAGATAAAATTTACATATTGAGGTTCACATGAACGATGAAAGGAGTGAATAGGCAGATGGAGAGTTAGAGGTAAGGCCCAATAAGCACAAAAAATGTATAAGTCCGTGTGGGGGCTAAAGTAGTTTACCTTGACATGAGAAGCATGAGTAGCGTCCAAGCTACAGCCGGTGAACTGACACTGGATAACCAGACGTCAGTTTAAATGTACCTACTAGGATTGGCAGGAGCCAATCGTGTGGTACGCTCCGCCGAATTGATTGTGGAGATCAGGACGTCCCTCTGACGCAGGGGCACGCGGCGTAGCCACGCCCCTGAGGGCGTGATGACGTCACGCGTCTCCGCGTCACCGGCGGGGAAAGAGAAGTGCCCGCCGCTCGTCGATCAGACGGCGGCAGATGCGCATATAGACTCCCATGGAGACTGCGTAGCAGGGCATGGACAGATTGTCCAGTGCCTGCCCTGCTCCAGTGGAGCCCACCCGCCGGGTGTCTGCATGCCATGACACAGCCCAGGGCGGGGCTAGTAGGCCACCTGGTGGTTAAAGGGAAGTAAACAGTCAGCGTGTTTACAAGCAAAAACGTGGGGAAATTAAATGCATGGGAGATAATGACAATAAAGAAAACGAAAATACATACTTAAAGGGACATATATAAACTAAGAAATGGGCATCTCACATGTTTCAAATTAGTACTGTGCTGTAAGAAAAGAATAGAATAAAAAGATTATCAAACAAAATGATATAAAGAAATTGTTATTATTTGTTTAGATGGGAAATCTTGGGCAAATTAAACAAGAAAAATGATGAGAAGATCAATCATACATGTACATTTTAGAAAGAGAATACATGTTGGGAGACAGAAATCCCAGGGGACTTGACACTGGGTATCAGGGAGAATATATATATGTCAAGAATGAGTACAGAAAACAGTAACATTATCTTGAGTGCTGGTGAAAAAAATATAATGATAAATAAAGCGTCTAAAGATTCAGTTCACAGACCACAGAAGTGAACCCTGTAAGAAATGAACGAAAATTAAACGCTTCATTTAGCCCAGGTAAGGCAGTGGCCTGAAAGTTAAATATCCAGCGTAACTCATATTGGAGGAGGCGTTTATTAAAATCGCCTCCCCTGGAGTGAAGGTGGATGCAATCCAGACCCAGGAAAAAGATCCTGGGAAGTGAATCTGGCCAAGGCATGTGTTGACCGATGGGTACCTCAGGGTCTCGTTTGCGAATTGTAGATGTATGTTGGTAAATTTTCTTCCAAAACTCGTTAATTGTCTTCCCGACGTAGTAGCAACCACACTCACAAGTGAGTAGGTATACTACGGCGGGAGTCTTGGAATTGATGTAGTGCTTGGGGCGAAAATAATGTCCATTTGGTAGGAGTATATTGTGTCGCCTATCCATGTATTGACAATATGGGCACCCTCCGCATGGGAAGGTGCCCATGGTTTTGCAGGGATCGCCTCTGTAAGATCTGTATTCACTTGTGACTAATCTGTCACCTACGGAGGGGGCCCTCCTATACATAACAGCAGGAGTATTGTATAGGTAGTAATAATCCTCGTGGTATTATCGGTAGAGGGAGTTTTTTTTGTGTTGAGTAAGTCACAACGTGATTGCCCAATAGTTTTTTTGTACGCCTTCTTAAAGCTAGAGTTGGAATATCCTCTTTCGAGGAGTCTAACTCGTAACTTGTTGGCTTCGTCTTTAAACGTAGCTTCATCTGAGCAATTTCTACACACCCTAAGGTAGAAGTGGCTTGGGGTGAAAGCTAGTTGCATGTAGCAATGAGTTCCCTGCAGTCGATTTGCGATACAGTTGACTAGAGAGGCTGCCGTCTAATTGCTTTTTGATTAGTACATCTAAGAATGTGATTTCAGTTTGACTGTGGGACATGGTGAAGGTGAGGTTGAATTCATTCTGGTTAATTTAAACCAGGAATTCCTGCAAGAGCTCGACTGAGCCGTCCCAGATCAAGAACACGTCGTCTATGTAGCGTTGCCAAGAATGTATATGGCTAACATAGACAGACGAATGGTAAGCAGTGAGAGTTCCCACTCCCCTCACTTGTGAGTGTGGTTGCTACTACGTCGGGAAGACAATTAGCGAGTTTTGGAAGAGAGTTTACCAACATACATCTACAGTTCGCAAACGAGACCCTGAGGTACCTATTGGTCGACGCATGTCCTTGGCACATCCAGATTCACTTCCCAGGATCTTTTTCCTGGGTCTGGATCGCATCCACCTTCACTCCAGGGTAGGCGATTTTAATAAACGCCTCCTCCAATATGAGTTACGCTGGATATTTAACTTTCAGGCCACTGCCTTACCTGGGCTAAATGAAGCGTTTAATTTTCGTTCATTTCTTCCAGGGTTCACTTCTGGGGTCTGTGAACTGAATCTTTAGACGCTTTATTTATCATTATATTTTTTACACCAGCACTCAAGATAATGTTACGGTTTTCTGTACTCATTCTAGACCTACCTATTATCAGACAGGCAACATGCTGCTTTTTGCATGCTTCTGGTACGTGAGACCGTAGCAATCGAGAAATGAAGATCACACCCTTATACAAGTGCTTATACAATGTGTACATAAAGATTTCTAGATTCTGACAAACTAGAATGCTAAAGTATGTCTATAGGTTCTGGAAAACTAGAATGCTAACTTGTATATGTATATATGTATTTTCTTGCAGGGCTGCAGGAGGCATGAGAAGAGGGAATATGGGTCACTTAACACGCATTGCCAATGCAGTTGTACAGAATATGGAGAAGGGTCCTATGCAAGCACAGATCAGTGACATTATTACAGGTAATATCAGTGTATAAAGAACGTTCTTTTAATCTCAGTTATTTGCTTAAAATAAAGCTGAGGTAAGTAGTCTTAACCCTCAACAGAGCTTCTTCTTAGATCTAAAATTAAAGATTTGTATAGCTTCTCGCTGTGGAACAAAGCAAACTGTCCTTTAAAAAGGTTATTGTTAAATTTTGTAGAGTTGCCTGAAGATTGCAAAGGAAGATGGGAGACGTTTGTTGAGGAAACCCTGACTGAAACTAACCGCAGGAATACTGTAGATTTGGTAAGTGACAAAATGTGATTTTGCCCATAAAAATCAAAAGGACAGTGGGGAAATGAAGAAATGTGCCTAAAGGGCCAAACACACTAGCTGAATGTCGGCTCCTTTTGTTTGAACTGGCTGATATTCGGCCCGTGTGTATGGCAGCCAGTGTAACAGAAGCTGGCTGTTTGGCTGGCTTCTTTTGAAGGGGCATGACCGAAACATGTCTGCTGATCAGCACCTGATGTGTTGTGGCAGAGGGGCCATCCCTCAATAGCTCAGTGGGGGAGATTACTGTAGTAACATCGTATAGTTAGTACAGCGGCTCCTCCTGAGCTCTACTAGTATGTACTAGGCTTTAGGCATACGGATTACTCTCCAGGTGCAACTGTAAATTTCTGAGAGTAACAGAGGGCAGGAAATGTGCAGACATCTTTGGTGCCAAGAGGGAGTTGGAGCAGTAGGTGAACGTTCCTAACTTCCACAATTACTTATAATCCACCTGAAGACGCAGCCTTTTTTAGTTTTAGATGGGTAATTAGAATAACTGTCATGTTTTTATTGCTGTTTATGTGCCTGTGAGGGAGATTCACCCTATGTTTGTCCTGGCGACCGTTATCACTGAATGAAGATCCCAACTTTTGAGTGGTCACCAGAACAGGAATAGAAAATATCTTACAAGGAGGGCACTAGTTTAGTGACCCTGTTGACTACCAGCGATTTCCCTCATTTTGGAGGGATTGCCTCCCTTCCTGTTCCTCAATGGTAAACAGATTGTGAAAAAAATGATAGGGGTTATATCCCTCTCTTACTCCGAAATAAAAGAATGCCTTCATTTCTACTTGAATCCCTTGGTTTGTAGTCTTTAACTACTTGCCGCTCGCCCACCATCAAATGACGACAGGGCGGTGCGGCTCTCGTTCTGGGTGGATGTGATATGACAGCTTCCCAGAATGGCCGCGCTTGCGGGCGAGCACAGCGCCCTAGCACGTGGCTATGGCTCTTTAACCATGTGATCGGCTGTGTCCAGTCGCAGCTGGTCACATGTAAGCACGGAGATGCCGGTAATCAGCACTCCTCATCTCACACTGACAAAGTGTGAGGAGAGGAGAACTGATCAGCGGCATCTCCTCGCAGAGAACATCTAGGTATGTAATCAGGTCACTGATCATCAGTGCCCTTATTACAATCAAGCCCCCACAGTGCCAGCAATCTGTGCCCACCAGTGCCAGCCATCAGTGGCCATTAGTGATGCCAGTCAGTGCTGGCTACCAATGCCTATCCGTGCCACCCATTGGTGCTGCCTATGCGTGCCGCCTATCAGTGCCCATAAGTGCTGCATATTCGTGCCACCTCATCCATGCCCATCAGTGAAGGAGAAAAATTACTTATTTACAAAATTTACTGACAAACTAGGAAAACTCTTAAATTTTGGGAAAAATAAATAAAAAACCCAGAATTGATTAACCACTTGCCGACCGCCTCACGCCTATATACGTGAGCAGAATGGCACTGGCAGGCAAAATCACGTACCTGGTACGTGATTGCCTTCCCACGGGTGGGGAGTCCGATCGGACCCCCCCCCCCGGTGCCAGCTGCGGTCGGCATTTGGCTGGGAGAGTTGAGAGACGAGGGGGAGGCCATCCGATTGTGGCCCCCCCCTCGCGATCGCTCCCAGCCAATGAGAAACATCCCCTGCCTCTGTATAGTACACAGAGGCAGAGGATGTGATGTCATCTCTCCTCGGCTCGGGAGTTTCCGTTCCAGCGCCGAGGGGAGAAGACATGTAAGTAAGTGCACAACACTACACAACACAGTAGAACATGCCAGGCACACTAAACACCCCCGATCCCCCCCAATCACCCCCCCCCCCTGTCACAAACTGACACCAAGCAGGTTTTTTTTTTTTTTTTTCTGATTACTGCATAGTGTCAGTTTGTGACAGTTAGAAGTGGTAGGGCAGTGAGTGTTAGCCCCCTGTAGGTCTAGGGTACCCCCCTAACCCCCCCTAATAAAGTTTTAACCCCTTGATCACCCCCCCCCACCAGTGTCGCTAAGCGATCATTTTTCTGATCGCTGTATTAGTGTCGCTGGTGACGCTAGTTAGGGAGGTAAATATTTAGGTTCGCCGTCAGCGTTCTATAGCGTCAGGGACCCCCATATACTACCTAATAAATGTTTTAACCCCTTGATTGCCCCCTAGTTAACCCTTTCACCACTGATCACCGTATAACTGTTACGGGTGACGATGGTTAGTTCGTTTATTTTTTATAGTGTCAGGGCACCCGCCGTTTATTACCGAATAAAGGTTTAGCCCCCTGATCGCCCGGCGGTGATATGCGTCGCCCCAGGCAGCGTCAGATTAGCGCCAGTACCGCTAACACCCACGCACGCAGCATACGCCTCCCTTAGTGGTATAGTATCTGAACGCATCAATATCTGATCCGATCAGATCTATACTAGCGTCCCCAGCAGTTTAGGGTTCCCAAAAAGGCAGTGTTATCGGGATCAGCCCAGATACCTGCTAGCACCTGCGTTTTGCCCCTCCGCCCAGCCTAGCCCAGCCCACCCAAGTGCAGTATCGATCGATCGATCACTGTCACTTACAAAACACTAAACGCATAACTGCAGCGTTCGCATAGTCAGGCCTGATCCCTGCGATCGCTAACAGTTTTTTTGGTAGCGTTTTGGTGAACTGGTAAGCACCAGCCCCAGGCAGCGTCAGGTTAGCGCCAGTACCGCTAACACCCACGCACGCACCGTACACCTCCCTTAGTGGTATAGTATCTGAACGGATCAATATCTGATCCGATCAGATCTATACTAGCGTCCCCAGCAGTTTAGGGTTCCCAAAAACGCAGTGTTAGCGGGATCAGCCCAGATACCTGCTAGCACCTGCGTTTTGCCCCTCCGCCTGGCCCAGCCCAGCCCACCCAAGTGCAGTATCGATCGATCACTGTCACTTACAGAACACTAAACGCATAACTGCAGCGTTCGCAGAGTCAGGCCTGATCCCTGCGATCGCTAACAGTTTTTTTGGTAGCGTTTTGGTGAACTGGCAAGCGCCAGCGGCCTAGTACACCCCGGTCATAGTCAAACCAACACTGCAGTAACACTTGGTGACGTGGCGAGTCCCATAAGTGCAGTTCAAGCTGGTGAGGTGGCAAGCACAAGTAGTGTCCTGCTGCCACCAAGAAGACAAACACAGGCCCGTCGTGCCCATAGTGCCCTTCCTGCTGCATTCGCCAATCCTAATTGGGAACCCACCGCTTCTGCAGCGCCCGTACTTCCCCCATTCACATCCCCAACCAAATGCAGTCGGCTGCATGAGAGGCATTTTTATGTCCTCCCGAGTACCCCTACCCAACAAACCCCCCCAAAATAGATGTTGTGTCTGCAGCAAGCGTGGATATAGGTGTGACACCCGCTATTATTGTCCCTCCTGTCCTGACAATCCTGGTCTTTGCATTGGTGAATGTTTTGAACACTACCATTCACTAGTTGAGTATTAGCGTAGGGTACAGCATTCCACAGACTAGGCACACTTTCACAGGGTCTCCCAAGATACCATCGCATTTTGAGAGACCCGAACCTGGAACCGGTTACAGTTATAAAAGTTACAAGTTTGCAAAAAAAACACAAACAAAAATAAAAAAAAATAGTTGTCGTTTTATTGTTCTCTCTCTCTCTATTCTCTCTCTGGTGTTCTGCTCTTTTTTACTGTATTCTATTCTGCAATGTTTTATTGTTATTATGTTTTATCATGTTTGCTTTTCAGGTATGCAATTTTTTATACTTTACCGTTTACTGTGCTTTATTGTTAACCATTTTTTTGTCTTCAGGTACGCCATTCACGACTTTGAGTGGTTATGCCAGAATGATGCCTGCAGGTTTAGGTATCATCTTGGTATCATTCTTTTCAGCCAGCGGTCGGCTTTCATGTAAAAGCAATCCTAGTGGCTAATTAGCCTCTAGACTGCTTTTACAAGCAGTGGGAGGGAATGCCCCCCCCCCACCGTCTTCCGTGTTTTTCTCTGGCTCTCCTGTCTCAACAGGGAACCTGAGAAAGCAGCCGGTGATTCAGCCAGCTGACCATAGAGCTGATCAGAGACCAGAGTGGCTCCAAACATCTCTATGGCCTAAGAAACCGGAAGCTACGAGCATTTTATGACTTAGATTTCGCCAGATGTAAACAGCGCCATTGGGAAATTGGGGAAGCATTTTATCACACCGATCTTGGTGTGGTCAGATGCTTTGAGGGCAGAGGAGAGATCTAGGGTCTAATAGACCCCAATTTTTTCAAAAAAGAGTACCTGTCACTACCTATTGCTATCATAGGGGATATTTACATTCCCTGAGATAACAATAAAAATGATTTAAAAAAAAAAATGAAAGGAACAGTTTAAAAATAAGATAAAAAAGAAAAAAAATAATAAAGAAAAAAAAAAAAAAAAAAAAGCACCCCTGTCCCCCCTGCTCTCGCGCTAAGGCGAACGCAAGCGTCGGTCTGGCGTCAAATGTAAACAGCAATTGCACCATGCATGTGAGGTATCACCGCGAAGGTCAGATCGAGGGCAGTATTTTTAGCATTAGACCTCCTCTGTAAATCTAAAGTGGTAACCTGTAAAGGCTTTTAAAAGCTTTTAAAAATGTATTAATTTTGTTGCCACTGCACGTTTGTGCGCAATTTTAAAGCATGTCATGTTTAGTATCCATGTACTCGGCTTAAGATCATCTTTTTTATTCCATCAAACATTTGGGCAATATAGTGTGTTTTAGTGCATTAAAATTTAAAAAAGTGTGTGTTTTCCACAAAAAATGCGTTTGAAAAATCGCTGCGCAAATACCGTGTGAAAAAAAAAATGAAACACTCACCATTTTAATCTGTAGGGCATTTGCTTTAAAAAAATATATAATGTTTGGGGGTTCAAAGTAATTTTCTTGCAAAAAAAAATAATTTTGTCATGTAATCAAAAAGTGTCAGAAAGGGTTTTGTCTTCAAGTGGTTAGAAGAGTGGGTGATGTGTGACATAAGCTTCTAAATGTTGTGCATAAAATGCCAGGACAGTTCAAAACCCCCCCAAATGACCCCATTTTGGAAAGTAGACACCCCAAGCTATTTGCTGAGAGGCATGTCGAGTCCATGGAATATTTTATATTGTGACACAAGTTGTGGGAAAGAGACAATTTTTTTTTTTTTTTTTGCACAAAGTTGTCACTAAATGATATATTGCTCAAACATGCCATGGGGATATGTGAAATTACACCCCAAAATACATTCTGCTGCTTCTCCTGAGTACGGGGATACCGCATGTGTGCGACTTTTTGGGAGCCTAGCCGCGCACGGGACCCCGAAAACCAAGCACCGCCTTCAGGCTTTCTAAGGGCGTAAATTTTTGATTTCACTCTTCACTGCCTATCACAGTTTCGGAGGCCATGGAATGCCCAGGTGGCACAAAACCCCACCAAATGACCCCATTTTGGAAAGTAGACACCCCAAGCTATTTGCTGAGAGGTATAGTGAGTATTTTGCAGACCTCACTTTTTGTCACAAAGTTTTAAAAATTGAAAAAAGAAAAAAAAATTTTTTTTTTCTGGTCTTTCTTCATTTTCAAAAACAAATGAGAGCTGCAAAATACTCACCATGCCTCTCAGCAAATAGCTTGGGGTGTCTACTTTCCAAAATGGGGTCATTTGGGGGGGTTTTGTGCCATCTTGGCATTTTATGGCCTTCAAAACTGTGATAGGTAGTGAGGCGTGAAATCAAAAATTTATGCCCTTAGAAATCCTGAAGGCGGGGCTTGGTTTTCGGGGCCCCGTACGCGGCTAGGCTCCCAAAAAGTTCCACACATGTGGTATCCCCATACTCAGGAGAAGCAGCTGAATGTATTTTGGGGTGCAATTCCACATATGCCCATGGCCTGTGTGAGCAATATATCATTTAGTGACAACTTTTTGTAAATTTTTTTTTTTTTTTTGTCATTATTCAATCACTTGGGACAAAAAAAATAAATATTCAATGGGTTCAACATGCCTCTCAGCAATTTCCTTGGGGTGTCTACTTTCCAAAATGGGGTCATTTGGGGGGGTTTTGTACTGCCCTGCCATTTTAGCACCTCAAGAAATGACATAGGCAGTCATAAACTAAAAGCTGTGTAAATTCCAGAAAATGTACCCTAGTTTGTAGACGCTATAACTTTTGCGCAAACCAATAAATATACGCTTATTGACATTTTTTTACCAAAGACATGTGGCCGAATACATTTTGGCCTAAATGTATGACTAAAATTTTTAGTTTATTGGATTTTTTTTATAACAAAAAGTAGAAAATATCATTTTTTTTCAAAATTTTCGGTCTTTTTCCGTTTATAGCGCAAAAAATAAAAATGGCAGAGGTGATCAAATACCATCAAAAGAAAGCTCTATTTGTGGTAAGAAAAGGACGCAAATTTCGTTTGGGTACAGCATTGCATGACCGCGCAATTAGCAGTTAAAGCGACGCAGTGCCGAATTGTAAAAAGTGCTCTGGTCAGGAAGGGGGTAAAATCTTCCGGGGCTGAAGTGGTTAAATACCACCAAAAGAAAGTTTTATTTGTGTGAAGAAAATTTATAAAAATTTCACGTGGTTACAGTGTAGCATGACCGCGCAATTGTCATTCAAAGTGCGACAGCGCTGAAAACTGAAAAATGGCCTGGGCAAGAAGGGGGTGAAAGTGCCCTGAGGTGCTTAAAGGAACCCTGTATACATGTGATTGTAAATTTAAAAAAAAACGAGCGATGGATCGGGTGCCTATAATCTTATGGCTGTTGGTACCTTAAAGAGTAACTCTGCTTTCGTGGGGGGGGGAGATAATAATATAGCACATGCAGCACAAGGCATATTGTAATTGAATGTTATTAAAAATGACGCTTCTTTTTCAATCTGAAGTGCTGTAGTTGTCTGTAAAATACAATGCGGCAACCTGGAGGCGATCTTTACACAGATGGTATACCGAATACCTACCCAAACTCCCCAGAAATGTAATTTCCTGCTTGTGTGATTGGCTTACTGATTTTTCCCAGAAGTCTGCAACAAAAATGTTATTGCAGACCTTGCCACTTTCCTCATTAGAGCCCTTCAGGAAAAGCAGCTGATTGATGATTGTAAAATCATTCCCTTATGGATATGCTGATGATCATAAAATCATTCCCTTATGGATATACTTTGCGCATACACAGACAAACTGCAATTTTTCCAGAATACCAAAATGGAGGAATCTACAGTTTGTTTTTTTTAAATCCCAGCAATATACATAGATCATCCACATGGGATTTTTTTTCTCAACAAAAGTGGAGTAACACCATATAGCACAAAAAATAAGCATACAGTAGCTTATCACTTCATAACAAGTTTGGAATAAGTCGCAGTGTAATGTACAGTGGGACTTTGGATTTTAAAAAGAACTTTTGATTATTTGATGTATTTTTTATTTATTAAGATTTCTGTGGTTGTATATCTCTGCTTCAATAGAAACATCTGAAATATCAATTTCTTCTTACCAATTATTTTCTGAAATCTAGGTCTTGATATAGACTGTGCACTTGGTTGGCTTTTCTAGTTGATACTTCGTTTTTCTACCATTTTATTCAAATGTCTTCTATTCAGTGTATCAGTATCGAATCTGTTCTCAGATAATGCTGTTTTATTTCATATTGCCATACTTTGTATGCTTTTAGGTGAATACTCACCACCTGCGTTCCTCAAGCGAAGATGAAGATATTGACAGTGCTTTTCCCAATGAATTGTCTGTGCAGCAAGTGAGTCAATTTGTTTTTTTTGTTTGTTTTTTTTTTAAATCAGAATAAAGTTTTTTATTAACTTTTAACAATACAAAAACAATGCACATTCCGGAGTGTTACATCATTCAATATGTCCACAGAATACAAAGTAATCATTTTTTTTTTTTACAAAGCCAAACCTGACAGGTTACTAATTATTACATCTCAGTCAATACATCCGTAAATACTTTCTAGGAAGATGTTTCAAACCTTTCCCAATACTATAAATTTAAAACATTCCAAAGGCGGGGGGCATGTTGAGCGATTTTGTTCCCACATTAAGCTAATAGCCTATCCAGGATTAGATCCAGTGGAGCCAAGCCTAGGGTATCTAGCCAGTATCCCCAAATCTTGTTAAACCAGGTCGGGCTGCCTCTGTGTCAAGGGCTCATATCTCAAAGGTATTCCCGTGTTGGCTAACTACATCTCTAGAGTTGAAGAGGTTTGAGAGATCCAATGTTGCAAAATCAGCTTTTGTGCTTGGAACAGTGCTCTAGACACTGTCTCTCTGACATATGCATCTGTTATAACCTTATGCAGTATACCTAATAAGCATGGTTACTTGAAAAGTACTGCTAATGGTGTTTACTATGCCGGACCAAAATAGATGCAATTTTGGGCATCGCCAAAGGAGATTTACCAGGTCCCAATAGGCCCTGTTGCATCTTGTACACAGTGGGGCAGGAAGAAGCCCGAGGGTAAACCATTTGAGTGGGCTATGATGAACCCGCAGTAATCTATATAGTTGGGACAGTCTTTGGGTTACATTTAAAGAAAAGCTGCAAAACAGACTTCAGGGCCTCTGACCATGGATCCCCATCTACGTCGCCTTCATCCTCCACCCAGTTTTCCATACCCATGAGAGTTCTTTAGGTACTCTAGGAGCAGCATCGCATATAGCACCTAGAGATGAACCCTGTAGTGATCGTGGATTGCTGCATCATGTTAAAAAGAGGAGTAGGGGATAACACCGTCTGCTCTAACGATGCTTGCGCTGTAATGGGGTGCTGCAATTGAAAGTAGGGGAAGTACATGTTTTTTGACAATCCATAACTGGCTTGCATCTGGGCAAACGGGAGCAACCTGCCATTACTTAAAATGTGACGAAGGTGAGTAACACCATATGCTCACCACCAGGCTGCACGCTGCAGCTTAGCCAGTTCCAGGTAAGTATTGTTATTCCAGGTGGGGCTTTAGTTAGTAAATCCTAACACTCTTTGCAATTGATTTTCTTTGGCTCTGATCTTATGCATTAGCCTATAAGTGGGGTACCTTTTGTTAGATTTTAAGAAGAGCTGAGCCTCGAGGGTTTCCGGGAGAGTCTGGGCTTCTACACAGTGCAACGCCACAGCTAACGTGAAATCAGTAGACACTTTCCTCTTAGCGTGAGAGCCATTCATACCGTTCAAGCAGCTGCTGCAGATGGGCTGCCAGGTAATACTGCCAGGGGTTTGGGAAAGCTAAGCCCCCATTATCCTTGGACCTCTGGAGTTGCTCCAGTCTGACTCCAGCAGGACTCGACTTCCATAATAACGAGCAAAATATGGAATTTACCACTCAAAATATTTTAAACAGTATAAGTACATGCTGCGCATCATATTGGTTTTTAATATATGATTGTCATTCTCCTGAATCATACCTATGTGCATTTGGGCATTTAATTTGTGTGTTAAGTGTACTAGTGGCTAATCTTTGGGTCGTTCCTGTTTTGTCTCTGTGTTACACATTAACATTCATTTTATTCAAAGCACATTCACAGCACTGAATTTTAACACAGCCAACAGAAGCTTTTGAGCATTAATGACTTATTTTTTTATTTTTTGTGCTTTGTTGAATTCAGGCTTTCTCTGACTACCAAGTTCAACAGATGACTTCTAATTTTGTGGATCAATTTGGTTTCAACGATGAAGAATTTGCTGAACAGGAAGATAACATCAAGTAATAAACCTTTTCATCTTTGTGTGTTTTATGATGGTATCTTCTGACGAGATTTGTCTTGAGAAGCAAATCTGTTTTTTTGGCCAAATGTTGCGCTATATTGACAACCATGTTGTTGAAAATGGCCATGATTTCAAGTAGTGCTGCTATTGAAAAATGTTAACGTAGTTGGCAGGTCATCACTTTGTCTATTTGTAAAGAAAATACATTTACTGTCGGGTTGCATGAGAGTCATACCCAGCATGGAATGACACTTTCCCTACTACTACTAGGTTACATAAAGCTGTTATGTTGTAGACCGCTGTGGTGCTAAAAGTTGCTATTTAGAGACTTATTTCAAGTTACAAAGGGCTAATAGTGACTATTTTTGGAGATTTTTGTATCCTAATCTTACAGAGCACAAGTTGAATATTCATAGACCCTAAGTTATAGACTGGTGTCTTTAGGTTACTGGATGATGGCAAGCTTTTGAGGACATGCCCCCTGGACTCTGTGGGTACCGCAAATGGGAATACTCTGCTCAGAGGCAGAAACCATGCAAAAGGGAGCCACAGCAAAAGCTCTGGTGAATATCCACTCTGCTGAAGGCCCCCACAACATAGTCATAGTGACAAGGCTTCTCTTGCACTGGAGCAGCATCCGATTTTAACACTGGTCACTGCACCTGATTCTAGCTCTATCTAGTCATGCAACAAGTGGCCTACCTGACTGAGGCAGACTTTTATGCAGCTATGTCACATATCATCGGACAACTAACCGCTTTAATACAGCTAGTCTCCTTTTCCAACTGCATAGTCTCTACCTGAGGCTGATCTTGATATGTCTGTCCAAAAGTGGCAGACATAAAATAAAATGAAGAGCACTCGGAAGCTGGGTTAGAGGAGGCTGCAGACTATTTCTCACCTCCTGATGTTATAGCTTCACGTAATATGCTTGCCAGTGCTATGCACAAAAGTCTCAGCTTTGAAACTTGGCCCACCAAGTCTTTCCCAAAGCCCTCTTCCAAATGAAGAGGCACCCTCAATCCTAAGAGTAGGGGGGCATCTGTTACAGTTTGCCTAGCTTTTGGGCCACGGCTGTCTGAGACATGTGGGTTTAGTCCTTGGTTTCAAAGGAGTAACAAATAGAGTTAAAGACTCTACCTCCTCACTGCTTTCTTATCTCAAATCTGCTAAGATCTCCCCAAGGACAGCTGGATTTGCAGATTACCCTGAAGTAGTTCTGCCAGTTTCTCTAGAGGACAGGTTAAAAGACTTCTGTTCAAACCTGTTCACAAGGTTTTAGGTTTTATTTTATTTTTTACTGGCGAGTACCGATACTTTTGGTCAAGTACTCGCCGATACGGAGTACCGATACCTTTGCAGTGCAGTTTGAGCCCATACAAAATGAATAGGCTTAAATCGCACAGCAAAGGTTTGCATGCAATTTAAACGGGAATGCGCTGTGATACCTGTCTGAATCGCATGCGGTTTACCACACCGCTCCTGTGTGAACCCAGGCTGAAGTCACTATGATAAGCCTGGGTTTACACGAAGGCAGTGGGGGAAACCACATGTGATTCGGACAGGAATTAGACAGTTTTTGGTTTTGGGTATCGCAGCATTTGCACAAGTACTCGTGCAAATGCTTAGTATCGGCATTGGTGTAACCCTACTGTTCACTGTAACAAAACTCAGTGGGGGTATTCCTCTTATCCTGAACCTAAAATTGCTATGAAAATACCTTCAAATTACAAAATTTTGCATAGAATCCACAAGATCAGTTGCCTTCCTGACACAAGGGGAATACTCGGCATTCATAGACATTCAAGATGCCTCACTGTCCCTTGTCAAAACCTTTTATTCAAGGTGTACCATGGATTCTTTCCCCCCTTCCCCCATCAGCACCCTGTGCTCCCTTGGAACCTCAGTATATTTTTCTCTCCCCTGTAGAAACCACCCTTTGAACTCATCAGGGAAATTCTCTTGGATTATCTCTCCTGCAAAGTAGCTTTCTTAATTTTTTGGCATGTCTGTTAGATGTGTACCTGAGCTAGTGACTCTCTTGCAAGGAGTCATTCCTCATTCTTCACAAGGACAAAGTAGTCTTATGCCCAAGGCCATCCTTTCTACCTAAGGTGGTATCAGTCCTCCACCTCGATCCTCCCATGTGAGCTCCATGTGAGAATGGGTGATTTATAAAAGGTGAAGTTATCTTTTAATGGCTAAGTTCACCTTTTGTAAAAAAAAAATAAATGCACATCTTTTGCAGGTAAAAAAAGTGCATTTATTATTATTTAGTTTTTTGCCCAGCAGCCTGTAAAGCATTGCACCTGCAATCGGCAAATGGTACAATGCCAGGATTCTGCAAACTCTCAGCTTTCTTCCTGTATCTCCTGCCTGGGCAGACAGTTACTGTATTGAAGGAAGAATCAATAAACTACAAGAGTGCTCACCAGCACCCTTGCATTTCATTGCAAACTACAAGCTGTCTGCTGCAATGGCTGAAGGTGCTTGTAGTTCATTCACAGGAAACTGAATGGATGACATGGCTGTTAGGGTGAGGCTCCCCTGCCCACTGTCACAATAGGAAACTGGGGGGTGGTTGGGGTGGTGCTCTTTGGTAACATATTGCATGTTAAACCCTAAAATATAGGTTGTAACGTGATAGAGGTGCTGCTGGTTGGTGTATAGTGTGGGTTTGTATTGAGATATAAAGACAACTTTATACTTTGTCTGCTTATTTAATGTTTTCCTTTAAAATTTACATTAGATATTTATTCTAGTTTCCCTCTGTGTTTATAGTGCACCTTTTGACCGAATAACAGAGATTAATTTTAACTTGGAAGCTGAAGATGAAAATGTAAGTATAGCTTCCTCTGAAATGTTTTCTCAGCAAAGCACAAAACTGATTTACTAACAGACAAATTTGCATACATTTCAAACACACAAAAGTATCACACATTTTAAACACAAGACAAGAAATGTAGTCCTAACTATTTAATACTGCATAGAACAACTACGGAAACTTTTACATATGTAGACATTAGGAGGAGAGTGTAAGGTGTAATTTACATACATACTGTTACTTCATGCTGTCATTCTGTCCATACGCTGCTTTAAAATCTTAGCTATGGGTCGGAATGTGGCCTAGCCATCGATGTAGCCGATGCATATTCCTTTGCTCTCCACCAGTTATTCAAAAAAATCATCCTGACACTGAGACTTAAAGCTCTTTCCTGCGATCCTGTAGCTCTTGCGGACCCTGGTCATTGCCGCTCTGACTCCAGAACACTGCAGACATGACCTGAATGAACAAGGAAGGACATCAGTGTTCCCAATTGGCAGGCACAAAATGGAGATGGCTACTGAAGGATACACAGGAGGAGGTTGTGGCCAAGCTTGGCCCATATTTCCAGCTGTTCCCAACCCAGAAGTCCCCTACCTGCAGCAGAGGAATCTGAGAGGTTAGAGGAATCGCAGACCCAGCAAGTGAATGTACCCTCCTGCCTCTTGTAGTGAGTAGTATGTGCCTATGTTCTAAAGCACAGTACATAGACACAGATGAGGGGCGCAGAACACCTGCTTAGAGAAGTACTGGCAGCAGTACATTTTTATGGAACATAGCTAATGGCATTAATTAATCTGCTAAATGGTATTAGGGAACATATGCATCAAGCGGGCCGCAGCATTAGAGGGCTGTGCCAGTAGAAGTAAAGTGGAAAGGTTCCCACTCTAACATGATATGACATAAATGCTGTTGCTGCCAGATTTGGCTAATCATGACTTTCAAGTGCAAGACATGGAAAACCGACTACATAAGAAATGACCCCTGGGTTATTAGGATACCGAAGAGAGCCAAAGGCAAATCCCCTGCTGATTTTATTGAAAACTGGCTGGCTACCACATTTGGGATAGAGCATCCTACTCAATATTTCTCTGTGGAGTGAAAGTTCACAGGGTTCCCTCCTGTCCATTTCTGCTAGGAGATCCTCCTAGATCGTTTCTGCTCAAACGTCTCCATAACAAGGATAAAGACATTATTTGGGGACTAAACCCTGAAGGTACAAAACTCTAATTCCCAGATTTTTTTTTTTTTTTTTGCTCAAATACAGCATATTTGGATCCCAAGCGCTGTCTGCATGTCTTTAACATCTCATACACTAAACTGTATCCAGCAAAATTAAAAATTGTTAATGAGACACACTACTTTGAGACGCTAAGACAAAAAAAAAACAATGAAAATGGTGGGTGTGGAGATGATCTATTTTACCACATTTCAAATGCCTATATGCCTGTTCTGCCTGCTAACCAATTATTGTATATATGCAAAAAGTTGCGCCCTCTTGGAAGTAAAGCTCCCACAGGGAGTAACAAAGTGGTCAATGTAGGCAAACACTAGACTTGCTTTTAATGAACATATATTTAATGCATCAAAAATGTAACAAATAATGAGTATAATAACTCATACAACTAACACCGTATAGCACAATGTGTGTTCCATCCCCAATCTTAAAAATAAATATCACTGTATAAACGTCCGGACAAAATGTTTGTGAGATACACAGAGTGGTGCGATACTCCGCCATTACAATGTAATAAAAAACTTGGTTAAATGCTGTGATGTGTATTTCACATAGGTCCCAGGGCTCCCTTTCACATCCCCTTTTTAATCCAACATAGATCATGCAAGCTGGATAATGGTGCCATTAGCTTTGCACAAATGCAGGAGACTGAACTGCAAAGTCCAGTATATGGCTATATGTTTGGTCACAGTAGACAAGCGTATAAATAAAGCCAGTATAGCTGAATAAAGAAAAGAGCCGACATAGAAGCACTAAATAGCTGCTCATTGCGTGCCGTCCATTGGGCTGATGTATTGCTGCATTATAGGCAGGGTAGGGGAGAATGGTTGCATGTAGCAGGTACACTCCCTATATCATCCAAAGTGTCAAGTCCATACATTCAGTACAATCTTCAGTATCTGAGTAATTGGTAAAGTGAGGAGCGAGCCGGTCTTACCAAACCCCAACAGATCCACAGAGCATTCTATTCAGCAATCATCTCAATAATCACGAGGGGAAGGTGATGGTCTGAACTTCCAAACGGCTCTAGCTCATACACCTCAGATCTTGTTTCCCGTTTGGATGAATTATATGGTGTAGCTGATAAGTGCTGGGTTTGAGATCTCTTCATGTGCCTGCAGCATTCACCACTGACAGACCCATCAGGTGCCATTCCACACTGCTGCATGCATACACCTGTCAACAGCCACTTAGTTTCCTGGAGCCCCCTTGCTAGTAGTGCAACTTCATAGGGGAGTTGAGCACAGGTGTCCAATGATGTGACAGTGACATCAACACATTAAACTTACGTGCAAGCGTAGCTTCATCAGGATCTTTGAGACACCAACTTCAGTGTTTGCTTGGCAAGACCGAAAGAAACATAGACCTCAGCCTGAGGGCTGAACGTAGCTTTACGCGGATTTACTTGTGATCCTGTTCTCTGAACCTTTGAGATCTAGCCAAAGCGGTTTCCAAACTGGGTAAATGTTTTAGTTTACTAATAGTAATGTTTATTGTGACGTGCACCTTGGTCTTAAGCAAATCTGCTTGACTGGCTTCTATAATCTCCACCATGCGGAACAGATTATTGGCTGCTGACTCAGATATTTCTCATATAGCGTGCCCCCTGGCTCCTCTTATCCAGTGGATATTGTAATTACTAAACACAATTCTCTTCTTTCTTGAAACATTAGGGGACTAATGACCCATTAAACAGACGGCTGTGTTCACCACAGTTCAGCAGTTTATTCTAAATGTATTGCACCTCCAGGAAACTAAACTGACCCTTCGAGTTGAAATTGTAGTAATCTTCATGTTGGGTATCACTGCTTCAAATTACTCTAGAGGCAGTTGCAAGGTCCTCCTGTAAACTGATCTCTATGACAACTGGCGACCATGTCATTAAACTGAAAATTTGTACTCTCCTACAAATCTGACCCTTTGAAGAATCGACATGGCTCTGGATTACGATCTTGCACCGCAGAACACTCCCCAAGTCTGTTTTGCCCCTAGAGCACTATAGACCACTCATCACTAATGCTTATGGTGGACCCTAATGGTCACTTACCTTGAGTTGGAAATTAAACCCCTTTTGGCTGAAACTTTTAACAAATTCAGATTATCTCCTAGGTCAGTTTAGATATGTTCCTGCTGTAAACCGCTTGGGGAAGATCTGACACTTCCAGAATCTTACAGGTCAAAATCCCTAATAAGATTTGACCTTAAAATACTTGCCATGGTGCTCCCCAACCATCTATGGAGGATTGTGCACAGACTAGTATGCCTAGATAATTAGGCTTTATATAGAACAGATTCCCTGCTGCAGATTATATGCAAAATTACAAAAATTCTGCTCTGTTTACTTGCACTGCCCAGTCTGATCTCAATCTCTACTTGTGTATTGTGCTGGGAAGTCTGTAAATCCCCCACAGACTTGTATAGGACTTACTTCCTGAATTAAAGAGTAACTCTACTTTATCTCTCTCTGCTTGATCTATGTATATTGCAGGAATATTACCAAATTTTTTATTGCAGAATCCTACCTTTTTGTTATTCAGAAGAAATAGCTGTTTGTGACCATGTGCAGGGTGAATCTGTACAGGAGTGATTTTTTTTAAATTCAGTCAGCTGCTGCACTTGAAGGGCTCTTTTGTGTAAAATAGCAGGGTCTGCATCCCTTTTAGATGTGATTTTCCTTTATGAATATCTCACCAAAAATTACATTTTTGTTGCAGGGGATGGTCAAAATCTGATTTGTATCTTATTGCAGACTTCTGGGAAAATCCATAAAACAATCACACAAGAAGGAAATTACATTTTTGGGAGCCGTTCTGTGTACAGAACACCTCCAAGTAGCCATATAGCATTGCATTTGACAGATAATTACAGCGCTGCAGATTGAAAAGGAAAGGCAACTTTTAATAACATTCAATTACAATATATCTTGTGTCACACTTGTATACACTATATAGCATGGGAAAGACACATATTAGGAGAGGTCGTGGTGCTGCACACCCCAAATGGTACAATATGGGAAAGTTCCCCCAGGGGGGGTTTTTTAGCAGTAGGATAAGTAGCGTTTTAAGTCATTTTAATTATGATGCTGCTAAAACCCCCCCTGGGGGAACAATCCCATATTGTATACAATATATATTATTTTTTTATTTGCACATTTTTTTTATTTGCACATTTGTTTTCCCCTGAAAGTGGAATTACCCTTTAAGTGATCAAGCTTATTGACTTTAAACACACCAAGAAGCACAATGAAAAGTAAAAATTATCACTATAATAACCCTATAAAGGAATGGGTGAAGCTTTACTATTTAAAGTAAACCAATAGACAAAACTTTCATTTTGGATAGTTAGGGAGGGTCCTAACCCCTGTTCGTTTATTTTTTGCCATCTGTGTCCCATTTGGAAGATTTCCCTTCACTTTTGGTCCCATAGCCAATACAGTAAGTGAGAGGAAATCCCTGCAAATTAAAGGAATCCCTTGGGGACCCCCAGGTTCACCAGAACTAGTGTCCTCATTGGAAGATTTCTCCTCTTACTTTCCTGGGGACAACCCAAAGTTTGGCATTTTTTTGTTTTACTTTTACTTTCACTTTTAAAGATAATGGTAAATGGACAAAAAGAGAAGGCGAATCTCCTTAACTGGGACACAGACATCGATAAAAACTGAAAGGTGTTCTAATCCCCCTCCACTACCCAGAGATTTAAAAAAATTAAAAAGTCTTGCCTTTTCGTTTCATGCTTTAACGTAAATTCCTGATGCTAAAGCTTGTGATTTTTTGGGGGTTTTTTTTGCTGTATTACAGAGAAGCTTGTGTTGTGTGAGTTATTGTAGGGAATAGTTCATATAAGATAATAATTTTTTTACATGTACATCATTTTCAGCCTAACGCTGCCCTGTTTGAAGCCTGCTGCAATGAGCGTATCCAACAGTTTGATGATGAAGAGGAAGATATCTGGGAAGAAAAGGAGATTGGTTATGGAACACAAGTTAAATCTAGAACTCGGTAAGCAGAATCCCAAATAGCTTGGGGTGTCTACTTTCCGAAAAGGGGTCATTTGGAGGTGTGTGTGTGTGTGTGTGTGTGTGTGTGTGTGTGTGTGTGTGTGTGTGTGTGTGTGTGTGTGTGTGTGTGTGTGTGGGGGGGGGGGGGGGTTGTGCTATCTCATGGCCTCCTAAACTGTGATAGGTAGTAAGGAAGTAAGCCTGGAGGCGGTGATTGGTTTTCGGGGTCCTGTACAAGGCTAAACTGGCAAAAAGTCCCACACATGTGGTATCCCCGTACTCTGGAGAAGCAGTAGAATGTATTTTGGGCTGTAATTTCACATATACCCATGGCATGTGTGAGCAATATATAATTTGAGCGTCAACTTTGTGGCAAAACATAACATATTCCATGGACTCAACATGCCACTCAGCAAATGGATTGGGGTGTCTACTTTCCAAAAAGGGATCATTTGGGGGGGGGGGGGGGGGGGGTTTGAGCTGTCCTGGCTTTTTATGCCCAACATTAGAAGCTTATGCCACATATGCCACATATCACCCACTCTTCCAACCACTTGAAGACCAAGCCTTTTCTGACACTTTTTGTTTACATGAAAAAAAAAGTTTGCTGTAAAATTACTTTGGACCCCCAAACCTTATATATATATATATATATATATATATATATATATATATATATATATATATATATATATATATATATATATATATATATATATATATATTATTTATATTTTTAAAGCAGGGACCCTACAAAAAAAAAATGGTGGGTGTTGCAATTTATATTTTTTTCACACCGTATTTGTGCAGCGACTTTTCCAAACGCATTTTTTTCAGGAGAAAAAAAAAAACTTTTGATTTTTAATGCACAAAAAGAGCTGTGATCTCTTCCTGGAACTTTAGGAAGGATCCACTTCTTTCTGACGCTGGTCCTTAAAGTCCACCCCTTCCATATTTAAGTTGTCATGGACACAGAGGGGCTTCTCAACAACACCAGTCGCTGTTGCAGTTTGGACTGCCGTGTCTGCGTGAATAGAAGACAGAACAAAAATGTTTCCGTTTGTCCTTCCAACTCACTGCAAGCAATTCCTTACACCTCTAGCAGGCTCTCTCCCCTGTCTAAGTGGGGCATTTACAAGCCATTGGGGGAAGACCCCGTGATTAGATCGCGCGGTGCCACATGCGCCAATTCCAAATTCAAAGAGGTGTCTTAGAAAGTGGCACTGTTGTGCAAAATTTGTCGTTGTATAAATGGTACCCCTTTCCGAATAAGGATGACACTAAGTCCCAATCTTGCTGCTGCTCCCTATGTAGTCTGAGGGGGGTTCCACGCTGCTATCTTTTCCCTCATAAATCAGGAAACTCCAAGTATACCTGTTGCCCTGTCACAGAGCTTATACATTTTGACCCCAACTCTGGCACTCTTGCTGGGGAGAAACCGTTTGAAAACAAGGTGGCCAGAAAACTTAGTCAGGGACTCATCTACGCAGACATCTTGTTGGGGGATATACAAGGCTGCAAATTTTTGGTTGCATTTTTCAACGTCTGGAGTGCTTTCACACTGGTGCGCTGCACTGGCAGGACGTTGAAAAAAAAAAATCCTGCAAGCAGCATCTTTGAGGCGGTGTATACACCGCTCCTGCCCATTGAAATGAATGGGCACTGCTGCCAAAGTGCGTGCAAAGCGCTTCAGCAGCAACGGTACACGGGCACATTTAACCCTTTATTCGGCAGCTAGAGGGGGTTTAAAGCAACCTGCTAGTGGCCGAATAGTGCCGCTAAAAGTAGCTGAGTTTTACTGTCAATGCCCGCTCCAGTGTGAAAGCAGCCTTAAAGTTGTTGTAAACCTAGTTACACAACTTTTACCTACAGGTAAGCCTATAATGAGGCTTACCTGTAGGTTCTGAAAGTATCTCTTAAACCTGCACGGTTTAGGAGATATTTACCATATACGCTTGCGCCGACATCATTGGCGCATACACACTGAAAAGAGCGCACGTCTCTAAAGGGCCCATGCCATGACTGGTGGCTCTTGTGCGCATGCGCGTGAGTGACGTCATGCATCTCCAGCCAGTCACAGAGCTGGAGTCCATGGCCAAGGAAGGAAGAGGGGTGAAGATGGATGCAGCCACCAGCGGGAACATCGTGGGCTTTCTTTGCAGGAAAGTGCGATGCAGACTAGCCCATTATGCTTTTAAGGGGAAAAAATGGGAAGTAAAACCCTCCTCTTTAACTGGGGGGGTGATCAGGGGGTTAGATGTGCCTAACTGTGTGTTGTGGTGTCAGTGTAGTAATTTACTCACTGTCTGCTGCTCTCTCCTCTCACGCTGGAGCCAAAAAGGGCTCCAGGAGTGGAGATTGCATCATTTCCTGTGCCTGTGTGTTTACATTACACAGGCACAGGATGTTTGCCATTCGTCAGAACTGATCAGCAGGTCCAGGCTATAAAGATCTATTCCTTCCTTCTTTATGCTCTGCTTCTAAGCAGGGCCAAAGAGATTGCTCTTAATTGTCTGAACGTTGTCAGAGCTATGTGAATGTCACAGTTTCTGTAAGACAGACCGGCAGGACCACTCAAAAGGACATCCTGCTTAAAAATCCAGGTGGATAAGACTGCTCCTCTTGAGCTTACAACAAGCTAAAACACTAAAGCAGAGGTCTCTAGACTATGACCATGGGTCACATCCCCCTCCCTATGGGATTTTACCCTGTCTACAGCTAGGGTTAGTGGCTTTTCCTGAGTCTCAGTGCACAAACTCAGGATTCAGATCTGTTGGTCTCTGCTTCTGATGGTCACTCTGATGTGAAGATAGAGACTTCTAGTGTGATTAGAGGGATCTGGTGTGATGAGGAGGGTTCTGATTTAAAGTTACTTTTTGGGGGCATGTTTATTCATTTCTTTATCGAACATCATGGGACACAGAGCCTTAAGTAATTACTTAATAGGTTATAGGCCACCATCAGGTGTTGACACTGGTAAACCCAATCAAAGGAAGTTTACTCCCTATATAACCCCTCCTCCTTCCAGGAGCACATTGGTTTATTCGCCAGTGTCTAAGGTGTTGGTCACAAGTGAAGAAGTGCTCTGAGGAGCTCCAGGAGGGATCCATGCTGGATTTAAATTCCTCCATAAAAAGAAGCCAGATCCATCCACAAGTGCCAAAGTCCTAAAGTGGTTGGTACCTGGGACCTTGTATCCGAAGCACGAGGTTTTGCCTGTAATGCCTCTCTTTGTAGGGCTGGACCCCAGGAACCCAGGGCTTAGGTCTTGTTACATTACCTCAAGCTTCCTGATGGGGTGCTTATACAAGGCCCAAGGCAGTTGAACCCCGTTCTTACGGACCCAGTCCTTGAAGGTTTGCTAAACGTAACCCGCCGTGATGGGTGAAAGTTGGAATTTCTGTTAATTCAGCAAAATCCTGCGGCGAGGACAAGGTAAGGGAAGAAAACAAGAACAACAAGCTCGGGATTTGGCTGAACTACCTAAGGCATTATGTTTTGCCATAGATGCCATTAAAGACTCTATTTACCAGGCATCCCGCCTCACGCTTATGCTTGTACATATGCGCAGAATCCTGTGGTTGAAAAATTGGTCAGCTGAAACACCATGTAAAAACCTCCTAACTGGGTTCCCCTTTCATGGGGAGCGACTATTTGGAGAAGACTTGGATAAATATATCAAGACAATTTCTGCTGGGAAAAGTACCTTTTTACCAGTCAAAAGAAAATATAAACGCCCTGCATTTAAACTGACTCTTTTCCCTGTGCCAAGGGCTTCCGCCTCTAGGCAGTGGTGACTGCCTCCGCCGTCAGACTCTAGAGGAAAGACTCAGGGTCAGACCCAGGCTCAAAAGAAGCCCTGGTGTAGGAAATCTGCAAAACAGAATCCTATGGCCTCATCATGAAGAGGCAACCCCCCTAACCAAGGTGGGGGGAAGAACTTCTGCAATTATCAGAAGTCTGGAAAAAGGAAATTCAGGACAGATGGGTCATTTCCACGGTAACGCTGGGGTACAAGCTGGAATGTCGGGACTTTCCACCGTCTTGCTTCTTGAGGTCAAGCGTTCCCAAAGATTCAGAGAAAAAACAGTCTCTGTTTCAGGCACTAGACCGATTAATATCTCAAGGGGTGATCATACAGATACCCACAAAAGAGCAAGGTCTGGGATTTTATTCAAACATTTTATGGTACCAAAACCAAACCAAATGGAGATGTCAGACCCATTCTAGATCTAAGAAAGCGAAATCAATTCTTGAAGAACCGCTTCATTCGCATGGAGACAATCAGGTCGGTAGTTTCTATCCTTTTAGGAAGAGAACTTCTGGCGTCAATCGACATCAGGGATGCATATCTGCATGTCTCTATATTTCCTGCTCATCAAAAGTTTCTGCGGTTCGAGTTAGAACAACCGCATTTTCAATTTGTAGCCCTGTCCTTCGGGCTAGCCACAGCACCTCAGGTGTTCACCAAAGTGCTGGCCCCACCTCTTGCCAGGTTAAGGGCACAGGGCATAACAATCGTCGCGTACCTAGACAATCTATTACTTATAGATCAATCGATGACTCGTTTGGAGCAAAGCGTATGCACTACAGCCAACTATCTAAAAAGTTTGGGTTAGATTCTCAACCTAGAGAAATCTTCCTTAATACCGCTAAGAAGGCTGGAGTACTTGGGTCTGATCAGAGATAAAGCCCAGGAAAGGGTATTCTTGCCTCAAGCAAAAATCAACTCCATAGGAGAGCTGGTGTGAAGGGTCAGGTCAAATGGCAATCCCTCCATTTGCCTCTGCATGAGGTTGCTAGGAACCATGGTAGCTAATTGGAAGCAGTTCCCTATGCCCAGTTCCATTCAAGACTGTTGCAAAACAGTATCCTGTCTGATTGGAACAAAACAACTTAAGCTTTAGACTTGCCAATGCGGCTGTCCCCAAGAGTGGCCCAAAGCCTCACTTCATGGTTATTAACCCAGAATCTGCTGAAAGGAAAATCCTTCAGTTCAGTCATCTGGAAAGTGGTAACGACAGATGTCAGCCTCTCAGGCTGGGAAGCAGTATTAGAAAAGACAACTGTCCAGGGACAGTGGTCAAGAACCGAAAGAATCTTGCCCATCAATATCCTAGAGATTCGGGCAGTACGCCTGGCTCTAATAGCCTGGACTTTCAGGTTACGGGATTGTCCTGTCAGGATTCAATCCGACAATGCCACAGCTGTGTCCTATATCAATCACCAAGGGGGCAATAAAAGTCTTTAAGCGCAGAGAGAGGTGAACCATATTCTAACTTGGGCAGAAAGGAATGTTCCATGCCTTTCTGCAATCTTCATTCCGGGAGTAGAGAATTGGCAGGCGGACTACTTAAGTCGCCAGCAGTTATTCCCAGGGAAATGGTCTCTTCACCCCTACATATTTTGGGCTGTTTGTCAAAGATGGGGGACTCAGGACGTGGATCTTCTAGCATCCAGGTTCAACACGAAGTTGGTCAACTTTGTGGCCAGAACAAGGGCACTTTGCAGAACGGATGCGTTAGTGACCCCATCGGATAAGTTCTCACGGATCTATGCATTCCCCCCTATTCAGTTGCTGCCTCAAATTCTTTGCAGGATCAACCTGGAAAGAAAGCCGATAATTCTGGTGGCACCAGCATTGCCCAGAAGGTCATGGTACCCAGAAATCGTAAAGAGGGCAGTGGAGGGCCCATTGTCCCTCACACTACGGCCAGATCTGCTCTCTCAGGGACCGATATTCCATCCTTCCTTACGGTCTCTAAATTTAACGGCTTGGCTATTGAAACCCACATTCTAAAGAAAGGTGGGCTTTCCGTGTCAGTTATCTCTACCCTGATTAATGCTAAGAAGCCAGCTTCCAGAACTATATATTATAGAGTCTGGAAGGCTTATGTTTCCTGGTGTGAATCCAAGGGTTGCCACCCTCAGAGATATATCATAGGCAGAATTCTTGCCTTTCTACAATTAGGGGTAGAAATGAAATTGGCCTTAAGTATTATTAAAGGCCAAGTCTCGGCTTTATTGGTCTTATTTCAAAGACCACTTGCTACTCATTCTCAAGTCCGGGGCTTTATACAAGGGGTGGCGCTGTTTAATCCGCCCGTCAAACCTCCCTTGAACCCTTGGGACTTAAACTTAGTTTTGTCTGTGTTACAAAAACAGCCATTTGAACCAATACAACAGATTCCCCTAGTTCTTCTGACAAGAAAGTTGGTATTTTTGATTGCTATATCCTTAGCAAGGAGGGTTTCAGAATTGGCTGATTTTTCGTGAGGACAGAGTAGTGTTATGCCCTCGTCCAGGCTTTTTGCCAAAAGTAATTTCAGGTTTTCACCTGAACCAAGATATTGTCCTGCCATTGTTTTATCCAAAACCATGTTCCAGGGAAGAAAATCTATTTAAAGAAAACTGCTCAGATTCGTAAGACCGATGTCTTATTTATTCTGCTGGAGGGTCCTAAGAAAGGACAGGCAGCGTCGAAATCCACTGTCGCGAAGTAGATTCTGCAAGTGATAATTCAAACTTATGATTTAGAGGCAAGATTCCCCCATTTCAAGTTAAGGCACATTCTACCAGGTCGGTTAGTGCTTCTTGGGCAGTGCGTCATCAGGCCTCCATGGCACAGATCTGCAAGGGCACAACTTGGTCTTCAGTGCATACATTCACAACAATTTTATCAGGTGGATGTAAGGAGGTATGAGGATATTGCCTTTGGGCTCAGTGTGCTGCAAGCAGCAGTATAGATCCTCAAGTCTGGGTGTACCCTGCGGGTTTTTTTCTCCCACCCCTCATGTGGCATTGCTATGGGACATCCCATTGAGTAATTACTTAAGACTCTGTGTCCCATGATGTACGATAAAGAAAATAGGATTTTTTTTCTTGGGACACAGAGGTCCCGCCCCTCTTTTGGTATACAAGTATATTGCTTTGCTACAAAAACTGATGTGCTCCTGGAAGGAGGCAGGGTTTTATAGGGAGTAAACTTCCTTTGGGTTTTCCAGTGTCAACACCGGAAGGTGGCCTATAACCCATATAAGTAATTAAGGCTCTGTGTCCCATGATGTACTCCAAGAAAAGGATTTTACAGGTAAGCTGTAATAAAAATCCTATTTTTTTTGTCAGCCCACAAAAAATGATCATTCCAGAGCTTGCACGTCAAATGGAGTCTACCGTAACAGCTCCCTTTTTTCTCTCCTCAAAGGTTCACTTTATTAACCCTTGTTTGTGTTGAAAGATACAAAGTAACAGAATTTGTTGGTGCCAGAATAAAATGTAACAAATAGTATTAAAAGTTAAAAAATGTACTAATGAGAAAATGAAAATCCTGTTTTTATTTCAAAGCTGCAGGTTTGGGGTGTCGTCTTCAGAAGATTCTTCCCGCAGTGACTTAGAAAATGGAGAGCCCGGAGCCAGCCCTGCATCTGATGAGGAGGAGGAGGAGCCAGAAGGCCGTACCGCAGAGACATCAACACCTCTTAGCCCAATTCGCAGCAACTCACCTACACAAAAAGATTGTTCAGCTACAGAAGGTAACAAAATAAAAACACAAAAGCAACTTTTGTCTAGTAAGGTAACATTTTTATATTTTAAATTATACATTCATAGAAGTTCAATATCTGTTAAAGGAGAACTGTGGGATTGGGAAATTAATCTTCTATACTTATATGGCTGCAGCATCAGTCCAATGGTGCAGCTTTCCCATGCCGGCTATAAGACCAAGAGCTTAGCGAACACATGACCTCTGATCACTCAGTTCTTGGTCATCAATGAGCAGTGACTGTCAGTCACCAGCTTTCTGCTCTACCCCTCCAGTGCTCACTGCAATGCTGGGCTATGATGGAGGCAGGAGCAGCTGGCTTAAGCTGTCAGCAGCACACTGAGAGGCTGAGCCAGCTGCCGGGATCTCTACAGAGCCTGGACCGGCTCTGTGACAAGAGGAGATAGCAGGCTTTGGATCAGAAATAAATGCACTCCTGTGACCCAAAATACAAGCAAAAAATCGGCAAAAAAAATCTTGGGCCATAAAGTTTTTAAAGCATATTGTTCACTCCAAGCTTCTTGTCTTTGAGTGAACACAACAGATTTTCTTATTATACGATAAAAATCTTGGGCAGTGTAGACGTTATCAGGGGGTTTAGGAACATCCCACTCCTCTGTCTTATATCCACTCTCCCTATTGCTTTGCTACAAAAGAGAGGCATAGTGGGAGGGGTTTTCTTGGTTGACTGACACTACTTGCCAATGTCCAATTCTCTTGTAAAAGTATGTCTTATTTGGGCATGGTCAAACTGGTGAACTGAGCAAAAATGTAATTTTCCCTCTTTCACTGAAATTCTGTCTAGCCTGGGAGTGCACATGGCAGTGGACCCATGGACTGTTTCCAACATGGCCTTTCAGACGGGTGAGTGCAGCTCTCCAGTTGCCTGGTCTGACAGATGTTACTTGTCAGGTGAACTTGACTAACAGGAATGATTCGATTCTGTTGGATGTGGGTTTAATTTGCCAAGATCTGGATAAAAATCTGCTCTCTGCCGTGGAACAGCGCATCAGCCATGTTGAATACACCAACACTGAGCACACTCTCTCCACACCTTACAAATTAAGCTCCGGGCCCTGGAGTATAAGGCTGAGGATGCAGAAAACCAAAAGAGGAGAAGTAATCTCTGTATAGTGGGGCTGGCTGATGGTGTGGAGGGAAAGTACCCAAGTACATTTGTGGAGGAACTGCTGCATTCTTTGTTGCCTGCGGCCCAGTTCTGTCCCTATTTCACAGTGGAGAGAACGCATCGTGTGCCACTTAGACCTGGCCTAGTAGGCTCACCACCCCGTTCTTTGATCCTATGTTTACTGAACTTTTAAGATCAGGATAAGGTGTTTAGAGCTGTGCATGTCGCTGGAGACAAACCCTATCAGAATGGCAAGTTGCTCCGGTTTCCTGACTACTCTGCAGAAACCCAGAAGCTGCAGAGGTCCTTCGACCAGGTGAAGGCATCCATGACAGCTAGAGGTATTGAATACAGTGTTCTGTTCCCTGCGGGTGCAGAATTGACACGCTGTCCGGTTCTTTCCTCTTGATGCTGCAGCCTGGTTGGAATCCCCTCCACCACACAGATGGAAAAGGGCCACTCTCCCTGATATCTTATATGTTGAAACAAGCTGCTCCCTTTTGACCGGCTATCTTTCCAAGCTGTTTGTCTACTGACTGCCATAACTTTTGTCCTGCTCTCTAAACGGTTTGATTTTTGAGTTCTTAAATTTGGCGATACCTGTTGCTTACTGGCACTGGGATTTAGGTTTGTGCACCTGGCTTAGTCCAAGAGAAAAGTTGGCTGCCTCCTCTACTTCAGCATCTCCTAGTGGGACCTATTTTCTGCTAACTTGGAGTTCTCACACTCCATATAGTTTGGGGGACATATGCATTCCCTTGTTTCTTGGAAAGTTCCTTGGGGTATTGATCAGCAGTTGCTGATTTTTACTGGTTTACTCTTTTTTTTTAAATGGTATCTCTAATTTTGTATTCTCTGGCATGGTTCGTAAAGTGATTGTATAGGCTGAAGGTTTTTTAGAATGCATGAAGGAAAAAAAAAACACCTTTGTGTAGCATCCCCCCCCCCATACTTGAGCCTGATGTGTGCAGCTAATGAGGAGAGCATGGGGGTGTGTCCAAGCCACGGCTCTGTGTGTGAATGGACACGTAGAGCCACAGCTCGGGAGTGAGCCTATTCAGGTGCTTCCATTGCACGCTGCTTGATCTGGGGGCACTTAGCAGGAGGGAGGGGCCAGGAGCCCTAGCAAGGGACCCGAGAAGAAGACATTCGGGGCTGCGCTGCAGAAAAAAGCTGCACGGAGCAGCTAAGTATGGCGTGTTTGTTTTAAAAATAAAAATCTGCTGTTATGTCTGAATATGTACAGTCTGGGTGTTGGCAATCTGCCCTATGGGTATCTTCGTATCGCTCTCCCTTTTGCCCCTTCCATCTATCTCTGGGCTGCTTTATTTGGCTGTCTTTTATTTTACTACTTTTACTCTGATCCAGATCTCTGTAGTGTCCTGAAATGTCCGGGAGTTGAACTTGGCAGTAAAGAGAGCTTTCTCCAAAGGCACACCCCCATGATTGCAACCTGTACAGATCTGAATTTTTGAGCCTCACAAAAGTATGGGTGGGCTCGTATTACCTTGCTACCTAATCTAGCTATGCTCGTGGGGTTAGCATTTTAGTGCAAGAATGTTTGCCATGCCATCCTATTGATATTAAAGTGGACCCAGAGGGCAAGTATGTTGTGTTACTGCCCTGATCTAGAATATTGTAGTGGTAATTGTTGGTCTCTACTTACCACTCCCGACTGATCGCCGGGTGCTGTATACCTTGATGTAGACAGTGTTCTCCTATGATACTGAGGTTGCTACTTTTATAGGAGATTTTAACCTGGTTTTGTGCCCAGATATGGTCAGACTTCACTCCTCTGCATGTTCTTCTTTAGACCTTTCTCAGTGGGCCTCTACCTTTTGCACTACTAAATGGGTGGGGACACTTTCATCCCTCTTAGTACGCAATATACTTTTCACTCGGCCTTGCACAGGTCTCTGTCCCACATTGATTTAGTCTACAGTGCCTTGCAAAAGTATTCACACCCTTGGCTTTTTACCTATTTTGTTACATTACAGCCTTTAGTTCAGTGTTTTTTTAATATGAATTATATGTGATGGATCAGAACACAAGTCTAAGTTGGTGAAGTAAAATTGGCAAAATATATACGTAAAATTAGTTTTCAGAAATAAAAAACTGATAGACATGTGCGTATGTATTCACCCCCTTTGTTATGAAGCCCATAAAAAGCTCTGGTGCAACCAGTTACCTTCAGAAGTCACATAATTAGTGAAATGATGTTCACCTGTGTGCAATCTAAGTGTCACATGATCTGTCATTACATATACACACCTTTTTGAAAGGCCCCAGAGGCAGCAACACCTACGCAAGAGTCACCACTAACCAAACACTGCCATGAAGACCAAGGAACTTTCCAAACAAGTAAGGGACAATGTTGTTGAGAAGTACAAGTCCAGGTTAGGTAAACCTGCCAAGAAACGGCCGCGCACTAAAACTCACGGACCGGGCAAGGAGGGCATTAATCAGAGAGGCAGGTAACCAGGTAGCCAGGTAACCCTGGAGGAGCTGCAGAGACTGGAGTATCTGTACATAGGATGACAATAAGCCATACTCTCCATAGAGTTGGGCTTTATGGTAGAGTGGCCAGAAGAAAGCCATTACTTTCAGCAAAAAACAAAATGGCACGTTTTGAGTTTGCGAAAAGGCACGTGGGAAACTCCCAAAATGTATTGAGGAAGGTGCTCTGGTCTGATGAGACTAAAATTGAACTTTTTGGCCATCAAATAAAACGCTATGTCTGGCGCAAACCCAACGCATCACATCACCCAAAGAACACCATCTTCGCAGTGAAACATGATGGTGGCAGCATCATGCTGTGGGGATGTTTTTCAGCAGTTGGGACTGTGAAACTGGTCAGAGTTGAGGGAAAGATGGGTTGTGCTAAATACAGGGATATTCTTGAGCAAAACCTGTACCACTCTGTGTGTGATTTGAGACTAGGACGGAGGTTCACCTTCCAGCAGGACAATGACCCCAAACACACTGCTAAAGCAACACTTGAGTGGTTTAAGGGGAAACATGTAAATGTGTTGGAATGGCCTAGTCAAAGCCCAGACCTCAATCCAAAGAAGAAAATCTGTGGTCAGACTTAAAGATTGCTGTTAACAAGCGCAAACCATCCAACTTGAAGGAGCTGGAGCAGTTTTGCAAGGAGAAATAGGCAAAAATTCCAGTGGTAAGATGTAGCAAGCTCATAGAGACTTATCCAAAGCGACTTGGAACTGTGATAGCTGCAAAAGGTGGCTCTACATAGTATTGACTTTAGGGGCGTGAATAGTTATCCACATTAACTTTTTCTGTTATTTTGTCCTATTTGTTGTTTGCTTCACAATAAAAAAAAAAAAAAAAATCAAAGTTGTGTGGGCATGTTCTGTAAATTAAATTCTGCAAATCCTCAAACAATCCATGCTAATTCGAGGTTGTGATGCAACAAAACACGATAAACGCCAAGGGGGTGAATAATTTTGCAAGGCACTGTGCAGGTCTCCTGCCCTATTGTGTAGAGTGCTCTCTGTTCATTTTCTGATTGTGCTTCACTGCTGTTGCAGTTATGGGTTTCTCCTATCCCTGGGCAGGGGTTGTGCAGGCTGTTCAGATACTGGGTTAAGAACCAGAAGCTTCAAGTGGTTGTAAACCCTTACAATCCACTTTTTGCCCCAGATATCTCCTAAGCCTGCGCTGTTTAGGAGATATCCCCTGTATCTGCATGTGTCAACATCATCGGCACATACGCACTGAAGCAAAGGCACATACGTGCCGTTTGCTTCAGTGAGTTTGTCATTACCGTCGGCTCCGGCACGCATGCGCGGGAGTGATGTCAGCGTGGCTCCGTCCAATCACAGCGCCGGAGCCGCGATACCCGGAAGTAAGTCCGGGGAGAAATGTTGCTGGCCAGTGCTGTGTACGGGCACCGCAGCGGGGGCTTCCATCTCAGGTGGGTATTACATAATGAGCTAAGATGCATCCTAGCTCATTATGCCTTTGTCTTGCAGGTCTTTTTTTTTATTTTCATGTGGGTTTACAACCACTTTCAGGATCCTATTACTGAAACAATTTGTCATTACTGGTTGATGAGTGAGGGTTCCGCTAACTATCTTTAACTGTATTGGATGCCTTTAAGTCCTGGATTAAAGGGAAATATATTATATGTCTGTGCTTGAAAAGGAGTTTGCTAAATCTCTTGTGTCACTAGAAGAGTCTGGCAGCACACATTGACAGTGGTTTCCTTTCTTACAGTTGAACAGCCTAAAATCCTTGTTACATTCAGCTCAACGGGTGTTTGAATATGGGGACAAGAATGGTGTTAAACTGTTGGCCTGCTTGCCCAAGGATCAATTTACTTCCACCCACATTGGAAAGGTTTGGGCAGTTGGTGGATAAATTATCACTGCTCTAGATCAGAATAATACTTCATGGAATACTATTAAGCATTATATACCGCTAGGGCTGCTTTCATTGTGACTGAACTGGACACACATTTAGATGGTATACCCTTTCCTTCACTGGCGGTCTCAGCCAGGGACCAACTAAAGTCAAACATTACACTTGAGGAAGTTTTCTCTCATCATGTTGAGCTACTAGCCCCTAGACTTACTGCTCTGTGTACACAGTTTCCTCCCAGTGATTGCTACCTGTGTCTGTCTGAGGCCATTAATATCTTGGTCCCCAATGCTGGGTTGGGACCAGGAGGATTGTGCCTCTTATAGGCTGATATCCTTGTTGAATTTTAATGCTGAGATCCTGGCTTTTCGTCTTTTTCCTGCGGGGCTCCAGAGTTTATGGCTGATATAGAGGAAACAAACTTGTTTTCTCAGAATTCTACTAAAGCAATATTATAGCCTTTTTAAAAAAAAATAACAAACATGTTATACTTACCTGCTCTGTGTAATGGTTTTGCACAAAGCAGCCCGGATCCTCCTATGCTTGGGTTCTACATCGGCACTCCTGCCGGATGCCCCCACAGTAAGCGGCTTGCACTGGGGGTACCCAAGCAGGTGCACTCTCGACCCGCGGCTGTTTGTGTGTTCATTCACACACGGAGCTGCAGATCAACCCCGCCCCCTCTGTCTCCTGATTGGCTCACTGGCTGTGATTGCCAAAAGTCAATCAGGAGTGTAAGTCCCTGGAGAGGCAAGGCTGTCATGGACATCACTGGATCGAGAAGTGGTTTAGGTACGTATTAGTGGGGGAGCTGCTGCACACAAAGTTTTTTTTACCTTCTAGTAAAGAATGCATGAAGGTTAAAAAACTTGTGCCTTTACAACCACTAAGTTCTGTTCCGGGTCCTGGAGCCCAGAGGCTTTGTAGGGCTTTGATTTGGAATAAGCTTTCAAACCTGGGTCCACATTTTACCAGGCAGCGGGACCTCATTATTAGTTATTTTGAATTGGAGGACTTAATTCAGGTTGATTAAACAGGGTTCATGCCTGGCTTCATATTTTCCACTTTTTTGTTATGTTACAGCCTTTTTCCAAAATGGATAACATTCATTATTATTCTCAAATTTCTACAAACCATTCCCCATAATGACAACATGAAAGAAGTTTGTTTGAAATCTTTGCAAATTTATTAAAAATAAAAAAACAGAAAAAATCCCATGTACATAAGTATTCACAGTCTTTGCTCAAGACATTGTTGAAGCACATTTGGCACCAATTACAGCCCCAAGTATTTTTGGGTATGATGCTACAAGCTCTGCACACCTATATTTGGGAAGTTTCTCCCATTCTATTTTGCAGGACCTCTCAAGCTCCATCAGGTTGGATGGGGAGCGTCAGTGCATAGCAATTTTCAGATCCCTCCAGAGATGTTCAATCGGGTTCAAGTCTGGACCACTCAAGGACATTCACAGATTTTTCTCGTAGCCACACCTTTTGTTATCTTGGTTGTGTGCTTAGGGTCATTGTCCTGTTGGAAGATGAACCTTCGGTCTTGTGTCCAGCGCGCTCTGGAGCAGGTTTTTATCAAGGATGTCTCTGGACATTGCTGAATTCAAAACCTCCCCACAGCATGATGCTGCCCACCACCGTGCGTCATTGTAGGGATGGTATTGGCCAGGTGATGAACGGTGCCTTGTTTCCTCTCTATGTGACGCTTGCCATTCAGGCCACAGAGTGCAGTCTTTGTTTCATCATACCAGATCATTTTTTTTATCCTGGTCTGAGATTCCTTTAGGTGCTTTTTGGCAAACTCTAAGTAGGCTGTCATGTGCCTTTTACTGAGGAGTGGCTTCCGTCTGGCCACTCTGCCATACAGGCCTGATTGGTGGAGTGCTGCAAAGATGGTTGTTCTTCTGGAAGGTTCTCCCCTCCCCACAGAGAAATGCTGAAGCTCTGTCAGTGACCATCTAATTCTTGGTCACCTCCCTGACTATGGCCTTTCTCCCCCGATCCCTCAGTTTGGCCGGGTAGCCTGCTCTAGTAAGAGTCCTGGTGGTTCCAAACTTCTTCCATTTACAGATGATGGAAGTCACTGTGCTCATTAAGACCTCCAATGAAGTAGAAATTTTTCTCTACCCTTCCCCGGATCTGTGCTTTGATACAATCCTGTCTCTGAGGTCTACAGACAATTAATGACAATTCATGGCGTGGTTTGTGCTTTGACATGCACTATTAACTGTGGGAACTTATATAGACAGGTGTGTGCCTTTCCAAATCCAATGTCCAATCAACTGAATTTACCACAGGTGGACTCCAATCAAGTTGTAGAAACATCTTAAGGATGATCAGTTGAAAAAGGATGCACCAGAGCTCAATTTTGAGTGTCGTGGCAAAGGCTGTGAATACCTATGTACATGTGATTATTTTTTTTTCCTTTTTTTTTTAATAAATTTGCAAAGATTTCTAGCAAACTTCTTTCACATTGTCATTTTGATTTCTCTTCTGTTCTTTATTTTTATTAATTAACAAAATAGTAAGTAAAGTATTAAAACTTCTATTTCTGAAAGCATTCTTAATTTACATTTTTTCACACCTGCCTAAGACTTTTGCACAGTACTGTGTGTGTATATGTATTATATGTGTATATTGTGTGTGTGTATGTATGTGTGTGTGTATATATATATATATATATATATATATATATATATATATATATATATATATATATTCGATCATTGAAAAAAAAATATTATTATATACGTATGTACCAACATCTCTACTGTAACACGCACACCCTTTTATATTACAATTTACACTAAAATTCCATTTATTATTTTATTGAGGCAGATAGAAATATTCTCTTCTTCCTCTTTTTCTACGTACAACATATTTCTTGACATTACTTCCTCATCCACACAAACTGTTGAACGAATGTGCACATTTTTGTCCGTTTACAATTAACAGAAAAACATGTTGCCATGTTTTTATTTTGTATTCTTTTTCATTGCTGGTGAAGTTTGGTGTTGCCTTCATGTGACAACTTTTCATTGTATTCTAGAGACCGGCTGGAGTGCAGTGTTTGATGAACCAGTGAACTCTAAGCCTCCCACCCCATGTGTGGCTATAGATGTTGGCTCGAGTGTGTGGGATGCATCTGCTCCTGAGACTTCCACTCCTGAGGAGAAGGGATGGGCCAAATTCACGGACTTTCAGCCATTCTGCTGGTAAGCTGTTCAAGAGCTGAGTTTTAGACCATACATGTTTGCTCTCTCTGATAACCTACTCATCTCTGTGTGACGATATAATTGTTAGACCTTTTTGAAGTGGATAAGGTCTAGTACACATTATTAGAAAATCGGTTGAAAATATCTGTTCCGAGCGGTCTTTCGTTTTTCTGTTTGTTAGTATACTACTTTCAGCCAATGTAGATTGCTCAGATGTTTCTATTAGCAGAACAAACTATTTTCGTTTAATACATACTTCGTCCTTCCATATTTCGATCCTGGCAATAATTTGTTACATTGAATTTGTATATAGGTGTGCAGCAGTGCTCATATAAATGAAGAATCTGAGGACAGTTCATTCATGTGACTGCAGTAGTAGAAACTAAAAGGAATGAAAGCCTGTGCAGAATTTATGCTGTTGGCTGCAAAAAAAATGCATTAGATCCCCTATAACATTCAGAAATATTTTGTTGTATAGAAGCAGCTAGACTTAAAACAACACACACAATTTATACTATAGGCATTTTAGCCAACTTTTGTTTTTATAATTTGATTTCACTCAAAGTGATATAAAAGACAAAAAAATAATCTTTACTTTAAAGTGGTTGTAAAATCAGAAGTTTTTTTATCTTAATGCATTCTATGCATTAAGATAAACCTTCTGTGTGCATCAGCCCCCCTAATACTTACCCGAGCCCCATCTATGTCCAGCAATGACCACGAATGTCTCGGCCGTCCGGGACGCTCCCTACTGAACGGCTGAGACATGGTAGAGGTGCCATTGGGTCCTGCTGCTGTCAATCAGTCAGTTGGCCAATAAGGAGAGAGAGAGGGCGGGGCCGAACTGCAGCTCCATGTCTGAATGGACACACGAAGCTGCAGCTCTGCTCGGGTGCCCCCATAGCAAGCTGGTTGCTGTGGGAGCACTCTACAGGAGGGGGAGGGGCCAGGAGCACAGAAGAGGCACCCTAGAAGAGGAGGATCTGGGCTGCTCTGTGCAAATCCAACTGCACAGGGCAGGTAAGTATAACATGTTTGTTATTTTTATAGAAAAAAATGAGACTTTACAGAAGCTTTAAGTACTTTTACAGTGACATGTTTTGCCTCCATTATTAAAAAAAAAAAAAAATAGTAGCTTGTCCTATATCTATTTTAATTGGAAACATGCACTGGAAGTTTGGGAGCTAGAGCCTGACAGATGGCATGCTGGGTATTGTCATGTGGTTTTATGTACATGATGTGAATGTACAATATGTGAAGTGCTATGTAAATTGTCAACACTTTTATAAATACCTGAAATGGTGTAACCTGTAATAAAATGTAAATTGCGCTGCTTGCATCTTTAGCAAGAGGAGAAGTATGTAGCACTCCAGTGTACTGTGTAAGAACTTGTACATGTGAGCACTGGATGAAAAACCTTGTGTGATATAAAAGCGGTATATTTCAGTGGCTAGCTTGGCTTGAACATACCGTGCAACATACCGTGCAACATTTGAGCTAGTGAGCAGGGGTATGTGTTCTGTGCCATTTTGTTCAGTCCAGTCTTTTAGACAAGAAGACACTGGGGTGCTTGGCTGGTGTCAGCAATTCCTGTTAAATGAACAATTTTTAAAGCCTTATGTACTGTATGTGCCTTGACAGCTATTGCTATGGGAAGACATCTCTGGTGTTTACACACTTGATCACTCACAGCCGCTATGATGCTATAACTGGCAGTATGACGATTTTCTTAACTAGTGAAAGGTCTCTAAATGATATATGCAGATAAAATGCATAGTCAGTGTGCTGTCCTGTTGGGTGCCTGTCAACAGTATGTGCAATTGCCTCTTTCTTGGCCTTTTACCACCCAACATCACTAGATTAAATTATTCTTTCAACTGATTAATGATTTATTTGAAGAGATACAAATGCTGCTTTCACTTACTGATGCCTTTTATTCTTTCTCCATAGCTCAGAGTCTGGACCCCGGTGTAGTTCTCCAGTGGATACAGAGAGTAGTGGTTCTGAAGGACACACCAAACAGAGTCAGGAAAAATTCTGTAAGTACTGCTTACACTTTGAAATGCGAAAAAAACTGCACCACTCCAAGGTCCTAAACATCTTTTCAAAAAATCCATTGTTCCATGTGCAAGGTCATAAGAGCTCCTCTAGCTCAATACAAGCCTGATTCCAAATAAGTTGGCACGCTGTGTAAAAATCTACATAAAAACCGAATGCAATGGTTTGCAAATCTCATAAAACTATATATTATTTGCAATAGAAAACAAACCAAATGTTTAACCACTTAAGGACCAAGCCTTTTTCTGAGATTTGTTGTTTACAAGTTAAAAACCGTTTTTTTTGCTAGAAAATTACTTAGAACCCCCAAACATTATAAATTTTTTTTCTAACACCCTATAGAATAAAATGGCGGTCGTTGCAATACTTTCTGTTACACCGTATTTGCGCAGCGGTCTTACAAGCGCACTTTTTTTTGGAAAAAATACACTTTTTTGATTTAAAAAATAAGACAACAGTAACGTTAGCCCAATTTTTTTTTTATATTGTGAAAGATAATGTTACGCCAAGTAAATTGATACCCAACATGTCACGCTTCAAAATTGTGCCTGCTCGTGGAATAGCAACAAACTTTTACCCTTAAAAATCACCATAGGCGACGTTTAAAAAATTCTACAGGTTGCATGTTTTGAGTTAGAGGAGGTCTAGGGCTAGAATTATTGCTTCCGCTCTACCGATCACGGAGATACCTCACGTGTGGTTTGAACACAGTTTTCATATGCGGGTGCTACTCGCGTATGCGTTCGCTTCTGCACGCGAGCTCGTCGGGACGGGGTGCGTTTAAAAAATTTTCTTTTTCTCATTTATTTTACCTTTTAATTTTTATTTTTACAGTTTAAAAAAAAAAGTCACTTTTATTCCTGTTACAAGGAATGTAAACTTCCCTTGTAATAGAAAAAAAGCATGACAGGACCTCTTAAATATGAGATCGGGGTCATAAAGACCCCAGATCTCATATTTACAATAAAATGCAATAATAAAAAAAAATGGCTCTTTAAGAGCTGTGGGCGGAAGCGATATTTTGACGTCACTTCCGCCCTGCAGTGTCATGGAGACGGGTGGGGACCATCTTCCTCTCACTCGTCTCCATGTACAGCAAGTGACAACGCAATCGCCTCTGGCGCTGCTGACAGCTCCGGTAAGAGCGGCGGAGGTCACCAGATTGCGATAGGAGGGGGGGCCCTCTCCCGCCACTCATAAGTTATCTCGCGGTGAATCCGCTGCAGAGACCACTTTTATCTTGTAGCGGACCGCCCGCTGAAAAGGAGGATACCGGGACTATGGCAACTAGCTGCTGCCATAACAATGATATCTTCCTTCAAACAGCCGATGTAAACCTGCGGCGGGCGGTCCATAAGTGGTTAAACCAAGAAAATGTACAATTTTAAGAAACAAATATGGTAATTGTGAAGTTGATGGCAGCAAAACATCAAAAAAAAAGTTTGCACAGGGCAACAAAGTTGGCAAAGCAAGCGATACTAACCAGGGAGAGCTGGAAGAACATTTTGTGACTAATTAGGTTAATTGGCAACAGGTCAGTAACCTGGTTAGTTATAAAAAAAAAAAAAATCTCCGAGTCAGAGTGTCGCAGAAGTGAAGGTGGACAGAGGTTCACCAATCTGTAAAAAGCTAGAGTGGGAGGTGGGCCATCATGCTTTAAGACCATATTAAATAAGGGCATTAGCTTATCTGGCAGTCATGGCTAGATGATCCTAATCTGGCCCTCCCCGCAATTGTTAATGGATAGGTTATTACGGCTCTAAAATAATATAAGTAGATAGAGCGGTGACGCAAAGGGAGAAAGGAAGAGAAAACAGTTATGTGTTTTAGTTCTGTTGTGTTAGTTAATTGGTCTGTCTAAATCCGATAGCAAAAAAAGAAAAGTGTTTTTTAATGACTCAAAGGATGTTCAATCAAGTGCTAAAAGTTCGATCTAACAGTTGTGTCTAGGTGAACTGTAACCTACATGCTCAGAATTCAGGATCTGTATACTGTATTTTTGACAGATTGTAAATGGTTGTTGATAAAGTTTTGAATAAAAGAAAAAAAAATAAGGGTGTTCGCTAATGCATCCCATTGGGTAATAAATTTAAAAGAGCGAGCAAAAGTCCTGGATGGCTTGACTCCAATGTAAAAATGCATATAAAAGCAAAGGAGAAGGCCTTCAAAAAATACAAGGTTGAGGGTTCATCATCAGCATTCAGACTGTAACAAATGCAACAAGAAATGTAAGGGTGCAAATTAGGGCAGCTAAGATAGCACACAAAAGACACATAGCAGAGGAGAGCAAAGAAAAATCCCAAGAAATTCTTTAAGTATGTAAACAGTAAAAAAGGGAGGACAGACCATATTGGCCCCATAAAGAATGAGGAAGGACATCTGGTTACAAAGGATGGGGAGATGGCGAAGGTATTGAATTTATGCTACTCCTCAGTCTTCACAAGAGAATCTGGGGCTTTAGTAACCAAAACTGCAGTGTTTTATCTTTATGACACATCACAGGAAGCACCTCCATGGTTAACAGGACAGAATTAAAATTAGACTTGGGAAACTTAACATTAATAAATCATCGGGACCAGATGGCTTGCATCCGAGGGTACTTGGGGAACTCAGTCAAGTAATTGCCAGACCATTGTTCCTACTTTTTACTGACAGTCTACTGACTGGAATGGTACCATGTGATTGGAGAAAAGCCAATGTAGCGCCAATATTTAAAAAGGGCCCAAAATACATCCCTGGGAATTACAGACCAGTTAGCCTAACATCAGTAGTATGTAAACTCTTTGAGGGGATGATAAGGGACTATATACAAGAGTTTAGTAATGAGAATGGTATCAGCACAGTAATCAGCATGGATTCATGTAGAATCGTTCTTGCAAAACCAATTTTATTAACCTTCTATGAGGAGTTCAGAGGGTGTTGATAAATGGGGAGTACTCGGAATGGTCATAGGTGGGTAGTTGGGTCCCCCAGGGTTCTGTGCTGGGACCAATCCTATTTTTTTGTTCATAAATGACCTGGAGGATGGGGTAAACAGTTCAATCTCTGTATTTGCGGACGATACTAAGCTAAGCAGGGCAATAACTTCTCCGCAGGATGTGGAAACCTTGCAAAAAGGGCTGAACAAATAAATGGGGTGGGCAACTACATGGCAAATGAGGTTTGATGTAGAAAAATGTAAAATAATGTATTTGGGTGGCAAAAATATGAATGCAATCTATACACTGGGGGGAGAACCTCCTGGGGGAATCTAGGATGGAAAAGGACCTTGGGGTTCTAGTAGATGACAGGCTCAGCAATGGCACGCGATGCCAAGCTGCTGCTAACAAAGCAAACAGAATATTGGCATGCATTAAAAGGGGGATCAACACAATTATGTAAGAAATTCCAATTATCCTCAAGGGGCTTCTACAAATACCTCCAACTTAGACATGCTCTATCGTCACAACAACAAACTCACTCTTTAGCGGTATCATAAACTCCTCTGCTGATGGAAGTCCTCCGGGCTGAGACCCGGAAGGGACTTATATCTAGGAAAATATATGCTGAATTGCTGTCCTCTGTCCAGGATCATGCCTCATTCAAATGCAGAAGTAAGTGGGCGGAAGACATTGGAAGTATAGATGGGGATCAATGGGACATGGCCCTGGAGTCAATACCTGCGGTATCTGTTTCAGCCTCTCACAAATTGTCACAATTATTTATCTTACACAGAGCATATAGAACACCAATACAACTCCATAGCTGGGAAGATAGAGACTCCCCCATGTGTCCGAAATGCAATGTACACCAGGGAGACTTTATACATCTACTGTGGAGGTGTCTCAATGCATCTCCAGACTAGCTCAGGTTCCTGTTCCCCTGAATCCCCTGGTGTACTTGCTTGGGGCAATTGATGAGGAAATGTATCCCAAAGGAATGTACCATATGATCACCAGGTTGATGTATCTGGCCAGGAAACTTATAGCAAGGTTCTGTTTGGCCCCTACGGTCCCCACAAGAAAACAGTGGATTGCTTACGTAAATTCTTTACTTCTCAGGGAGCACTTGGCCTACAGCCACAGGAAGGCTGCAAAATAATTTGAGCTCATCTTGCAGCCATGACCCTAGCCTTGCCCCTCCACAACTGGTATTAGACAGGCTCCTTCTGTAGAGATTGACACTTGATGTGGGGAAGGGAGAGGTGAGAGAGAGGTAGGAATCACAGGTTGAATCATGTTCACAAGTAATGCACTAGACCCTGTCCTATCCGTTAGCTGAAGAAACTATTAATGTGGTTTTATGATAATGGGTCAAAAGTGCTGGTTAAGGCTTTCTGTTTGGGATTAAGGGGGGGGGGGGGGGGGGGTTAAAAGAGAAAATTCACTATTTGCACTATATTCCTTTATTTCTCAGATAATATGGATGCTTAAAGACAGATATGTTCTATATGTACTATCTTTTTATTTTCATACTGCAATGACTGTATGTATCATGTGAGCAATTTGTTAATAAACAAGTTTTGTTAACCACTTGCCGACCGCCGCATGTACATATACGTCCTAAGTTTGGCGGCGGATATCGTTGTTATGGTAGCAGCTAGCTGCCATAACCCCGGGATCCTCGTTTTCGTGCGGCGGTAGGCTACAAGATAAAAGTGGTCTCTGCGATTCGCCGCAAGATCACTTTTATCGGTGGCAGGAGAGGGGCTCCTGCCGCAATCCGGTGCCCTCCGCCGCTTACCGGAGCCGTCGGCAGCGGCGGAGGCGATCCCGTCTGTCCTCTAGCTGTGCATGGAGACGAGTGAGGGGAAGATGGTCAACGCGTCACTTCCGCCCATAAAGTCATAAAGGCACATTTTTTTAAAATGACTTTTTTGGGGGTTTTTTTATTGCATTTTAGTGTAAATATGAGGTCTTTTTGACCCCAGATCTCATATTTAAGAGGACCAGTCATGCTTTTTTTATATTACAAGGGATGTTTAAATTCCTTGTAATAGGAATAAAAGTGACACAATTTTTTTTTAAACAGTGTAAAAATAAATACAATCATGTAAAATAAATAAGAAAAATAAAAAAAAAATTTTTTTTAAACGCCCTGTCCTGACAAGCTTGCACACAGAAGCGAACGCATACAGGAGTAGCACCCACATATAAATAAGGTGGTCAAACCACACGTGAGGTATCGCCGTGATAGAGCGAGAGCGATAATTCTAGCCCTAGACCTCCAATTTAATGCAAAACATGCAACCTGTAGAATTTTTTAAAAGTCATCTATGGAGATTTTTGAGGGTAAAAGTTTGACGCCATTCCACGAGCGGGCGCAATTTTGAAGCGTGACATGTTGGGTATCAATTTACTTGGCGTAGCATTATCTTTCACAATATAAAAAAAAATTGGGCTAACTTTACGGTTGTCTTATTTTTTTTATTCCAAAAAGTGAATTTTTCCCCAAAAAAGCGTACTTGTAAGACCGCTGCGCAAATAGGGTGTGAAAAAAGTATTGCAATGACCACCATTTTATTCTCCAGGGTGTTAGAAAAAAAAAAATATAATGTTTGGGGGTTCTAAGTAATTTTCTAGCAAAAAAAAAACTGTTTTAAACATGTAAACACCTAAATTCCAATACAAGGCTGATCCTTAAGTGGTTAAAAAAAAAAAATAAAAAAAAAAAAAAGGGGGATCAACGCCAGGGATAAAACAATAATTCTCCTGCTCTACAAGACTGATCCGGCATCACCTGGCGTATGCTGTCAAGTTCTGGGCACCAGTCCTCAGGAAGGATGTACTGGAAATGGAGCGAGTACAAAGAAGGGCAACAAAGCTAATATAGGGTCTGGAGGATCTTAGTTATGAGGAAAGGTTGCGAGCACTGAACTTATTCTCTCTGGAACACAGACGCTTGAGAGGGGATATGATTTCAATTTATAAATATCATACTGGTGACCCCACAATAGGGATAAAACTTTTTTGCGGAAGAGAGTTTAACAAGACACATGGCCACTCATTAAAATTAGAAGAAAAGAGGTTTAAACCATAAACTGTGTAGAGGGTTCTTTACTGTAAAAGCGGCAAGGATGTGGAATTCCCAGGCGGTGGTCTCAGCGGGGAGCATCGATGGTTTCAAAAAATTATTAGATAAGCACCTGAACGACCGCCACATACAGGGATATACAATGTAATACTGACATATAATCACACACATAGGTTGGACTTGATGACACTTTTATTATTGATGTTTTTTATTGCGCAGCTCTATTTATTGATTATTTGCACCTTTTAAGTGAAGTGAGAACACTTGTTAGTGATGGCAGCTATTAATTACAATATTCAAAAAAATTTTTACACCACTTTATTTCATGAGATTGTGCAAATTGATGTTCACTTTATACAATGCGTTAAGGCATGTTTACAGGCATCAAGTGCTTGGGCATTAATTAATTTCATTTGACCAGAACAATAATTGATTCTGGCAATTGAAATGAATTAACGCTCAAGTGCTAAAGGTGCCAAAATACCGCTGCTCCTGGAGCACTGGCTGTGGGTTTTTCTCCTGCCTCTTAAACCCGTGCCACTAAACATTGCTAAAAGCCTGTGTGCGCATGGGCACACAGGCAAATATGCAGGGGCATTTAGAGGCAAGGGAAAAAAACGCCAGATGCCCTTAGGAGCAGCTGCAAAAATGTTCAGAGTGCAATAGGCCTAAAATTGATGAGTTTTGTTCCACTTTAACCAAATTTTACTTAAAGGTTTAAATGTAATTCATAAAATGGTTGTTTTGTCTTCTTTCAGTTAGTGCTGCATCCCCCTGTGTGTGGAATGTGTGTGTATCCAGGAAAGCCCCAGTTGTTGGTTCAGATAGTAGTTCCTCTGGTGGCTCGGACAGTGAGGAGGAAGAAAAAAACAATATAGTAACTGAAACCATCAGCACTGGAGCTGGACATGAAACTATCAGACTCACAATGGACACCAAGAATGAGAAGGCTACATTTAGTAGGTAAGTTATCATTCATTTTGTCTGGACAGGTGTGCATTATCAGATAGAAATTATGTTTGAGCTGTGGTCAGGAGGTCTGTTTTGCTCATTAAAGTGAATGTAAACCCTCACATATACCCAGTGAAGTGAACAGCCTCAGATGATACACAGAGATGAAACAAATCTCCCTACACAAGTTTTACATGTATGTCTGCCATCTTCAGCTTTATACACTGTTTAGAAAGTGCATGTCCTGTTAGAATTTTCTCTTCCTGATTCACCTGTGGGTGTGGATTCTTGCCATACACTGTGAGACAGCTGATTGGAGGAAAGGCACACACCCCCTCTCCACAGGCAGAGACTTGCAGAGCTGTGCTGTGAATAGGCCTGCTCTCTGCTAATCTATTTATAGCCCCCACCCTGACACAAATTTCAGGCTGCTTTTATCACAGTTGACAGAGAACTTGCCAGACGTTATGCTCATTACAGAAGAACTGAGCAAGAGAAAGCTACTGGACTTAGTGCTTTGAAGAGAGATAAGAAAACACTGCAGATATATGTGGCCAGCTCAAATTTTATGAATTGGGTTTACATCCACTTTAACGTGAAGTAACTTAAAGGTTGCTTGGGAAAAGTATTTGCACTGTACAAAAACAATGTAATGCACTTTTAGAGGTGCACGTTTGAATTGAGAATTGTGTAGATGAATTTCATATGCAACAA